>AP025072.1:17103840-17142351 GCA_036186865.1 Eustoma russellianum
CCTATTGTTCTTATATTCAAACATATTGAATATGCTTTGTATAGACCACCATACACGCTCATTGTTGTAAAAGGTTGATCAAGATGTGATCAATCCTTTATTCGATTTGTGGTGGTGTTCGTGATCGGTGTGATTGCTTGTACCGTTTGTTTAAGGGTGGAGTCGGTGTGTAACTCCAGCAACCCTTGTAGTAAGGTGTTATTTTGTGATTAGTGATAACCAAGGAAGGTGTCCTCGAAGACTGGAGTAGGTTGTGTTAACCGAACCAGTATAAAATTCTCGGGTTATTACTTTCAGCACTTTGCTTTCAGTTTCCAGCACTTTGCATCGTATTCATTGCATTAGTAAAAATATCAAACGACTTTCAAAAATTACCAAACTTTTCAAAAACATATCCACACCTCTTAAGTTTCATTTGGCGCAAGTTTCAACTCTTTTGGACAAGTCATTCAAACGTCAATAGTTCTGAAACTAGTGTAATCTGATTTTCAGACTTGCAAAGGTTGAGAACTTGAACGTATTTAACATACTTTCCAAAGGAAGTTTTCAAACCTGTTTCAAACCAGTTAAATAAATATAGTAAGGGGTTGTTCATTAAATTTTCAGACCATTTGGAGCCACGATTTAATCGAAATGAATTTTTCAAATCAGACTACCGTTTCTGGCAGATTTGCACAATCTGACCACAAACAATTTTTCAAAGGGTTAAAGGTTGAATTTTGAGTTGAAATTTTTAGGAGATACTCAAAACATCTGAGACTAAAATATCTCCAAATTTCAGAATTTTTGAAGGTCTGTAACCTAGTTTTTCAAACGTTGCAAAACAGGACCTGAAAACAGAAACTGTTTTCAGAAGTTGGGTTTTTGGATCAAAAAAATTTTAAAAACCAAATTTTCCGCACTCACTTTTCAACTGTATCGCCCCGCTCCCGAGCCATAACATCGGGAACAGTGCACCCGCTGTATCTCACTAAGGAGAATACAAGGCGTCGAATCAATCTCTTACATGTCAAAGATGACGTAGAAATTTTTCTCGCAGAAACATAAATCGTAACTTAAATTAAACTCCAATAATCGTCATTACATTAATGAATAAAAATTCTGATAATAAAAGTAATAAAGAAGTCTGTGGAAATCCCCAAAAGATAACTACAAAAAATCAGCTGCAGAGTTCCCCTCGTATCCTAGGTGTAGCTATCAACCAGCCCACTCAGTTATGTCCGTCCCGTCCTCAACAAAGATGTGCTCGTAGTTCTCATCCGACTCACCTGGGAAGTAGGGGTGAGTGACAGAAATCACCCAGTAGATGCCCGCCTCAAACCAATACAAAACGTGCATACCGAAATGATATAGCCACATAGCACATAAATATAAGATAAAACCACATAGCACATAAATATAAGATAACATGCATAAGATAAAGTAAATGCGGTAAGTAAAGCACTCCATGTAAAATGCAAGTACGTGATGCATGCTCAATCAACGTGTCACACGCAACAAAGTCATGTCACACATAATGCCGATATCTATACCGTGCAATGCATGAACTCGGGTCCTACTGAAAGCTGCAGGTCGTACACCCCACAGTCACCATACTGAGTGTGCGTGGCCGCGCCACCGCACACCATCCTGAGTGTCGTGACCCCGCCACCGTACACCATCCTGAGCGCCTGTGACCCGTACGTCACGACCCGCCATCAATGCAATACACGTGCCATAAATGCAAAAACACAATCGCCTGGGGCCCGTACGCCCATCCTCACCGTCTCCTGCACTCAATATTTGGTTTCGTAAATTTTCGAATATTGGAAAGTTGTTATTTATCACCACCTTTATTTTTCCTTAGCTTGTATTAATTTACTAGAATTTTCTACTAATTTCCCCTATGCTTCCCTTACTTAATTCTATTTATTACTATTAATTTTCAATTACTTAAATTTACCAAACTTCAGAAATTAAGTAAAAATAATTTAATCTTAAGCTTTTATATTTTCTGGAATTTATTTGAATTCTTATTGGTATTTAATTATATTTTCCTGGCCTAATCCGCCAGACCCGATACATTATTTTTTTAAGAGGTTAATGGGCTGCCTTCGGCCCGACCCGCTGGCCAGTCGACCCGGTCCGTTGGCCGGCCTGTTCTCTGCTTTAATTTAATTATTTATTTATTTATCTAATTTGATGTTCCACCAGTGGCAATGCGCACTGTGATTTGTTTTTCGATCCCAACCCCCATTTCCTCCTATTTCCAGTCTATAGGAACCTATTCTAAGACCAAAACACAACTTCTTAAAGACTTCTAATGTAAAAGTTCCCCTTTTTCCCCATTTTTTAAGGATATTTTGTTTTCGATTCAATCATACCACCAATTTCACACACACATACACGCACATAGCAGCCATAAATAATATATATCATGCTTTCCAACATATACAAAATTTACAACTTAAACAAATAAAAACAACGAAACAAAATTTACAACTTAAACAAGTAAAACAACGAAACACATTAGTATACCATCAAAGCATGCATGAATCATACCCGTTTGAGGGGGGAAGAGGCACCTACCTTTTTGACGAATTAACTTCCTACGCGGAATCTTTTCTTCCCAACCCCGCTGACCTCTATGCTTGGTGTTGGGCAAATTCTTCCTTTCTTCCTAAAGGCCTCGGATGGTTGCTTTGGAAAATTGACAAAAACTTTAACTTCCACACCTAATCCAGGAAGTTGGCAAGTAAAACTTTAAACACTTTTTCATTTACAGTTATACCTATTCGTTTACCATTTTATTACCGTTTTAATTCCATACACGTGTATATACACGCTTATACTTACACGTTTCGCCCTCGGCCCACTTTTAAAAGAACTCCTACACAATCCAATGTATGCACGTATATAATATAACATCCATAATACAATACATATAAACTTACGATTTCAATTGCCAAACTAAACATTCAGCCGATAGCCTTTTTTTTTCTTTAAAACATTTACAAACATATATTTTGTTCAAATTGTCGACATAATGTAGCCAAAGCAACAAAGAAACTTTTGCAGACTTTGCAAAATAACTTTTAAAATGCAAAGAAAAGTAACTAAAAGGTTCTCCAAGACAAAAATATAAAATGTCCCACGCCATTTGCTGCCATATATACATTAAAATGTCAAAGCATCAAACACTTTGCTGAACATTTTAAAAGTGACGGAAAACGTATTTCAGCCTATTAATGTTTTGAAACGTTTCCATCTTCTCCCTTCCTCTCTTTTTGAAAGTACTTTTCGGTCCGTGCCCAAATTCACCATTTTTACTTTCAAAATCCCACATATCTTTGAAAAACACATGGCAGCAACGTCAACATTCAAACCATAAACAACAATTCAATTTTGATATATTCATACATATATCTTTCCACGCACATACATGAACATATTCATATATATATGATTGGTACATAATTACATTGAATACATATATATATTCAACAATCTATGCAATCACAAATAAACGTGCATGATCCAATTTGATATGAAAATAGCATAATAACATTGAAAAAGCATAGTAAATATAGTAAGGATACTTGTCTCGTCTCTCGATTAGATGTACTACGCGAAGAATTGGGGGTTGAAAACTGACCAAGAATTAATTGAATTCCTTCATAAAACTAGCGACTGGAGGCTTGACTATTTGGAAAAATATAAGTGGGCTACTATTTATTTGTTAATATGAGTATTGAAGAAGTTAAAGGGAGAAATAAATGTGGCTTGTTCCGTAAAGCTTACTGACGGCAGGATGAAGAATTTGCTGAGAATTTTCTTGGAAGAGTCGAAGAAGAATGGCGGCTGATTGTGGAGGATTATGGGGCTGCCGATTTTTTTGTTTAGTCTTAGGGTAAGAATTGTGTGATGCTGTATAAATATAGGTTAGGTTTAGGTAGAATCCTAGTGTAATTAGGTTAGTGTAACTCTAAGATAACTATGAGTTTAAGGTGATGTAAATTCTATCTTTTCTTCTCCTAATCACCTTAGGATACTATGGTTTTATTTTATTTTCTTTTTTTCTTTTCCTCGTAACCGGGTATGTGTAAATATGTATGTATATATATATACATATATATATATATACACTTTTAAGTGTTGCATGCGCATATGTATATTTCGCATGGAGTTTTGTATGCATTTCACATTAACAATTTGATGGGCATAACATTTTCCTCCCTCCTTACAAAAAGTTTCGTCCTCGAAACTTGCGTATGGTGTAATCAATGACTTATTATGGTCCTACTCGATCTATTAACCTAGGTAATGACCATACTAAATATCTATTGTGTATCCCGAGCTGTTAACCATTATACGTTCTCAACATAAGACTAAGTCTTTAAAATCATTTCTTGTATACCTACACGGTAATTTCTAAGTCCATGATTCTCTGCTTATTTAAGATCATAACCTACCTTCTTAAAATTCTAAGATCAAACTTAGGGGTATTGTCATTATACTGGGGTTCCATACCCCAATCGTTGGTTTATATCGTGCTCGTATCTTTGGTCATTAGTAACCTTCTAAAATCAGTTCTTAGATGTACTATAATCTTTAACTTAATTTCTATAATTACAACTTATAAACTTTCCTTTATACCACTTGAAGTGTATCATTCAACTTATTATAGTCTACGATTCCGAATTCTTAACTCATCATATATAATTCATCTCCTAGTTACGTGACCATCCAAAATATCCATCAAGTCCTCCGACGCATTAATCGTTATATTTCATAAATATAGAATCATTTCTTATATACTTATGAACTAGTTCTATGATCAGGTCCTTACTTTTTCCAAAGATATCATCAACCAACTAATATACGAAGTATATTCATGGACATATTTTTCTTCAATTTAATGAAAAGTAGATTACGTAGCTATAATCTGGGATATAGCTTTAACTGTTTGAAATAGTGTACCTTCTATTTTTTTTTTTTGTAAACACAAAACCTAAAGTATTTGTTTTCGCAATACGACGTCTTAAATGACTATTTATAAAACAATCCTATAACTTGTTCGCAAAAGTTACGGTTAAAAACCCCTTTAAAACAATTGAGAAACAACCATCGTAAAACTTACAAAACGATTTGAGCGGCGGTGTCTTTTCCTTTCCAACGAAATATATATTTTGAAAGCTATGTTTTGTTTCGCAAAATACAACGATCAAACATTCAGCAAATATAAAGTTTTATAACGCAATTTTGAATACGGTACTTCTCTTTTCCAAAAGAATGAGTATATATATTTTGAAACTATATCTACTTCGCAAAATTAAATCAGGTCATCGCAAGCAGATGAATATATTCAAAAGCATTTAATGGGTAAAAGACTTGCGATATCAATAGTACGAACAAAATTATTTTAGCAAAATAAATATGCTAAACAAAAGTTTGAGAAATATAAGAGATATAAAAATATATCGTTGTTCAAAAACATCAATATTTTGAAATATATCGGTGTTGTCAGGGGTAGTCAAAATTCCATTGTATTGATATATGAATTTGGAAAGAAATATAGCCTTGTAAATTAATATACTAAAAATTGGAACTAGTTGAAATGTTTAGTAGCAAAAATCTTTGAAATACCTTTGGAGTATAAAATATGTCTTGGTGTACATGCTTACACAAAAAAAACATTTGACTACTTGAAAAATAATAGTCCGATACTTCATATAATTTTTCTAAGTCACCCCTTAATGTCGAATGAAAAATCAACTTATGTACCGTTTCTTATAAATCTTTAACCTAAGTCGCCCAATCCTAGTATGGTACACTAATATTAATCGGCTTAAGGTATTCTAATTCACCATGCTTCCGTACGCCACACTGATCCACTGTACTACATCACTTGGTTATTTCAACCGCTAATTCAATCATAGTTAAATCTCACTTGAAAAGCAACCACTACTTGTTCATACTTATTCTATTTCAATTCAAGCATACTCGATACATCAGTACTTACATGTGCCTAAGAATCAACACTTAATACTTGCTATTCCCCTGTACTCATTTTAGTAATGCTCACTCATCACTATCAATCAATATCCCTAATAAGGCTAATATCTTCGGCTTATTTGATACTCTAAAATTCAACATCTTAATCATAATTATAATCCCCTTTGTACGATATTCTTTGCTACACTCTACTAATCATAATGCTAATAATTCATAACTTAATAATTTGTTTCACTATAGATCGTTTCTTAGGAACTATGATCCCAACTTAAATTTAGTCACGTTCTAACACTACGGTCCAATGTAGGGGTATGAACTCGTTTCCTTTATCATAATGGTACTGGGTTTGCAGGGACCAGATCTAAAGAATTATGCAAATGGTTATAATCATCACTTAGGTAAAACAAATAATTCAGAGTCGTTATAGTGTCCTGGGTTACGTGAGTATATACTTTATCCGATTATAACTTAGGTCTAATGTCATGACTTATTTCTAGGTCCGATACTTGGTATCATCATTCCTTACGTCTAAAATCATTACTTATTTCTAAGTTCAATACTAAAAATATAATCAAAGCTTACGACTAAGATCAGTGCTTATGTTTAAGTCATGTCTAAGATCACTTCTTAGTTACAAATCGTACTTAGTATATAATTAGCGTTTATGACTAAAACTAATGCTTAAGTCGAAGATCAACTCTTAATCAACATCGTCGCTTATGTCTAAAATCGTGACTTACGGGTAGGATCATCACTTAATTTCTAAAATCACGTCTTACTTCCAATAAGATGCTTCATATATAATCATTGCTTACGACAAAAAAATCGATACTTATTTCTAAGATCGTGATTTAACGGCAAAATCGTAACTTAATTTCTAACATCATAGCCTAAATTTATGCTTCTGCCTTGGATCTAGAGCCATGCTTTGGAAGATCGCACTGTCTAACACGTAGTACTTTTTAAACTTATTCCAAAATTAGATCCAAGTGGTCGGCGGTGTCAGTGTGTTACGTCATCACTCTTCTGCATCTCCTTGTCGAAGAATCTCAGGTCCGACTGCCATGGTGGTGGAGGCGGTGCATGTTAGTTCAGCAGCTGGTGCCACTGTGCTAAGGTGTTGGTCATGGTGACTATGGCATCTTCAAGTGCTTGCGGATGATCCCCTGGTTCTGGTGGTTCTCACCACCATTTCCAGCTGGCTCACGTCGTGGAGGCATTTATGTAATTCCAGTTCATGGAAAGAAATCAGATTAGTTAATAGCGAGTTAAGGGGGTTAAAGCTGGGGTAAAATGGTAATTAGACAGGGAAAGCTCACCATCGGCACACACCTCCCATAGCCCGATCATAGCATAAGTCAAAAATCATCTCTTATGTCTTGTTTGTTTATTAGGGGTGAAATCGTCCTTTTACAAAAAATCGTAACTTATGTCTAGGTGATCTAATTAATCCTGCGTTTCCGAGGCGGATCTGAAGCCTCGGCTCTGATACCACCTGTAGCGCCCCGCTCCCGAGCCCTAACATCGGAAACAGTGCACCTGTCGTATCTCACTAAGGAGAATACAAGGCGTCGAATCAATCTCTTACATGTCAGAAATGACGTAGAAATTTTTCTCGCAGAAACATAAATCGTAACTTAAATTAAACTCCAATAATCGTCATTACATTAATGAACAAAAATTCTGATAATAAAAGTAATAAAGAAGTCTGTGGAAATCCCTAAAAGATAACTACGAAAAATCAGCTGCAGAGTTCCCCTCGTATCCTAGGTGTAGCTATCAACCAGCCCACTCAGCTATGTCCGTCCCGTCCTCAACAAAGATGTGCTCGTAGTTCTCATCCGGCTCACCTGGGAAGTAGGGGTGAGTGACCGAAATCACCCAGTAGATGCCCGCCTCAAACCAATACAAAACGTGCATACCGAAATGATATAGCCACATAGCACATAAATATAAGATAAAACCATATAGCACATAAATATAAGATAACATGCATAAGATAAAGTAAATGCGGTAAGTAAAGCACTCCATGTAAAATGCACAAGTATGTGATGCATGCTCAATCAACGTGTCACACGCAACAAAGTCATGTCACACATAATGCCAATATCCATACCGTGCAATGCATGAACCCGGGTCCTACTGAGTGGCTGCAGGTCGTACACTCGACAGTCACCATACTGAGTGTGCGTGGCCGCGCCACCGCACACCATCCTGAGTGTTGTGGCCCCGCCACTGTACACCATCTTGAGCGCCCGTGACCCGTACGTCACGACCCGCTATCAATGCAATGCACGTGCCATGAATGCAAAAACACAATCGCCTGGGGCCCGTACGCCCATCCTCACCGTCTCCTGCACTCAATATTTGGTTTCGTAAATTTTCGAATATTGGAAAGTTGTTATTGATTACCACCTTTATTTTTTCCTTAGCTTGTATTAATTTACTAGAATTTTCTGCTAATTTCCCCTATGTTTTCCTTACTTAATTCTATTTATTACTATTAATTTTTAATTACTTAAATTTACCAAACTTCAGAAATTAAGTGAAAATAATTTAATCTTAAGCTTTTATATTTTCTGGAATTTATTTGAATTCTTATTAGTATTTAATTATATTTTCCTGGCCTAATCCGCCAGACCCGATACATTATTTTTTTAAGAGGTTAATGGGCCGCCTTCGGCCCGACCCGCTGGCCAGTCGACCCGGTTCGTTGGCCGGCCTGTTCTCTGCTTTAATTTAATTATTTATTTATTTATCTAATTTGATGTTCCACCAGTGGCAACGCGCACTGTGATTTGTTTTTCGATCCCAACCCCCATTTCCTCCTATTTCCAGTCTATAGGAACCTATTCTAAGGCCAAAACACTTCTTAAAGACTCCTAATGTAAAAGTTCCCCTTTTTCCCTATTTTTTAAGGATATTTTGTTTTCGATTCAATCATACCACCAATTTCACACACACATACACGTACATAGCAGCCATAAATAATATATATCATGCTTTCCAACATATACAAAATTTACAACTTAAACAAATAAAAACAACGAAACAAAATTTACAACTTAAACAAGTAAAACAACGAAACACATTAGTATACCATCAAAGCATGCATGAATCATATCCGTTTGAGGGGGGAAGAGGCACCTACCTTTTTGACGAATTAACTTCCTACGCGGAATCTTTTATTTCCAACCCCGCTGACCTCTATGCTTGGTGTTGGGCAAATTCTTCCTTTCTTCCTAAAGGCCTCGGATGGTTGCTTTGGAAAATGACAAAAACTTTAACTTCCACACTTAATCCAGGAAGTTGGCAAGTAAAACTTTAAACACTTTTTCATTTACAGTTATACCTATTCGTTTACCATTTTATTACCGTTTTAATTCCATACACGTGTATATACACGCTTATACTTACACGTTTCGCCCTCGGCCCACTTTTAAAAGAACTCCTACACAATCCAATGTATGCACGTATATAATATAACATCCATAATACAATACATATAAACTTACGATTTCAATTGCCAAACTAAACATTCAGCCGATAGCCTTTTTTTTTCTTTAAAACATTTACAAACATATATTTTGTTCAAATTGTCGACATAATGTAGCCAAAGCAACAAAGAAACTTTTGCAGACTTTGCAAAATAACTTTTAAAATGCAAAGAAAAGTAACTAAAAGGTTCTCCAAGACAAAAATATAAAATGTCCCACGCCATTTGCTGCCATATATACATTAAAATGTCAAAGCATCAAACACTTTGCTGAACATTTTAAAGGTGACAGAAAACGTATTTCAGCCTATTAATGTTTTGAAACGTTTCCATCTTCTCCCTTCCTCTCTTTTTGAAAGTACTTTTCGGTCCGTGCCCAAATTCACCATTTTTACTTTCAAAATCCCACATATCTTTGAAAAACACATGGCAGCAACGTCAACATTCAAACGATAAACAACAATTCAATTTTGATATATTCATACATATATCTTTCCACGCACATACATAAACATATTCATATATATATATATGATTGGTACATAATTACATTGAATACATATATATATTCAACAATCTATGTAATCACAAATAAACGTGCATGATCCAATTTGATATGAAAATAGCATAATAACATTGAAAAATCATAGTAAATATAGTAAGGATACTTGCCTCGTGTCTCGATTAGATGTACTACGCGAAGAATTAGGGGTTGAAAACTGACCAAGAATTAATTGAATTCCTTCATAAAACTAGCGACTGGAGGCTTGACTATTTGGAAAAATATAAGTGGGCTACTGTTTATTTGTTAATATGAGTATTGAAGAAGTTAAAGGGAGAAATAAATGTGGCTTGTTCCGTAAAGCTTACTGGCGGCAGGATGAAGAATTTCTGAGGCTGAGAATTTTCTTGGAAGAGTCGAAGAAGAATGGTGGCTGATTGTGGAGGATTATGGGGCTGCCGATTTTTTTGTTTAGTCTTAGGGTAAGAATTGTGCGATGCTGTATAAATATAGGTTAGGTTTAGGTAGAATCCTAGTGTAATTAGGTTAGTGTAACTCTAAGATAACTATGAGTTTAAGGTGATGTAAATTCTATCTTTTCTTCTCCTAATCACCTTAGGATACTATGGTTTTATTTTTTTTTCTTTTTTTCTTTTCCTCGTAACCGGGTATGTGTAAATATGTGTGTATATATATATACACACACACACACTTTTAAGTGTTGCATGCGCATATGTATATTTCGCATGGAGTTTTGTATGCATTTCACATTAACAATTTGATGGGCATAACATCAACTCCTCTTCTAGTGGGGCCTTGCAGGTCCTACAAGTGGTATCAGAGAGCAGGCACACTCACGACAAGGAGATCCAACGATCTTTGTGAGATGGCAACCACTAGACACAAAACCAAGCAAGAAGGTATGGCTAAATGAAAATTTAAGGAGTATAAGAAATATGTAACCATATTGTTCTTTGAAAACATCGACGTTAATATATATATATATATATATATATATATATATATATATATATATATATGTTCTAGAGTTGTCGGAGTAGTTGAAATTTCATTATATTAAAATACAAATTCGGAGAGGAATATAGCCTTGTAAAGTAATATACTAAAAAAATTGAGAACATGTTCGGAATGTTTAGTAGCAAAAATCTTTGAGATACATTTGGAGTATAAAATATGTCTTGGTGTACGTGCTTATACGAAAACGTTTAACTATTTGAAAAATAACAGTCCAATACTTCATATAACTTTTCTAAGTCACCCCTTAAAGTTAGTGAAAATCCACCTATGTACCATATCTTATAACTCTTTCACTTAAGTTTTCCAACTCTAGTATGTCACACTAATTCTTAATTGACTTAGGAAATTCTAATTCACCATGCTTCCGCGCGCCACACTAATCCGTTGTACCTCGTTACTTGGTTATTTGAACCACTAACTTTATTCTACTTCATATGAAAAGTAGCAACTACTTGTTCATGTCCGCTCTATTTTAATTCAATCCTAATAAGTTCAAGTCAAATAATTCGACGTTTCTATAAATCAACACTTAACTAAAAGTTTGTAAACATTCATTATTCCCATGTACTTGTTATAGCCGATTCGCGCTTTTTGCTACCGATCAATATCTATAATGAGACTAATATCGTCATCCCACTTAGTAACCTAAATTCCAACATCTTAACAGTAGACTATAAATTCCTTCGTCTGATTTTCTTACTAACGCTGCTAATTATAATGCTTATGAATCGTTACTTAATTTCTATCATTTCATTATAAATCATGTCTTAGTACCTATCGTACTATAATAATTCATTTCTTTGTAGCTATTGTCTCAACTTAGACTTAAGTCTGCTCTGCTGCTACCGTCCAAGTAGGGATATGGCTCGTTTTACTTTACCCTAATGGTACCGAGTCCTATGTTGTTGTTGCAGTGAAGCAGCACGAGTTACTGTATGACCTATTAATATGTCACTAGCATTTGCAGTAGGGTGTCCAGACTAACATTTTAATTCATTTAAATTAATTATATAGTATTCAACTAGGGTTACTAAGATCACGGCTTAAAGAGTACTGATCAACTTAGATAAGATAGAATTGTATGGAATACCGTAGGTATACGCGTTTCTTAACCGATTGTCTCCTTAAGTCTAAGGTCATAACTTACTTTTAGGATTGTTCTTAGCATAATAATTTCTTAAGTCTAAGATCATGTCTTATTTCTAAAATCATGATTAGTGGGTAATCAACGCTTATGACTACCTTCAGTACTTATGTCTAAGGTCAACTCTTAATCGGAATCGTTATTTATGTTTAAGATTGCAACTTATGTTTAGGATCATCGTTTATAACTGAGAGTCGTACCTATGTTCATGACCTTCGCTTATGTTCAAATCATCACTTATGTCTAAGATTGTGACTTTGGGGCAAAATTATAACTCAATTTCTAATATCATGGCCTAAATCTATATTTCCTCGTGGATCTAGAACTATTCTTTGAAGATCGTACTCTCAGCGGGCAATAACTCTTGAACCCATTCCGAGATTAGATCCAAGTGATCGACGGTATCAGTTGTGCTGTACCAACCTCCTCTGCATCTCCTTGTCAAAAAATCTCCGGTCCGTGTGCGGTGGTGGTGGAGGCGGTGCCTGCTAGTTTAGCAGCCGTTGCTACTATGCTAAGGTGTTGGTCAATTGACCATGGTATCCTCAAGTGCTTAAGGATGATCCGCTGATGCTGGTGGTTCTCACCAACATTTCCTCTATTATCGGCTTGTTCATGTCTTGCCTGCATTTTTCTGGAATTTAGAACAGTCGAAAATCAATTTATTTAAATACAGGCTAAGTTAAGGGGGTATTTTGGGAATTTTGAACATCTTAGGGGTTGCATGTAGAGGTTCAAGGGTAAAACGGTAAATAACTAAAGAAAACAAAAGAACGCTCAAGGTCTTCTTAACCCGATCACAACTTAAGTCTAAGATCATCACTTAACCCTATTTTGTTGCTTAAGGGTAAAATCGTCATTTTAAGAGAAGATCGTAGCTTATGTCTAAGTGATCTAATTAATCCTGCATTTCCGAGACGGATCTGGAGCCTCGGCTCTGATACCATCTGTAGCGCCCCGCTCCCGAGCCCTAGAATTGGGAACAGTGCACCCGCCGTAGCCTACTACGAGGACTACAAAGCGTCGTTCATGTTAGGAAATCCGACAAGATCACTGTAAAACGCGCAGCGGAAAAACAAAACTTGATCTCCGATTTCCTACCAAGGATCCATGTTGTTCGTTTAATCGATGAAAGAAACGTCAAAAAAATACCTCCAAAGTTCGAAATCCGCAGGTGGAAGAGGTGCAAAATCACGAACACCCTCTGTCGGTATCCACACGAATGATTCCGCCCGGAGTGCTAGCTCTTGAACTGCACGGCTGATAGAACTCGCTTTTCTCCAAAAACGGCTCTAGGGTTTTCTGTTATTTTCGTGTGTCTTCTCTATACGAGATACACAATATATATACACATATATTGACATCAAAATCCGAGTCCTAATCGGATTAGTCAATACCAATCAAAAATCCATATCAGATATGGATTATATCAGGATATTCAAAATCCATATCAGATATGGATTTTGTCATTATTATCCGATAACATATATATAAACATATAACCATAAAACGAAGATGATAATAATAATAATAATAATTAATATACAATATTAATATTATTAATATTAAAACCGATAAAAATAATAAAAATAATAATTAATATCTAATATTAATATTATTAATATTATTAATCTCAGCCATACGCATTCTTGTGTGTGACCCGATAGGCCCATATTAATTGGCAGTTGATTAAATCTCTATTAAACCAACAAGTCGTAATTGGCCTCTAGCAAGGCATTACGATTACCTAATTAATACGAGTAAAGTCCAACTAGCCTAATAACAGTACATGCATTAATCCCTTTGTCACACGATATCTAGTTTGAACATAAGTCACGGTCAGCGTCATACTTATATTGTTCAAACATATGATTACTCGATCTCTAAGTAGACTGATAAAACAAATGATACTGATCACACTATCAATTCATTTGAGCACGGCCATGCATTTCACAGTCTCACTAATCGAGAGGCCCAAAGATATCTCTCTCAAAAGAGAGGGACAAATTCTATCTTGATTGTTCAATATCCTCTACATAATTCCTATCACATTTAATCATGACCTTTATTATTATCCAGTTACGGATAACATTTGATCATGTCAAAATATAATAGTCCTTATGTTGGAAACTATGACAATCTCAAGTCAAAGGATTAAAACATGACTATCATGAGATTTACTTATGGCGCTAATCCATGTAGTAATCTCATGATGGGGCTATCCAATACACTGTTCTCTAACAAGTATCTATGAAATTGATTTGTATCACCATACACATAAACATCTCATGATTATCAAATCAATAATCATACTGATTATAAATTATTTTATCTCTATAACAATAATAAATCAGGGACATATATCAAAATTGTGTAACATACTAACCAACAATAATGATAATAAAACCTCTTTTATTAATAATAAATGTATAATATAAATATCCAAATCATGGCCTAGGGCACATACACTAACAATCTAACTTCTTCGCACGTCAGATCTGACGTAGAAATTTTTCGCAGAAACGATAATTAAAGAAGTAAACATTTTGATTAAATTAAATCCATCAGAATAAAATCAAGTACAAGGGTCGACGAAACCTGCTAAGTCAATATGAAATACTAAGATCAAACAATAAACCTAGGTGGAGGTTTATCTGACTATCCCAAGAACAAGCTCTCAGTCAACAAGATCCCTTCTCGAGCCCAGCTCACTCTTCTCAGCCTCGATAGACATATATACTCTTAATCCTGCTCACCTGTGGAGGGGAGGTGGGGGTGAGTGATGGGAGTCACTCGTAGGTTACCCGTCTCTCCCGAAAAGGGACTGTCACATACTGAGTCGGGTAAACAATTAAGCACGTAAAGCAGGTAGCAGATAAATAAAGCAATAAAACGTACACATATAAATAATGAAGCAAATAAAGCATAAATAAGGAAATAACACATACCCAACCCGATCCGTATCCCAGAACGCAGTACTGACACAACTTAACAACAAGGTCATCGATAATCACAACAATAACAAATGCAATGCGCAACTTCATGATGCATGCTCTACGATCTCCGTGTCACACGCAGTCATTTAATATCACACGCTATGCTCATTCTTTTCCATGTTATGCTATGCATGTCCCGGGTCCTACTAGGTGAAGGTAACCATTATTACCAACACCCATCACACGCCTCGTCAGGCCACATGTCCCGTAGGACCACACGGTTCGTAGGCCGAATGCAATGCTCGTGCCATGAATGCGTCACACTTGCACACTTCCGTTTGACCTATGTTACATGCTCCGTTCTATGTTGCGTATTACCTATATTGCGTAGTTACCCTATGTTGCGTGGGGTTCATTAATGTATTTTATCTTCTACCTTTATTTTATCTTTCTAGACTTTATTTTAGGTTTCTACACTTTATTTTATTTCTCCTAGGCTTTCAAACACTTAAATCTTTTATTTAAATATTTTTATCTTCCCCTACTATTTTTATTTCTTTTATCATAATTTATTTAATGGTTTCCTATTATTTTTTTCTATTTCTTTTTTTAAAGCACTTTAATACTAAATCATTTAATTATATATAATCATTGTTATTATCATTATTATTTTTTTTGCCTTCCGTGGCTGCCCTCAGCCTCTTACCTTTCATATATTTATTTTTTTTTAAATTTATTTATTATGTATATATGTTACTGAATTCTTAAACTTTTACTAATTATTATATAATAACTAAATTAGTTTAAATTCTTTTTTCTTTTTAATAAACTACAACAACTCAGGCCCCCATTTTCTTGTATTTCGGCCCCTTTTCTTTAGCAGGCTCGGCCTGCTCACTCCTGCTGGTCCGCTGGCCTTCTGGCCCGCCGCACTATTGTGGCGCCCCACACCCTGGCCCTGCCGAAGTCGGTGCACCCGCCGTACTTCACTAAGGAGAGTACTAGGCGTCATCCATACGCGTCGTGATCCATGATAGCAATGCATGGATTTTCGTGCTTACGCGCAACAAATAAGAGAAACCGTGGCAGAATTTAAAACTTCAAATTAAAACGTCATCACAACCACTTAAAGTTTACAACCCACATCAATGTAGCAGAAAGCGACAAAAGTAAATTGTTTTCCAACTCCTTTACACAACTCAGTCATCTCCTTAAAGCTGGCAAGTTCGGTCTTCTAATCCTGGCCATCCTCCAGTGCGCTCACGGGTAGGGAACCCTAGGTTCGTCATCAATCCACTCTACTTTGTCTCCTGCCACCTCTGGAGAGGAAAATAGGGTGAGTGACAATGTCACCAGCAAGTATACTATAATAATCATGAGTTAAATGGAAAGTGCGAACAAGAACCGAATCCCAAAAAAGTTTGGTTTAGAAGCATACCTGTCCTTTGACCAATATTCGATAAAGATCATCGCTTAATGTAACAAGATCATAACTTAAGTAAAAATCACCATTCGAAGCAGAATATAATATTAAGAGACTGTAACTTGTATTGAATAACCCAAAAAGAATCATCACTTAGGGTCTACAGAGTCGTCACAACTTGAATCTCACGAGTCGCTACATGAAGGTAATAAGCATGCATGTGTACGTGTAAATGCATCGAGATAAAATGAAATATGATCCTTCATGCTTTCTTTAAAATCATCATCATCGTAAAACAATAGAGTGCTCAGATCTATCTTCCCGGATCTGAGGCGGTAACTTCTTCCCTTCGAATCTATTATTCCCGGATTCGGATCGGTAACATCATCATACTTGCAGGGTCTATTCTTTTCCGGGCCCGCACGGTCATCATCATCATTCTCATCATCAGGCCTATTATTTTCCGGGCCTGCACGGTCATTCTGTCAGATCGCTTAACCCGGATCTGATCGGATTCATACTGGCCAAGTTCATACTCACACACGGTACCGGTGGGGAATCATTCAATACGAAATTATCATTTGAAAATGCTTTTCATCTTTCTTTCTCATAAAAAGACATGCTGTAAATCATGTTCGTGATGATGATGCAATGCAATGACATGTGATGTGCAAATGACGGCATAATGCATGACATAAACGAATAGACACGTTTCGTTGTCATGCTGGAAATTTCCAGCTTAGTAGTGTCTACTTCTCCTTAAGAATTTCCTACTGAAATGCACGTTTTAGACCCATTTGATTACATGTTCTTCTCCGTAAATGTCATAAGTGAATGCCATGCATGCACTGTGGAATTACGATGTCGATAAGGGACTCGTTTGCTCTTTTTCATAAAATGATGTAACCTGAATTCTGAAATGACCATATTTTACTATAAAATTTATTGTGGCCAATCCTTTAATCATTTTCTGGAAATTCCAACTCTCCAACTTAATAAACTCATTGGGATAGCATCCTGTCAATTTTTAGCCCATTTTCAATTTCCTAAGGCCCTTTTCCAGGTCATGCAAATTGTGACACAAATTCTGTCTATCCAGCATATTTCATTTTGACCTGTTTTACTAGAAAATTTATTAAAAATAAACCACAACTTATTTTGACAAAATTCCAACTTCCACCTCTTCTTTATTCATGAGGTTAGTACCATGCCGAAAATTAGTGGATTTGCACACCCCTAAGGTTCATTTTTAGGCTACCAAACACGTTACTGACATTCTGTCCAGTACAACTTTTTCCAGCAGGACCAATCTCAGTAGAAAATTCATTAAAAATAAACCGTGGCTCTTTTTAAGGTGATTCTAACTCTCACATCTATCAAACACATAAAACTAATAGTACACCAAAAATCACTGGAATTGAAGGTTCCTAAGGTCCCTTTTCTGTCCTCACATTACAGTCCAAATTCCAGTCCAGCTCCAGAAACTTTTCTATTGGTCATATATACTTCTTAAATGTCCTTAGCTTACATTTTATCACCAACAATTAACCACTATTAGGAGATGAACAAACGCACCCTTCACCAACAGCCACATTCTTTGGTGCATGCAAGAAAATGATGTAACCAAGAGCATATTAAACTTAACACATAACAAGATCATAGTTTTGTCTCCACTTCATTACTAAGTTGACATTTTTCATATAAAATCACTCATGTCTCCCTTGACCTTTCCACCGTGGGCCTTTCACCATGAAAGAAAGAATCTTTAGCACATTCAACCTAGATTAACACCTAATAATGCATATACTCCACAAAGAACACCTCTTTGGAACAAAATCTCACTCCTACCCCTTCAAATGGCTAGAGCCGAAAGTTGTGGGCATTCAACTTACTATTTTACAACAAAGATTAGATCTTAAGTATATCTAGCCATTCATGCACACACTTTCACATCTAAACCATAAAGAGTATAGTGTACTTGCCTTTTGCTTACTCTTCTTGGTGAGCTGTTGAAAAAGTTGAATTCTTGCCTTCTCTATGCATGCATCCCACGGTGGTGAGGAGGAAAAAGGAGTAAGGTTAGTCTACACCTTTAACCAAAATATTTCCTTAAAAGCTAGGGGACTTACCAAAAGGCTTGAGTGGTATCCAAGCTTCTCTAGCTTAGAATCCTTAAAAGCTTGAGACTTGAGCCTAGTGACCATTAGAGGTCACGGTTATGAACAAGAGAGAATACACCATGAGTTTCATCTCAAGAAAAATGTAAATGTCTTCTCAAGAGGCTAAGAACACTTACCTAAGGTCTCTTAGCCTTGGAAGAACTCAATTCTTCTTGGTTGCTCCCTTGGCCGTGTGGTTGGGAGAGAAAAGGGAGAGAAGGAGTTCACTTGAGTTTCTTTAGAGGGTTTGAAAAACTAGAGAGTTCTCAAGTATGTTTTTGGAGGGAACCTTGTTACTTTGGCTAGGTTTAGCCATTGGGGTATAAGGGTGGGGTGAGGGTTTTGCCTTAGCCTTTTCAAATCAGGTGTCTCAACCTTGGTTACCTTTGGTTAACCAAGGTTACTTTACTACTAACTACGGTTACTTTAGGCTAACCATAGTTTCTTTTGACTAACCCTAGTTTCTTTTTGGTTTAGTTAGGTTACATCTCATTAACTTCTAGCCTCCCTTCTCTTAATTAGCCTCCCCCCTTTCCTTCTTAATTCAGCCGGCGGTTGGGGTCTTTAATGACCCCAACTAAGCCTTTGTAATTTCTTTTGCCATCTTTTGTTTTTCCTAAAAAAATGATACACATTTATCTTATTGGTTTATATTTAAATAGGGATTTAAGAAATAGCCTTTCTTGGCTATGGGCCGAAACATACAAAGCCATGGAGAAATTGGATCCTTTCTTGTAATGCACATAGTACTCTTCATGATATACTTATAATGATCATTGAAATTTCAAACGCAAGCGTATATTGTCACATGCTTACTAACTCAACCTTAGGTACAAGAAGGATTCTCTTATTGGGTTACAACATTCTCCTCCCTTATTATAAGTTTCGTCCTCGAAACTTGGAAGTGCTAACCAAAGAGGTGAGGGTACAAATTCTTCATGTCCTCCTCTAGTTCCCAGGTAGATTCATCCACAGAATGGTTCTTCCATTGCACCTTAACCATTGGTATAGTTCGTTTCCTTAGTACCTTTTCCTTACAATCGACTATCTTTTCTGGTTCTTCCTCATAGGTCGTGTCAGCCTCCAGCTTCAAAGGTTGATCTTTTATGACATGACTAGGATCGTGTACATATCGTCGCAGTTGAGAGACATGAAACACATCATGGATTTGAGATAGGGTGGGCGGTAGAGCGAGTCGATAGGCCACTTTTCCAATTCTTTCAAGAACCTCGTATGGCCCAATAAATCTTGGGCTCAACTTCCCTTTAATACCAAATCTTTTAATTCCCTTTGTTGGCGATACTTTTAGAAACACTTTTTCTCCATCTTGAAATTCTAACGGTCGCCGCTTCTCATCTGCCCAGACCTTGCTTCTATCTTGGGCCGCTTGTAACTTTTGCTTTATAATTTTTATTTTCTCTCGAGCTTGCTCTACTAGGTCGGGTCCAGTGAGAATCTTGTCTCCTATTTCATCCCCGTAAAGAGGAGATCGGCATTTTCTTCCATAGAGTGCTTCGTACGGGGCCATTCCTATAGATCGATAGTAGCTGTTGTTATATGAAAATTCTACTAGCTTGAGACTCCGATCCCAGCTTTTCCCAAAATCGAGTGTGCAAGATCACAACATGTCTTCCAGTGTCTAAATAGTTCTTTCTGATTGACCATCTGTTTAGGGATGAAATTCCGAGCTCATGTGAATTTCAGTACCCATTGTTTTCTGAAAAGCTGTCCAGAATCGTGATGTGAAACGAGGGTCGCGGTCACACACAATACTTAAGGGTACTCCATGAAGACTCACAATTTGATCCACGTACATCGTAGCCAACTTTTCCATTGGAGCCTTGATTGTCATAGCCATGAAATGGGCGGACTTGGTTAGACGATCAACAACCACCCAAATGGCATCGTAACCGTTTTTCGTTCTAGGCAAGTCAGTCACAAAATCCATGGAAATGATCCCACTTCCATTCGGGAACTTCGAGAGGCTGCAGCAACCCTGCGGGTTTCTGGTGTTCTGCTTTCACCTTCTGGCACACGAGGCATTTTTCCACAAATTCTGCAATCTATCTTTTCATGCCGTGCCACCAAAATCGTTGTTTCAAATCTTGGTACATTTTATTGACTCCAAGGTGGATGGATAATCGCGAGTTATGTGCCTCCTTAAGAACTTCGTTCAAAATGTCTTCGTTATTGGGTACGCACAATCTTTCTTGAAACCACAGACTGTTGTCGTCTCGAACCTTAAATTCTCCAATGGGTTTTGTTTGTGCTCGGTCCTTTATCTTCCTTAGGGTTTCATCCTTTTCTTGCTCCGCTTTAATTCTGTCTATTAGTGAAGGAGTTATCATCAACTTTACGAGCATACCCTCAATAGAATCGACTTCCTCTAGATCAAATTCTTCCATGTCACGCTACAAAGGTGGTTGGCGTGGGTGGCTTGTTTTTCTACTTAATGCATCTGCCACTTTATTGGCTCTTCCCGGGTGATATTGGATTGATAGGTCATAGTCCTTTATTAATTCTAGCCATCTTCGTTGTCGCATGTTCAGCTCTTTTTGGGTGAATAGGTATTTGAGACTTTTGTGGTCCATAAAGATCTCGCACTTTTCGCCGTATAAATAGTGCCTCCATATTTTTAGTGCGAAGACCACGACTGCCAACTCAAGGTCGTGTACAGGATAGTTTTGTTCAAAGGGTTTTAATTGTCGGGATGCATATGCAATTACTCGATCTTTTTGCATTAGTACACATCCTAACCCGTTCTTAGAGGCATCACTATACACCACAAAGTTTTCTCTGGGAATGGGTTGTGCTAGGACTGGGGCGGAAGTCAGTTTCTTCTTCAATTCAGTAAAGCTATTCTCATAGTCTGAGGTCCATTCGAACTTGGTTTTCTTATAGGTTAAGCGGGTTATAGGCATAGCAATCCGAGAGAATCCTTCTACGAACTTTTGATAGTAACCTGCGAGACCGAGAAAACTTCGTACCTCCGTAACATTTGTCGGTCTGGGCCACTCCGTGATTGCTTCGATTTTCTTGGGATCTACGGATATCCCCTCTTCGGATATCACATTCCCCAGGAAGGCTACATTTCGTAGCCAGAATTCGCACTTATCGAACTTTGCATACAGTTGCTCCCTTCGTAGAATGTCCAGAGCAATCCTTAGATGGGCTGCATGGGTCTCTTCATCTGGTGAATATATCAAGATGTCGTCTATGAAGACTACGACGAATTTGTCTAATTGATCCTGAAAAACTCGGTTCATTAGATCCATAAATGCGGCAGGCGCATTGGTCAGTCCGAACGGCATTACTAGGAATTCGTAATGTCCGTAACGGGTTCTGAATGCAGTTTTATGGACGTCTTCAGCCTTGATCTTTAACTGGAAGTATCCTGAGCGAAGATCAAACTTGCTGAAAATTCTTGCCCCCTGCATCATGATACCTTTAGGTAGGGTTCATAAGAAACTTATTACTAAAATAAAATGCGTTGTTCACTTACCCGACGCTGATCGAACAAATCGTCGATCATTGGCAAGGGATACTTATTCTTTATAGTGATCTTATTGAGTTCTCTATAGTCAATACATAATCGCATACTTCCGTCCTTCTTTTTGACGAACAGTACCAGAGCTCCCCAAGGTGAAACACTTGGGCGTGTCAGCTTCTTTTCCAATAACTCACGTAGCTGCTCCTTCAGCTCTTTCAGTTCTGCGGGGGCCATTCTATAGGGAGCTTTTGATATTGGCTCAGCTCCTGGAATCAGGTTGATCTCAAAAGATATTTCCCGCTCCGGGGGAAGGCCTGGCAATTCTTCTGGAAAAACTTTTGGATATTCTCGGACTACTGGAACTTGGGTTAGGTTTGTGGGTGCTTGATCAGTGTTTATGGCGTAGACGAGATATCCTTGATGTCCTTTCTTTAAAGCTTTACTGGCGCGAATTGCATTTACATAAATGTTCTTAGGATTCTTTCGTAACTTTGGTCCCCCTTGAAAGGTTACGTCTTTTTGTGTGGGGTCCTTAAAGGTAACTTGTTTTTCACTACAATCGATGTTGGCATAGTTCTTGGAGAGCCAGTCCATTCCAAGAATTACATCGAAGTCCGTCATGGGTATGGAAATCAAATCGGCATCAAACCGATGGTTATTAAACTCAAGTTCACAATTTTTGAACACATGGTGAGCTACAAGCACCTGCTCCCCAGCTGCTCGGATTCTATAAGGTGCATCACTATGGGTTGGGCCTTTCCCAATATTCTTTGCGAATCTCTTGGATATGAAAGAGTGGCTGGCGCCACTGTCAAATTGTACATTGGCAGGTATTGAACATACTAGTATAACTCCTGAATCATATAGTTCTTACTAAGCAACCATAAGATAACGACGTTGTAAAAGAAAAGGAGTACGGTTTCCGGAAAATACCTGTTACCACATTTTCGGCTTCCTCAACAGCTGCGTCAGTCATAGCATGGACTCGTGCGTTGGTATGCTGACGCTGAGGTTTTGGTGGCTGTTGTTGTTGCTGGGCTCCCTTCTCAGGACACTCTCTGACCATATGTCCTGTTTTTCCACATCCAAAGCAGGTGGTCCCTTTGTTTTGACAGTCCTTTTGGATGTGCCCAGTCTGATCGCATCTGAAACATTTCCCAGCCTGGATATAACATTCTCCTACATGGAACTTACCACAATGAACGCATTTTGGAATGGCAGAATGTCGTCCTTGATTTTGTGATTGGTTTTTCTAGGAGCGGCGTTGGAATCGGTTCTTCCCTTGACGCCCTGGCCCTCTTGTGTTTTGCTTGGCGGTCTTACGGGGTCCTGCGCTTCCGGATGTCTACCTTCCCTTCTTTTGGCTAAACTCGTCCCGGCGGATGATATCTCTTTCAATTCTATAACAGGAATCTAGAAGGGCACCAAAGTTTGCTGGGTTGGCATTAACCAGCCATGTTCGGATTCTAGGGTTCAGTCCTCTCTCGAATTTCAACATCTTTGTTTCTTCATCGTTCATAGTGGATGGTTGGAATCTTCCCAGAGCTATAAATTTGTTGGCGTAGTCGGCAACCGTCATTGCAGACTCTTGTATCAGGGATTCGAATTCATGTCTTTTCTGTAGTTTGACTGAAGGGGGGTATGTAGAACTTGTTAAATTCCTGGAGGAACCTTTTCCAGGGAATTGTTCTTGGTAAAGCTTGTAGATTGGCCTTCCACCATTGGTTGGCCTCTCCTAACAGAAAGGGTCTAACTGCTTGAGTTTTCACTTCTTCTGGGGCTCTAATTAGTTCGAAGCAATTTTCTACCTCATGAAGCCATTTTTCAGCCATATCAGAATCTGACTTTCCTTCGAACGGCGGAACATTGGCTCTTTTCAACTTTTCAAAGTAATACTGAGCATCTCTAATCGGCTCGTGAGGTTGAGGATTATTCTGCTGGAGCATCACTTGCTCAATTTGTGTAACCGTTTGGCAAAAGTTCTGAAAAGCGTTGATGTCTGGCATCATAGGTGGAAAAGGTCCTTGTGGTGGAGGGACGTTCTGAACTGACGGTGGATTTTGGCCTTGAGGCGGTGGAGGTGGAGGGGCCTGAGCGGGTGGAGGTGGGATAGGCTCTTGCACCTCGGGCCTAGCTCTGGCTGGTCTCCCTCTGGGTCGCACCATTTGCAGCACGCAGTGTCGACTTTATTCAGTATAGGAACGTCACAACTAGTAACAGAATTTAATTTGGCATATCGAAAGAACATATGCGTATATACATTATTATTCAAATTTACGACAGGTCATTAGTTGGGGCCTATCACTGGGCCGTGCCCTAAGTTGTTGGTCAAAGTCGTTCTGTTCTAATGTCAACTCTCATCTAAGATCAATTCTTAGGTCTAAGATCAAACTTAGTCGACTATAGTCATAACTTAGTTCTATATTCTGCCCGGATCTGGAGCCTTCGCTCTGATACCACCTGTGGCGCCCCGCACCCCGGCCCCGCCGAAGTCGGTGCACCCGCCGTACTTCACTAAGGAGAGTACTAGGTGTCATCCATACGCGTCGTGATCTATGATAGCAATGCATGGATTTTCATGCTTATGCGCAACAAATAAGCGAAACCGTGGCAGAATTTAAAACTTCAAATTAAAACGTCATCACAACCACTTAAAGTTTACAACCCACATCAATGTAGCAGAAAGAGACAAAAGTAAATTTTTTTCCAACTCCTTTACACAACTCAGTCATCTCCTTAAAGCTGGCAAGTTCGGTCTTCTAATCATGGCCATCCTCCAGTGCGCTCACGGGTAGGGAACCCTAGGTTCGTCATCAATCCACTCTACTTTGTCTCCTACCACCTCTGGAGAGAAAAATAGGGTGAGTGAAAATGTCACCAGTAAGTATACTATAATAATCATGAGTTAAATGGAAAGTGCGAATAAGAACCGAATCCCAAAAGAGTTTGGTTTAGAAGCATACCTGTCCTTTGACCAATATTCGATAAAGATCATCGCTTAATGTAACAAGATCATAACTTAAGTAAAAATCACCATTCGAAGCAGAATATAATATTAAGAGACTGTAACTTGTATTGAATAACCCAAAAAGAATCATCACTTAGGGTCTACAGAGTCGTCACAACTTGAATCTCACGAGTCGCTACATAAAGGTAATAAGCATGCACGTGTACGTGTAAATGCATCGAGATAAAATGAAATATGATCTTTCATGCTTTCTTTAAAATCATCATCATCGTAAAACAATAGAGTGTTCAGATCTATCTTCCCGGATCTGAGGCGGTAACTTCTTCCCTTCGAATCTATTATTCCCGGATTCGGATCGGTAACATCATCATACTTGCCGGGTCTATTCTTTTCCGGGCCTGCACGGTCATCATCATCATTCTCATCATCAGGCCTATTATTTTCCGGGCCTACACGGTCATTCTGTCAGATCGCTTAACCCGGATCTGATCGGGTTCATACTGGCCAAGTTCATACTCACACACAGTACCGGTGGGGAATCATTCAAAACGAAATTATCATTTGAAAACGCTTTTCATCTTTCTTTCTCATTATAATTTTTGGAAATCGTTTACTATTTTTACGAACGTGAACAAAACGGATAAACAGTGCAAAAACTGAAAATTAAATGCTGAAAGTAAATTGCACCGAGATTTTTGTACTGGTTCGGTTATAAACAACCTACTCCAGTCTTCAAGGAACACCTTCCTTGGTTCACACTATTCACACACACGACACACCTTACCACAGGGTTGATAGAGTTACACCTTAACTCCAACCCTTTACAAACCTTGTATTGCTAGTACAATTTGCGCGAACACCACCACCTTGCTAGAATGAAGATTGATCACACCTTGATCAATCTTTTACAAAGATGAATGAATGGTGGTTTATATGAAGCCTATTCAAGATTGAAAGATTTAAAGAACAATAGGCTTTTTACAAGAAAAGAGAAAGAAAGAAGATGTAGGAGAAGAAGAGCTTGGCAATTTGATCACTTTGGAATGCAATTCTTGTTGTTGTTTTTGTTTGCTCTCCTCTTCTTCTTTTTAATTGTGGCAGCCGTCCCCCCTTCTCTTGTCTTCCCTCTTGAAAATTTCCTTTTTGAGTGCTTGAGAGAGTGTAAGACATCATTGTGACAATGCCTTGCTTTCTTGGCATCATTCTATTGGATCATCATTTAGTCTTTGCTTACTTGGCACCTCTTTATTGGCTCAATGTTGTCAACATGATGACATGGAAAAAATCTGAGATCAACACTTTAAACATGTGCCAATATCAATCATAAGATCATACCATAAGTCAAGAGATACACCATAAATTGCAAGACCAACAAATCCTTCCCAAACAAGGCATAATTTCGGCCATATAGTCATCTTGCCATGCTGAATTTTCAGCATGTGCACCATTTAATTTTATTCAAGATAATTCCCAATTTACTTTGATTTTTCTCATTAAAAATGAATCAACAATACATGGTAAGTCTTGCTATCAATTGAGACATGAACTTGGACACAAAAAACTCATCATGTTCGGCCACAACATGTACACATGCTGAAAAATTTTCAGCATGTGTGATATGCTAAATATCACCATTTATTTGTTTTAAATATTATTCAAAACTTTTTCATATCCTCTTCCAATCAATCCACCTTAATCAAGAAGTAAAATATGTCTCATAATGACCTTAAAAACGCCACCCATTAGCACACATGCTGAATTTTCAGCATGTGTCACAATTGTGACAAGATTTTGAAGTATTACCTTGTGTAGCTCCTTCCTTTATGTCACCAATAATGTATGATTGATTCTTGACCAATCAATATGCCAACAAGGCTCCACATATGCTCCATCTCAGCTTTAGGGGCGTGTATACATGTATATGCATGTGCTGAATTTCATTTTTGCTAACTTTGTAAAATAATGCACATTTAATAATACACACATGTAATATTCCAATCAGCCCTTAATTTAATTTTCTAGAACACTTTAAGATGTATACCATATGTAAAAAGTGTCTAGATACGTGTCACATGATGTACAAGAAAAACGTTCCATGTTATGTGCGTAGAAAACCGAATTTTCGATATTTATCGATTACCCGATTTTTCTCTAATTTAAATTCCAACTTTTGCACATGTTATATATATTATGTTATACATAATATATATAATATATACTTTAAATCTCAGCACTTGGCTGGTTTAAAGTGGTACCATTAACATGTGACAAAATTAAACTTGGAATCTTCACATTTTGGCCTTAATGTGGAGTAATTTGTGTGTGCCAACATGGAAAGTATTTTTGGCTGAATATGTCATGTGTAGCACGAAATTTACATCATATTTTGATGTATATGGGCTGGCCATTTATTTATGGCAAGTACGTGACACGTTGGCGAAGTTTCGGTATTCGCCCGATACGACAAATTTCGGTTTAGAACCTTTTATCGTGTCGTATTTAATTTGTCATCACCATATCTTATATCATATGATATAAGACCTGAATATACTCATAAATATGAGTTAAGTATAGTCGTGTGACGTTAACGTACGTACGAAAAATATATAACGTGTCGGTAGTACGTTGGAATACATGTGTATGTGCCTTTATTTAAAAAATCTGAAAATATGTATAATATATGTATATGTGGCGTGTTTAATGAAGATGGGGAGGAGGAGAGAACTTTCCTTCCTTGGCCTTGTTGCCTTTGTGCCTTTTCCAAATTAATCTTCCTTTAATGAACTACTTAGTTTATTAAACTAAGTACTTCACTTAATGAACTAATTTAGTTCATTAATGGTGGCACCTGAAAATAGTATAAACACAACAAATGTTTGCCATATGATGTAAGCTTTAATGCTTCATGGCTCGTTAGTACGGCAACATAATATATAAGCTAAATAAGGCAAGTAATGGCAAGTTATCATGCATACATATACACATTTATGCACGTTTATACATATATATATATATATATGCATTCAAATTTCTTATTTTGAAATCACTCAAACCCTCTTATTTCTACAATCTCCCCCTTTTGATGATTTTCAAAATAACATATGTACATGATTTAAATTCTATCTCTCCCCCTTGAACTATGCACAGATTTGAAATTTTGAATTTCGAATTTCAAATCCGGCTCCCCCTTGATTTGTGCAATTAAGATCAATTAACAATCAGTGTCTCTCTCTCTCTCCCTTAAATCATGCTTTTCTCTCCCCCTTTATTTTGGAAAGTTAATCAAAAGATTCCTGTCAAAAAGGAAAGTAAATCAAATAATATCACATCAAATCATATCAACGGGAATCATGCCAAATTTAGAATGAAGAGATTCATATGTGGCTTGATTTAAGGCCTTTGTAAATATATCCGCTACTTGTGATTCTGTGCGTACATGATCTATGACAATATTACCATTGTTAACGTGATCACGAAGAAAGTGATAGCGAACATCTATATGCTTAGCCTTAGAGTGTAACACGGGATTCTTAGACAAATTTATTGCACTCATACTATCACAATATATAGGAATCTTATTTACGGTAATTCCAAAGTCCGAAAGTTGTTGTTTTATCCACAACAACTGTGTGCAACAAAGGCTAAGTGCCATGTACTCAGCCTCCGTAGTGGACAAAGCAACACTTGCTTGCTTTTTGGAAAACCATGAAATAAGGGAATTTCCTATAAATTGGCAAGTTCCGCTCGTGCTTTTTCTATCTATTTTGCAGCCACCGTAATCTGCATCAGTGTAAGCATGTAAGTCAAATGTAGAATCCTTATCATACCAAATACCTAAGGTGGGCGTGTGCTTAATATAACGGAATATTCTTTTTACCGCATTTAAGTGTGACACCTTAGGTTGACTTTGAAAACGAGCACACATGCATACGCTAAACATGATGTCAAGCCTACTAGCAGTTAAATATAGTAAAGAACCTATCATAGATCGATATAATCCATTATCAACGTTTTTACCATGTTCGTCTTTGTCTAATTTAGTAGTGACACTCATAGGCGTGGGGGAGGGTTTCGAATTTTCAAAATTAAACTTTTTGATCATGTCATTTACATACTTAGCTTGGCTTATATGAATTCCTTTACTCGTTTGTTTAATCTGCAATCCAAGAAAATAATTAAGTTCACCAACCATAGACATTTCAAATTCAGCTTTCATACAATTTTCAAAATCTTTAACAAGTCTATGTGAGGTAGAGCCAAAAATAATGTCATCTACGTAGATCTGAATAATAAGTAAATCTGATTTTTCTTGTTTCAAAAATAGTGTACTATCTATAGTACCACGTTTAAAATTATTTTCTAAAAGGAAAGTAGCAAAACGATCATACCATGCTCTCGGTGCTTGCTTTAGGCCATATAGTGCCTTCTTTAGTTTGTACACGTGATCTGGATGTTTCAAATCTTCAAAACCGGGTGGTTGCTTCACGTATACTTCTTCTTGTATGAATCCGTTTAGGAAAGCACTTTTTACATCCATTTGATATAATTTAAAATCTTTCATGCAAGCGATAGCAATTAAGAGTCGTATAGCTTCTAAACGTGCTACGGGTGCGAATGTTTCATCATAGTCAATTCCTTCTTCTTGATTATATCCTTGTGCAACAAGTCTCGCTTTATTTCTAACAACCTTTCCTTATTCATTCATTTTATTCCTAAATACCCACTTTGTGCCTATAATAGTCTTATCTTGTGGTCGTGGCACTAAATCCCATACATCATTTCTAACAAATTGATTAAGTTCGTCATTCATAGCATCAATCCAAGAAGAATCACTCAAAGCATCATGCACATTTTTGGGCTCAATTTCAGAAATCATAGCATGAAATTCATTTATTTCATCCGAAGTGATTCTTCTACGTGGTCGCACACCGTGAGTGAGGTCGCCTATGATGAGATCATGTGGGTGATCTCTATGCCATCTTGGTTGATTATTTTCTAAGTTATCATGCATTTCTAGTGTCTCATTCATATCATGCATATCAAAAGAATCATTATCTTCATTCAAAACGGGTTTCAATTCAAAATCATCGTCATATTCCTTATCTTTATCAATCTCACCAAATTCATTGAATTTAACATGAATAGATTCTATAATTTGTCTAGTGAGAGGATCATAACATCTATATGCCTTTGAATTTATAGAATATCCAACAAAAATGCACTCAATTGATTTGGATTCAAATTTATCTAAATTATCTTTTGTATTCAAGACAATACATTTGCATCCAAACACACGAAAATAGTCAATCTTAGGCATGCGATCATTCAAAATCTCATAAGGCGTCTTGTTTATTTTCTTTCTTATAGATAGGCGATTTACAATATAGCATGCACAATTCACGGCTTCCGCCCACAGAAATCTAGGCAATTTATTTTCGCAAAGCATGGTTCTAGTGATTTCTTGTAATGTACGATTCTTCCTTTCTACTACTCCATTTAGTTGTGGAGTTCTAGGTGGCGAAAACTCATGTTTAATTCCTTTTTCTTCACAAAACGAGATCATCTCTTTGTTTTTAAACTCGCCGCCTCTATCGCTTCTTATCCTTTTCACATTTACACCGTATTGATTTTCAAGTTGTTTAATTAATTTAGCAATCTCTACGGCGCTATCATCCTTATGTGCAAGAAATAAAGTCCAAGTATAACGAGAAAAGTCATCAACAATCACGCATGCATAGTGACGCCCACCAAGACTTGTAGTGCGACTAGGACCAAACAAATCGATATGCAATAGTTCTAGTAGTCTAGTCGTGCTTATTTCATTTTTCGGCTTAAGTGACTCACGTGTTTGTTTTCCTTTTATGCAAGATTCACACAACTGAAAGTTGTCTAAATCAAGCGTAGGCAATCCCCGTACTAGGTTCTTTCGTTGCAATTTTTCTAGTGTGGAAATACCTATGTGTCCTAAACGTCTATGCCATAAAATCACGTTGGGTTCATTTGACATAAAACACTTAACTTTAGCGTCTACTACATCATCCATAGATAGCGTAAAAATATTGCCTTCTCGTTTTCCTTTTAAAACGGTTTCTCCATTTTTATCTATTATGTTGCAATAAGGATGAGTAAAGCACACATTGAAACCATTGTCAACAAATTGAGAAATACTAAGAAGATTGTAAGATAAGTTGCTTACCAAAAATACGTTGGAGATTTGGAGTGTGTTTGGATTGCCAATCATACCTTTTCCAATGATCTTGCCCTCATTGTTGTCTCCAAAGGTCACGGATCCGCCTTTTGTGACCTTCTTTAATTTGGAGAACAGGCTCGGGTCACCCGTCATGTGCCTCGAGCAACCACTGTCAAGGAACCACTTTATTGATGTATCTTTCGATGTGTGGTCTCCCTGCAATGTGGAAAAGTGATTTAGGTACCCTTTTAATTTTGGGTCCTTTCTGTAGGATTTGCAAGGCACCACTAGAAGGGGGGGTTGAATAGATGGTGCAGAAAGTGTGCTTTTTAAAATTTCTTTAAACTTGAACAATCCAAGTTCTGAAAACAGATTCTGTTTTCAGGACCTGTCTTAAAACGTTTTTAAAACCAGGTTAGAGGTCTCCAAAAATTATGAAATTTTGAGAGAACTTAGCCTCAGATGTTATGAGGGTCCCCTAAAAATTTCAAATCAAAATTCAACCTTTAACCCCTTCAAAAACCGTTGGCACTCAGATTGTGCAAATCTGCCAGAAACGGTAGATGGTTTTGAAAAATTAATTCCTATTTGTGTGAATGTCCAAATGATCTGAAAATTTGACCAATAACTCTTCACACACTATATTTAAATAGGTTGAAACAGTTTTTAAAAATTCTTTTGGAAAGTAGGTCAAACACAACCAAAGTCTCAACCTTTGCAAGTCTGAAAATCAGACTGCACTAGTCTCAGAACTTTTGATGTTTGACTGACCTATACTTGTCCAAAAGGGTTGAAACTTGTGCCAAATTAACCCTAGAACGTTTATGTATGTTTCTATAAATGTTTATAATTTTTGGAAATCGTTTACTATTTTTACGAACGTGAACAAGATGAGTAAACAGTGCAGAAACTGAAAAGTAAATGCTGAAAGTAAATTCACCAAGAATTTTATACTGGTTCGGTTATAAACAACCTACTCCAGTCTTCAAGGAACACCTTCCTTGGTTCACACTAATCCCACACACGCAGTACACCTTACCGCAGGGTTGATAGAGTTACACCTTAACTCCAACCCTTTACAAACCTTGTATTGTAAGTACAATTCTCACGAACACCACCACCTTGCTAGAATGAAGATTGATCACACCTTGATCAATCTTTTACAAAGATATATGAATGGTGGTTTATCTCAAGCCTATTCAAGATTGAAAGAATTGAATACAATAGGCTTTACAAGAAAAGAGAGAAAGAAAGTGTAGGAGAAAAGAGGCTTGGCACTTTGATCACTTTTGAATGCAATTCTTGGTGTTGTTTTTGTTTGTTCTCCTCTTCTCTTTTTAAGAAGTCCAGCCGTCCCTATAGCCCTTCTCCCCCTCTTGAAAATTTCCTTTTAAGTGCTTGAGAGAGTGTAAGACATCATGGTGACAATGCTTTGCTTACTTGGCATCATTCTATTGGACCATCATTTAGTCTTCGCTTACTTGGCACCTCTTTATTAGCTCAATGTTGTCATCATTTGATGACATGGAAAATCTGAAATAAACACTTTAAAATGTGCCAAAGATCATCACATAATACATTCCATAAATCAAGAGATATTCACATAAATTGTAAGACAATAAAATCCTTCCTTTCTCATCCAAAAAATCGGCCATAAACATATTTTCCATGCTGAATTTTCAGCATTTGCAACCTTCCATTTCCTTCAAAATAATACCCATTATTCTTTGATTTTTCACCATAAAAATGAGTCAACAATACATGGTAAGTCTTGCTAACAATTGATGAATGAACTTGGACACAAAAAGGGGTGAAAAATTCGGCCACTATGTCTCTTGCACATGCTGAAATTTCAGCATGTGTAACATTCACTTTTTGTCCAAAATATTGCCTATTTTGCATTGATTTTTTCTTAAAACATTGAATCACCAAGTTATGGTAACTATTGCTACCACATAAGAAATGAACTTGGACACATCCAAGCTCACAAATTCGGCCACAACAAGTTGTACACATGCTGAAAAATTTTCAGCATGTGTGATATAAAATATCACCATTTATTAATTTAATTTATATTCAAATCATTTCCATTTCTTCTTCCAATTAATCACATAACAAAAGATGATGGAATATCTCACTTTCAATTGACAAAATCAGCCACCACCATTTTAGCATGCTGAAATTTTCAGCATGTGACATAAGAGAGGTATATGTTGAATACTTACCTTTTGTAGCTTCTCTCTTTGATTTATTAACATTGTATGATTGATCCTTGACCAATCAACATGCCAACAAGGCTCCACATATGCTCCAAACCAGCTGTAGGTGGCGTTGAGTGTGTTTGTACATGTGCTGAAATTTATTTTTGCTAACTTTGTAAAATAGTGCACATTTAATAATACACACATGTAATATTCCAATCAGCCCTTAATTTAATTTTCTAGAACACTTTAAGATGTATATTATATGTAAAAAGTGTCTAGATACGTGTTACATGATGTTCTAGAAAAACGTTCCATGTTATGTGCGTAGAAAACCGAATTTTCGATATTTATCGATTACCCGATTTTTCTCTAATTTAAATTCCAAATTTTGCACATGATATATATATTATGTTATACATAATATATATAATATATACTTTAAATTTCAGCACTTGGCTGATTTAAAGTGGTACCATAAACATGTGACAAAATTAAAATTGGAATCTTCACATTTTGGCCTAAATGTGGGGTGATTTGTGTGTGCCAACATGGAAAGTATTTTTGGCTGATCACACCATGTGTAGCACGAAATTTTCATCATTTTTTTGATGTATATGGGCTGGCCATTTATTTATGGCAAGTACGTGACATGTTGGCGAAGTTTCGGTATTCGCCCGATACGACAAATTTCGGTTTAGAACCTTTTATCGTGTCGTATTTAATTTGTCATCACCATATCTTATATCATATGATATAGGACCTTAATATACTCATAAATATGAGTTAAGTATAGTGGTGTGACGTTAACGTACGTACGTAAAATATATAACGTGTCGGTAGTACGTTGGAATACATGTGTATGTGCCTTTTTCAAAAAAATCTGAAAATATATATATATTATATATATGTGGCGTGTATATATATTAATGAGGAGAGGAGGAGAAAACTTTCCTTCCTTAGCCTTGTTGCCTTTGTGCCTTTTCCAAATGAATCTTCCTTTAATGAACTACTTAGTTTATCAAACTAATTACTTCACTTAATGAACTAATTTAGTTCATTAATGGTGGCACCTGAAAATAGTATAAACTCAACAAATGTTCGCCATATGCTGTAAGCTTTAATGCTTCATGGCTCGTTAGTACGGCAACATGATATATAAGCTAAATAAGGCAAGTGATGACAAGTTATCATGCATACATGTACACACTTATACACGTTTGTATATATATATATTCAACGTTTCTTATTTTGAAATCACTCAAACCCTCTTATTTCTACAATCTCTCCCTTTTGATGATTTTCAAAATAATTAGTGTACATGATTTAAGTGCTATCTCTTCCTCTTGAATTATGCACAGATTTGAAATTTGAATTTCGAATTTCAAATCCGGCTCCCCCTTGATTCATGCAATTAGGACCAATCAGTGTCTCTCTCTCCCCCTTAAATCATGCTTCTCTCTCCCCCTTTATTTTGGAAAGTTAATCAAAAGATTCCTGTCAAAAAGGAAAGTAAATCAAATAGTATCACATTAAATCACATCAACGGGAATCATGCCTAATTTAGAACGAAGAGATTCAAATGTGGCTTGATTTAAGGCCTTTGTAAATATATCCGCTACTTGTGATTCTGTGCGTACGTGATCTATGACAATATTACCATTGTTAACGTGATCACGAAGAAAATGATAGCGAACTTCTATATGCTTAGCCTTAGAGTGTAATACGGGGTTCTTAGACAAATTTATTGCACTCATACTATCACAATATATATGAATCTTATTTACGATAATTCCAAAGTCCGAAAGTTGTTGTTTTATCCACAACAACTGTGTGCAACAGAGGCTAAGAGCCATGTACTCAGCCTCCGTAGTGGACAAAGCAACACTTGCTTGCTTTTTGGAAAACCATGAAATAAGGGAATTTCCTATAAATTGGCAAGTTCCGCTCGTGCTTTTTCTATCTATCTTGCAGCCACCATAATCTACATCAGTGTAAGCATGTAAGTCGAATGTAGAATCCTTATCATACCAAATACCTAAGGTGGGCGTGTGCTTAATATAACGGAATATTCTTTTTACCGCATTTAAGTGTGACACCTTAGGTTGACTTTGAAAACGAGCACACATGCATACGCTAAACATGATGTCAGGCCTACTAGCAGTTAAATATAGTAAAGAACCTATCATAGATCGATATAATCCATTATCAACGTCTTTACCATGTTCGTCTTTGTCTAATTTAGTAGTAACACTCATAGGCGTGGGGGATGGTTTCAAATTTACAAAATTGAACTTCTTGATCATATCATTTACATACTTAGCTTGGCTTATATGAATTCCTTTACTCGTTTGCTTAATCTGCAAGCCAAGAAAATAATTAAGTTCACCACCCATAGACATTTCAAATTCAGCTTACATACAATTTTCAAAATCTTTAACGAGTCTATGTGAGGTAGAACCGAAAATAATGTCATCTACGTAGATTTGAATAATAAGTAAATCTGATTTTTATTGTTTCAAAAATAGTGTACTATCTATAGTACCACGTTTAAAATTATTTTCTAAAAGAAAAGTCGCAAAACGATCATACCATGCTCTCGGCGCTTGCTTTAGGCCATATAGTGCCTTCTTTAGTTTGTACACGTGATCTGGATGTTTCAAATCTTCAAAACCGGGTGGTTGCTTCACGTATACTTCTTCTTGTATGAATCCGTTTAGAAAAGCACTTTTGACGTCCATTTGATGCAATTTAAAATCTTTCATGCAAGCAATGGCAAGTAAGAGTCGTATAGCTTCTAAACGTGCTACGGGTGCAAATGTTTCATCGTAGTCTATTCCTTCTTCTTGATTATATCCTTGAGCTACGAGTCTTTCTTTATTTCTAACGACCTTTCCTTCTTCATTCATTTTATTCCTAAATACCCACTTTATGCCTATAATTGTCTTATCTTGTGGTCGTGGGACTAAATCCCATACATCATTTCTAACGAATTGATTAAGTTCGTCATTCATAGCATCAATCCAAGAAGAATCACTCAAAGCATCATGCACATTTTTGGGCTCAATTTCAGAAATCATAGCATGAAATTCATTTATTTCATCCGAAGTGATTCTTCTACGTGGTCGCACACCGTGAGTGATGTCGCCTATGATGAGATCATGTGGGTGATCTCTATGCCATCTTGGTTGATTATTTTCTAAGTTATCATGCATTTCTATATGATCATGCATTTCTAGTGTCTCATTCATCTCATGCATATCAAAAGAATCATTATCTTCCTCCAAAACGGGTTTCAATTCAAAATCATCGTCATATTCCTTATCTTTATCAATCTCTCCAAATTCATTGAATTTAACATGAATAGATTCTATGATTTGTCTAGTGACAGGATCATAACATCTATATGCTTTTGAATTTATGGAATACCCAACAAAAATGCACTCAATTGATTTGGATTCAAATTTATCTAAATTATCCTTTGTATTCAAGACAAAGCATTTGCATCCAAACACACGAAAATAATCAATCTTAGGCATGCGATCATTCAAAATTTCGTAAGGCGTCTTGGTTATTTTCTTTCTTATAGATAGGCGATTTACAATATAGCATGCACAATTTACGGCTTCTGCCCACAGAAATCTAGGCAATTTATTTTCGCAAAGCATGGTTCTAGCGATTTCTTGTAGTGTGCGATTTTTTCTTTCTACTACTCCATTTAATTGTGGAGTTCTAGGTGGTGAAAACTCATGTTTAATCCCTTTTTCTTCACAAAACGAAATCATCTCTTTATTTTTAAACTCACCGCCTCTATCGTTTCTTATTCTTTTCACATTTACACCGTATTGATTTTCGAGTTGTTTAATTAATTTAGCGATCTCTACGGCGCTATCATCCTTATGTGCAAGAAATAAAGTCCAAGTATAACGAGAAAAGTCATCAACAATCACGCATGCATAGTGACGCCCACCTAGACTTGTAGTGCGACTAGGACCAAACAAATCGATATGCAATAATTCTAGTATTCTAGTCGTGCTTATTTCATTCTTCGGCTTAAGTGACTCACGTGTTTGTTTGCCTTTTATGCAAGATTCACACAACTGAAAGTTGTCTAAATCAAGCGTAGGCAATCCCCGTACTAGGTTCTTTCGTTGCAATTTTTCTAGTGTAGAAATACCTATGTGTCCTAAACGTCTATGCCACAAATTCACATTGGGTTCATTTGACATAAAACATTTAACTTTAGCGTCTACTACATCATCCATAGATAGTGTAAAGATATTTCCTTCTCGTTTTCCTTTTAAAACGGTTTCTCCATTTTTATTTATTATATTGCAATAAGGGTGAGTAAAACAAACATTGAAGCCATTGTCAACAAATTGAGAAATACTAAGAAGATTGTAGGATAAGTTGCTTACCAAAAATACGTTGGAGATTTGAAGTGTATTCGGATTGCCAATTGTACCTTTTCCAATGATCTTGCCTTCATTGTTGTCTCCAAAGGTCACGGATCCGCCTTTTGTGACCTTCTTTAATTTGGAGAACAGGCTCGGGTCACCCGTCATGTGCCTCGAGCAACCACTGTCAAGGAACCACTTTATTGATGTGTCTTTTGATGAGTGGTCTCCCTGCAATGTGAAAAGGTGATTTAGGTACCCTTTTAATTTTGGGTCCTTTCGAGTTAGTTAATCACCTTTTGGTAAAGGTACCTTTCGGTACCCATACTTGGGTGATCCTTCTCGGTCTATCAAATGGCAAGAATGAAGGTGCGATATAATATACATGTGGTGCATGTACTTTGGGTCTTTGCCCAAGGACTCCTCTATACTCATTGAATGAAGGACGCTTTTGATATGTCCTGGTGTGCGTGTACGTAGTGCGTGGATGATATGTATTTCGTGTATGCATTGTTCTTTTCTTCTCATATCTATATGGTACAACGTTATATTTCACATGATATGAGGGAGTGG
>AP025072.1:17142361-17552276 GCA_036186865.1 Eustoma russellianum
GGTACAACGTTATATTTCACATGATATGAGGGAGTGGGGCGTGTGGAAGGGGACGCTTTTTGCGTCATCTTAGACGCCACTTGATGCTTAGGGGTGTCTACTTTCTTAGACACAACAAACTTGGTTGGTTTGGTTGATACTTCGTTAGTATCAACGTATCCCAATCCAGTTTTGTCACTGTCATGCTTTTGCGATAATATGATGCGATGCAGCATGTTTGACCCTGTATCAAATTGTTTCATCATTTTCTCTAAATCTGTATTCCTTGATTTCAAATTTGAAATCTCGCATTTCATTTCATTATTTTGAGAAGTCAATGATGAGATCTCGATTTTTAATGCAGTGATGACACATGAAGACTCTTTCTTTGAATCGCTTAATTGAGCGACAAGATTCTCGTTAGAAGATTCTAACAGTTTCTTGTCTTCAATTAAACGTTTCTTTTCTTTTGCGAGAGTCTTAGTGAATTTATGCAGTTCTAGATACTGACTAAAAAGATCATCATAAGAAGGTTCAGAGTCAAAGTCAGAATCAGATGATACCTTGTTAGATGCTTTTAAGGCAAAGCATACTTGAGCGGTCTCCTCTTCGGTCTCAGTTTCAGAGTCTGATGAATCACTCCATGTGGAGGCCTTTAGTGCACGTTTCCTTTGTTTAGGATCTGAGACGAGTCTATTTTTGTTCCGCTCCTTGTCAGGGTACTTATTAGTTTGCTTTTCTTTGTTTGGGCAGTCATATGATAAGTGTCCGAGTTTGCCGCATTCATAACATTTAATGTCCTTATCATTTGACTTGTTTTTATTTCTCTTAGATGTAGTGCCCTTGTTTTTATTTCTAAATGACTTTCTCATGAATCTTCTTAGTCCTTTAGCCAATAGGATTAAGTCATCATTATCCGATTCGGAATCACTATCATCTACGTGATCGGAGGGAGAGGAGACGTATTCATTTGATTTAAAAGCAATTGTTTTACCTTGTTTAGATGATTCCGATTTCCGAATAGTAAGTTTGTTTTCATAAACTTTGAGTGAGCCAATGAGTTCTTCCATTTTTATTGATTTAGTCTCCTTACTTTCTTCTATAGCAGTCACTTTAGGGTCCCATTCCGAAGGAAGGCTTCGTAGGACTTTCTGTACATTTTCCTGCGTAGTAAAAGCCTTACCAAGAGACTCAAGAGAGTTATAGATGTTAGTTAAACGAAGATCCATATCTACAATCGATTCATTAGGCAACAATTTAAAAGACTCAAGAGTAGACATGAGCATATTAATTTTTGACTCTTTTACTTGACTCGTGCCTTCGTGTTTCATTTCTAAAATTCTCCACATTTCTTGTGCACTCGAACAATTTGACACATAACTAGACTCACTTTTACTTAATCCGTTTAAAAGCAATTGCATAGCCCTAGCATTCATACTAAGTTTCTTTTTATCATCACTCGTATATTCTTGTCTAGTTTTAATAACTTCTAAAGTAACTCCGTCTACAGTGGATACATTAGATGGGACATATGGACCATCTTCAATTATTGACCAAAGATATATATCTATAGCCATAAGAAAAAGTTTCATCCTAAGTTTCCATTGAATAAAGGACTCACCGTCAAAAAGTAGAGGCCTTTGGCTCGACATACCTTCTTGTTCGGTTTTGAGATTTGTGGATGCCATCTCACTGAATCGTTGGATTCCTTGTAGTGAGTATTCCCGCTCTGATACCACTTGTAGGATCTGCAAGGCACCACTAGAAGGGGGGTTGAATAGATGGTGCGGAAAGTGTGCTTTTTAAAATTTCTTTAAACTTGAACAATCCAAGTTCTGAAAACAGATTCTGTTTTCAGGACCTGTCTTAAAACGTTTTTAAAACCAGGTTAGAGGTCTCCAAAAATTATGAAATTTTGAGATAACTTAGTCTCAGATGTTATAAGGGTCCCCTAAAAATTTCAAATCAAAATTCAACCTTTAACCCCTTCAAAAACCGTTGGCACTCAGATTGTGCAAATCTGCCAGAAACGGTAGATGGTTTTGAAAAATTAATTCCTATTTGTGTGAATGTCCAAATGATCTGAAAATTTGACCAATAACTCTTCACACACTATATTTAAATAGGTTGAAACAGTTTTTGAAAATTCTTTTGGAAAGTAGGTCAAACACAACCAAAGTCTCAACCTTTGCAAGTCTGAAAATCAGACTGCACTAGTCTCAGAACTTTTGATGTTTGACTGACCTATACTTGTCCAAAAGGGTTGAAACTTTTGCCAAATTAACCCTAGAACGTTTATGTATGTTTCTATAAATGTTTATAATTTTTGGAAATCGTTTACTATTTTTACGAACGTGAACAAGATGAGTAAACAGTGCAGAAACTGAAAAGTAAATGCTGAAAGTAAATTGCACCAAGAATTTTATACTGGTTCGGTTATAAACAACCTACTCCAATCTTCAAGGAACACCTTCCTTGGTTCACACTAATCACACACACACAGTACACCTTACCGCAGGGTTGATAGAGTTACACCTTAACTCCAACCCTTTACAAACCTTGTATTGTAAGTACAATTCTCACGAACACCACCACCTTGCTAGAATGAAGATTGATCACACCTTGATCAATCTTTTACAAAGATATATGAATGGTGGTTTATCTCAATCCTATTCAAGATTGAAAGAATATGAATACAATAGGCTTTACAAGAAAAGAGAGAAAGAAAGTGTAGGAGAAAAGAGGCTTGGCACTTTGATCACTTTTGAATGCAATTCTTGGTGTTGTTTTTGTTTGTTCTCCTCTTCTCTTTTTAAGAAGTCCAGCCGTCCCTATAGCCCTTCTCCCCCTCTTGAAAATTTCCTTTTAAGTGCTTGAGAGAGTGTAAGACATCATGGTGACAATGCTTTGCTTACTTGGCATCATTCTATTGGACCATCATTTAGTCTTCGCTTACTTGGCACCTCTTTATTGGCTCAATGTTGTCATCATTTGATGACATGGAAAATCTGAAATAAACACTTTAAAATGTGCCAAAGATCATCACATAATACATTCCATAAATCAAGAGATATTCACATAAATTGTAAGACAATAAAATCCTTCCTTTCTCATCCAAAAAATCGGCCATAAACATATTTTCCATGCTGAATTTTCAGCATTTGCAACCTTCCATTTCCTTCAAAATAATACCCATTATTCTTTGATTTTTCACCTAAAAAATGATTCAACAATACATGGTAAGTCTTGCTAACAATTGATGAATGAACTTGGACACAAAAAGGGGTGAAAAATTCGGCCACTATGTCTCTTGCACATGCTGAAATTTCAGCATGTGTAACATTCACTTTTTGTCTAAAATATTGCCTATTTTGCATTGATTTTTTCTTAAAACATTGAATCACCAAGTTATGGTAACTATTGCTACCACATAAGAAATGAACTTGGACACATCCAAGCTCACAAATTCGGCCACAATAAGTTGTACACATGCTGAAAAATTTTCAGCATGTGTGATATAAAATATCACCATTTATTAATTTAATTTATATTCAAATCATTTCCATTTCTTCTTCCAATTAATCACATAACAAAAGATGATGGAATATCTCACTTTCAATTGACAAAATCGGCCACCACCATTTTAGCATGCTGAAATTTTCAGCATGTGACATAAGAGAGGTATATGTTGAATACTTACCTTTTGTAGCTTCTCTCTTTGATTTCTCAACATTGTATGATTGATCCTTGACCAATCAACATGCCAACAAGGCTCCACATATGCTCCAAACCAGCTGTAGGTGGCGTTGAGTATGTTTGTACATGTGCTGAAATTTATTTTTGCTAACTTTGTAAAATAGTGCACATTTAATAATACACACACGTAATATTCCAATCAGCCCTTAATTTAATTTTCTAGAACACTTTAAGATGTATATTATATGTAAAAAGTGTCTAGATACGTGTCACATGATGTTCTAGAAAAACGTTCCATGTTATGTGCGTAGAAAACCGAATTTTCGATATTTATCGATTACCCGATTTTTCTCTAATTTAAATTCCAACTTTTGCACATGATATATATATTATGTTATACATAATATATATAATATATACTTTAAATTTCAGCACTTGGCTGATTTAAAGTGGTATCATAAACACGTGACAAAATTAAAATTGGAATCTTCACATTTTGGCCTAAATGTGGGGTGATTTGTGTGTGCCAACATGGAAAGTATTTTTGGCTGATCACACCATGTGTAGCACGAAATTTTCATCATTTTTTTTGATGTATATGGGCTGGCCATTTATTTATGGCAAGTACGTGACATGTTGGCGAAGTTTCGGTATTCGCCCGATACGACAAATTTCGGTTTAGAACCTTTTATCGTGTTGTATTTAATTTGTCATCACCATATCTTATATCATATGATATAGGACCTGAATATACTCATAAATATGAGTTAAGTATAGTGGTGTGACGTTAACGTACGTACGTAAAATATATAACGTGTCGGTAGTACGTTGGAATACATGTGTATGTGCCTTTTTCAAAAAATCTGAAAATATATATATATATTATATACATGTGGCGTGTATATATATTAATGAGGAGAGGAGGAGAAAACTTTCCTTCCTTAGCCTTGTTGCCTTTGTGCCTTTTCCAAATGAATCTTCCTTTAATGAACTACTTAGTTTATCAAACTAAGTACTTCACTTAATGAACTAATTTAGTTCATTAATGGTGGCACCTGAAAATAGTATAAACTCAACAAATGTTCGTCATATGATGTAAGCTTTAATGCTTCATGGCTCGTTAGTACGGCAACATGATATATAAGCTAAATAAGGCAAGTGATGACAAGTTATCATGCATACATGTACACACTTATACACGTTTGTATATATATATATATATATATATATATATATTCAACGTTTCTTATTTTGAAATCACTCAAACCCTCTTATTTCTACACTTTCGAGTTAGTTAATCACCTTTTGGTAAAGGTACCTTTCGGTACCCATACTTGGGTGATCCTTCTCGGTCTTTCAAATGGCAAGAATGTAGAAGAAGGTGCAATATAATATACATGTGGTGCATGTACTTTGGGTCTTTGCCCAAGGACTCCTCTATACTCATTGAATGAAGGACGCTTTTGATATGTCCTGGTGTGTGTGTGCATAGTGCGAGGATGATATGTATTTCGTGTATGCATTGTTCTTCTCTTTTCATATCTATATGGTACAAGGTTATATTTCACATGATATGATGGATTGGGGCGTGAGGAAGGGGGCACTTTTTGCGTCATCTTAGACGCCACTTGCGGCTTAGGAGTGTCCACTTTCTTAGACACAACAAACTTGGTTGGTTTGGTTGATACTTCGTTAGTATCAACGTATCCCAATCCAGTTTTGTCACTGTCATGCTTTTGTGATGATATGATGCCATGCAGCATGTTTGACCCTGTATCAAATTGTTTCATCATTTTCTCTAAATCGGTATTCCTTGATTTCAAATTTGAAATCTCGGATTTTATTTCATTATTTTGAGAGGTTAATGATGAGATCTCGGTTTTCAATGCAGTGATGACACATGAAGACTCTTTCTTTGAATCGCTTAATTGAGCGACAAGATTCTCGTTAGAAGATTCTAACAGTTTCTTGTCTTCAATTAAACGTTTCTTTTCTTTAGCGAGAGTCTTAGTGAATTTATGCAGTTCTAGATACTGACTAAAAAGATCATCATAAGAAGGTTCAGAGTCAAAGTCAGAATCAGATGATACCTTGTTAGATGCTTTTAAGGCAAAGCATACTTGAGCGGTCTCCTCTTCGGTCTCAGTTTCAGAGTCTGATGAATCACTCCATGTGGAGGCCTTTAGTGCACGTTTCCTTTGTTTAGGATCTGAGACGAGTCTATTTTTGTTCCGCTCCTTGTCAGGGTACTTATTAGTTTGCTTTTCTTTGTTTGGGCAGTCATATGATAAGTGTCCGAGTTTGCCGCATTCATAACATTTAATGTCCTTATCATTTGACTTGTTTTTATTTCTCTTAGATGTAGTGCCCTTGTTTTTATTTCTAAATGACTTTCTCATGAATCTTCTTAGTCCTTTAGCCAATAGGATTAAATCATCATTATCCGATTCGGAATCACTATCATCTACGTGATCGGAGGGAGGGGAGACGTGTTCATTTAATTTAAAAGCAATGGTTTTACCTTGTTTAGATGATTCCGATTTCCGAATAGTAGGTTTGTTTTCATAAACTTTGAGTGAGCCAATTAGTTCTTCCATCTTTATTGATTTGGTTTCCTTGCTTTCTTCTATAGCAGTCACTTTAGGGTCCCATTCCGAAGGAAGGCTTCGTAGGACTTTCTGTACCTTTTCCTGCGTAGTAAAAGCCTTACCAAGAGACTCAAGAGAGTTATAGATGTTAGTTAAACGAAGATCCATATCTACAATCGACTCATTAGGCAACAATTTAAAAGACTCAATAGTAGACATGAGCATATTAATTTTTGACTCTTTTACTTGACTCGTGCCTTTGTGTTTCATTTCTAGAATTCTCCACATTTCTTGTGCACTCGAACAATTTGACACATAACTGGACTCACTCTTACTCAATCCATTTAAGAGTAACTGCATGGCCCTAGCATTCATACTAAGTTTCTTTTTGTCATCACTCGTATATTCTTGTCTTGTTTTAGTAACTTCTAAAGTAACTTCATCTACAGTGGATACATTAGATGGGACATAAGGACCATCTTCAATGATTGACCAAAGATCTATATCTATAGCCATAAGAAAAAGCTTCATCCTAAGTTTCCACTGAATAAATGACTCACCGTAAAAAAGTGGAGGCCTTTGGCTCGACATACCTTCTTGCTCGGTTTTGAGATTTGTGGATGCCATCTCACTGAATCGTTGGATTCCTTGTAGTGAGTATTCCTGCTCTCTGATACCACTTGTAGGATCTGCAAGGCACCACTAGAAGGGGGATTGAATAGATGGTGCGGAAAATATGGTTTTTAAAATTTCTTTAAACTTAACCAATTCAAGTTCTGAAAACAGATTCTGTTTTCAGGACCTGTTTTAGAACTTTTTAAAACTAGGTTAGAGGTCTCCAAAAATTATGAAATTTTGAGAGAACTTAGCCTCAGATGTTATGAGGGTCCCCTAAAAATTTCAAATTAAAATTTAACCTTTAACCCCTTCAAAAACCGTTGGTACTCAGATTGTGCAAATCTGCCAGAAACGATAGATGGTTTTGAAAAATTAATTCCTATTTGTGTGAACGTCCAAATGATCTGAAAATTTTACCAATTACTCCTTGTATATTATATTTAAATGGGTTGAAACAGTTTTGGAAAATTCTTTTGGGAAGTAGGTCAAATACAATCAAAGTCTCAACCTTTGCAAGTCTGAAAATCAGACTGCACTAGTCTAAGAACTTTTGATGTTTGACTGACTTATACTTATCCAAAAGGGTTGAAACTTGCGCCAAATTAACCCTAGAACGTGTAAGTATATTTCTGGAAATTTTTATAATTTTTGGAAATCGTTTACTATTTTTACGAACGTGAACAAAACGGATAAACAGTGCAGAAACTGAAAAGTAAATGCTGAAAGTAAATTGCACCGAGATTTTTATACTGGTTCAGTTATAAACAACCTACTCCAGTCTTCAAGGAACACCTTCCTTAGTTCACACTATTCACAAACACAACACACCTTACCACAGGGTTGATAGAGTTACACCTTAACTCCAACCCTTTACAAACCTTGTATTGCTAGTACAATTTGCATGAACACCACCACCTTGCTAGAATGAAGATTGATCACACCTTGATCAATCTTTTACAAAGATGAATGAATGGTGGTTTATATGAAGCCTATTCAAGATTGAAAGATGTAAAGAACAATAGGTTTTTTACAAGAAAAGAGAAAGAAAGAAGATGTAGGAGAAGAAGAGCTTGGCAATTTGATCACTTTGGAATGCAATTCTTGTTGTTGTTTTTGTTTGCTCTCCTCTTCTTCTTTTTAATTGTGGCAGCCGTCCCCCCTTCTCTTGTCTTCCCTCTTGAAAATTTTCTTTTTGAGTGCTTGAGAGAGTGTAAGACATCATTGTGATAATGCCTTGCTTGCTTGGCATCATTCTATTGGATCATCATTTAGTCTTTGCTTACTTGGCACCTCTTTATTGGCTCAATGTTGTCAACATGATGACATGGAAAAAATCTGAGATCAACACTTTAAACATGTGCCAATATCAATCATAAGATCATACCATAAGTCAAGAGATACACCATAAATTGCAAGACCAACAAATCCTTCCCAAACAAGGCATAATTTCGGCCATATAGTCATCTTGCCATGCTGAATTTTCAGCATGTGCACCATTTAATTTTATTCAAGATAATTCCCAATTTACTTTGATTTTTCTCATTAAAAATGAATCAACAATACATGGTAAGTCTTGCTATCAATTGAGACATGAACTTGGACACAAAAAACTCATCATGTTCGGCCACAACATGTACACATGCTGAAAAATTTTCAGCATGTGTGATATGCTAAATATCACCATTTATTTGTTTTAAATATTATTCAAAACTTTACCATATCCTCTTCCAATCAATCCACCTTAATCAAGAAGTAAAATATGTCTCATAATGACCTTAAAAACGCCACCCATTAGCACACATGCTGAATTTTCAGCATGTGTCACAATTGTGACAAGATTTTGAAGTATTACCTTGTGTAGCTCCTTCCTTTATGTCACCAATAATGTGATTGATTCTTGACCAACCAATATGCCAACAAGGCTCCACATATGCTCCATCTCAGCTGTAGGGGCGTGTATACATGTATATGCATGTGCTGAATTTCATTTTTGCTAACTTTGTAAAATAGTGCACATTTAATAATACACACATGTAATATTCCAATCAGCCCTTAATTTAATTTTCTAGAACACTTTAAGATGTATACCATATGTAAAAAGTGTCTAGATACGTGTCACATGATGTACAAGAAAAACGTTCCATGTTATGTGCGTAGAAAACCGAATTTTCGATATTTATCGATTACCCGATTTTTCTCTAATTTAAATTCCAACTTTTGCACATGTTATATATATTATGTTATACATAATATATATAATATATACTTTAAATCTCAGCACTTGGCTGGTTTAAAGTGGTACCATTAACATGTGACAAAATTAAACTTGGAATCTTCACATTTTGGCCTTAATGTGGAGTAATTTGTGTGTGCCAACATGGAAAGTATTTTTGGCTGAATATGTCATGTGTAGCACGAAATTTACATCATATTTTGATGTATATGGGCTGGCCATTTATTTATGGCAAGTACGTGACACGTTGGCGAAGTTTCGGTATTCGCCCGATACGACAAATTTCGGTTTAGAACCTTTTATCGTGTCGTATTTAATTTGTCATCACCATATCTTATATCATATGATATAAGACCTGAATATACTCATAAATATGAGTTAAGTATAGTCGTGTGACGTTAACGTACGTACGAAAAATATATAACGTGTCGGTAGTACGTTGGAATACATGTGTATGTGCCTTTATTTAAAAAATCTGAAAATATGTATAATATATGTATATGTGGCGTGTTTAATGAAGATGGGGAGGAGGAGAGAACTTTCCTTCCTTGGCCTTGTTGCCTTTGTGCCTTTTCCAAATTAATCTTCCTTTAATGAACTACTTAGTTTATTAAACTAAGTACTTCACTTAATGAACTAATTTAGTTCATTAATGGTGGCACCTGAAAATAGTATAAACACAACAAATGTTTGCCATATGATGTAAGCTTTAATGCTTCATGGCTCGTTAGTACGGCAACATAATATATAAGCTAAATAAGGCAAGTAATGGCAAGTTATCATGCATACATATACACATTTATGCACGTTTATACATATATATATATATATGCATTCAAATTTCTTATTTTGAAATCACTCAAACCCTCTTATTTCTACAAAAAAGACATGCTGTAAATCATGTTCGTGATGATGATGCAATGCAATGACATGTGACGTGCAAATGACGGCATAATGCATGACATAAACGAATAGACACGTTTCGTTGTCATGCTGGAAATTTCCAGCTTACTAGTGTCTACTTCTCCTTAGGAATTTCCTACTGAAATGCACGTTTTAGACCCATTTGATTACATGTTCTTCTCCGTAAATGTCATAAGTGAATGTCATGCATGCACTGTGGAATTACGATGTTGATAAGGGACTCGTTTGCTCTTTTTCATAAAATGATGTAACCTGAATTCTGAAATGACCATATTTTACTATAAAATTTATTGTGGCCAATCCTTTAATCATTTTCTGGAAATTCCAACTCTCCAACTTAATAAACTCATTGGGATAGCATCTTGTCAATTTTTAGCCCATTTTCAATTTCCTAAGGCCCTTTTCCAGGTCATGCAAATTGTGACACAAATTCTGTCTATCCAGCATATTTCAGTTTGACCCGTTTTACTAGAAAATTTATTAAAAATAAACCACAACTTATTTTGATAAAATTCCAACTGCCACATCTTCTTTATTCATGAGGTTAGTACCATGCCGAAAATTAGTAGATTTGCACACCCCTAAGGTCTATTTTTAGACTACCAAACACGTTACTTACATTTTGTCCAGTACAACTTTTTCCAGCAGGACCAATCTCAGTAGAAAATTCATTAAAAATAAACCGTGGCTCTTTTTAAGGTAATTCTAACTCTCACATCTATCAAACACATAAAACTAATAGCACACCAAAAATCACTGGAATTGAAGGTTCCTAAGGTCCCTTTTCTGTCCTCACATTACAGTCCAAATTCCAGTCCAGCTCCAGAAACTTTTCTATTGGTCATATATACTTCTTAAATGTCCTTAGCTTACATTTTATCACCAACAATTAACCACTATTAGGAGATGAACAAACTCACCCTTCACCAACAGCCACATTCTTTGGTGCATGCAAGAAAATGATGTAACCAAGAGCATATTAAACTTAACACATAACAAGATCATAGTTTTGTCTCCACTTCATTACTAAGTTGACATTTTTCATATAAAATCACTCATGTCTCCCTTGACCCTTCTACCGTGGGCCTTTCACCATGAAAGAAAGAATCTTTAGCACATTCAACGTAGATTAACACCTAATAATGCATATACTCCACAAAGAACACCTCTTTGGAACAAAATCTCACTCCTACCCCTTCAAATGGCTAGGGCCGAAAGTTGTGGGCATTCAACTTACTATTTTACAATAAAGATTAGATCTTAAGCATATCTAGCCATTCATGCACACACTTTCACATCTAAACCATAAAGAGTATAGTGTACTTGCCTTTTGCTTACTCTTCTTGGTGAGATGTTGAAAAAGTTGAATTCTTGCCTTCTCTATGCATGCATCCCACGGTGGTGAGGAGGAAAAAGGAGTAAGGTTAGTCTACACCTTTAACCAAAATATTTCCTTAAAAGCTAGGGGACTTACCGAAAGGCTTGAGTGGTATCCAAGCTTCTCTAGCTTAGAATCCTTAAAAGCTTGAGACTTGAGCCTAGTGACCATTAGAGGTCACGGTTATGAACAAGAGAGAATACACCATGAGTTTCATCTCAAGAAAAATGTAAATGTCTTCTCAAGAGGCTAAGAACACTTACCTAAGGTCTCTTAGCCTTGGAAGAACTCAATTCTTCTTGGTTGCTCCCTTGGCCGTGTGGTTGGGAGAGAAAAGAGAGAGAAGGAGTTCACTTGAGTTTCTTTGGAGGGTTTGAAAAACTAGAGAGTTCTCAAGTATGTTTTTGGAGGGAACCTTGTTACTTTGGCTAGGTTTAGCCGTTGGGGTATAAGGGTGGGTGAGGGTTTTGCCTTAGCCTTTTCAAATTAGGTGTCTTAACCTTGGTTACCTTTGGTTAACCAAGGTTACTTTACTACTAACTACGGTTACTTTAGGCTAACCATAGTTTCTTTTGACTAACCCTAGTTTCTTTTTGGTTTAGTTAGGTTACATCTCATTATCTTCTAGCCTCCTTCTCTTAATTAGCCTCCCCCCTTTCCTTCTTAATTCAGCCGGCGGTTGGGGTCTTTAATGACCCCAACTAAGCCTTTGTAATTTCTTTTGCCATCTTTTGTTTTTCCTAAAAAAAAATGATACACATTTATCTTATTGGTTTATATTTAAATAGGGATTTAAGAAATAGCTTTTCTTGGCTATGGGCCGAAACATACAAAACCATGGAGAAATTGGATCCTTTCTTGTAATGCACATAGTACTCTTCATGATATACTTATAATGATCATTGAAATTTCAAACGCAAGCGTATATTGTCACATGCTTACTAACTCAACCTTAGGTACAAGAAGGATTCTCTTATTGGGTTACAACAACTATTCCCTTTTTTTCTTTTTTTCCTCCAGTCTTGATTTGGGCTTCCATTTCCACGCCTACTGTGCAGTGCGGCCCGCCATGGGTCTAGCCCGCTGGCTGGCCTGTCTATCTTTTTTTTAATTCTTTTCTTTATTTCTTTAATTCTTAATTTCCTTTAAAAATCCATATCTTTTTCGTTTTAACTCCGATTAACCCCAAACCAGTGGCATTTGACTCATTATAACCCGACGAACACAATGATGCTAGACACGTCAGCGCGTGTCCGTCACGCACCGTCAGGGCCTCGCGTGTGCTACACACGCCGCCTCCGTGTGCATTTTTCGACAACCCGAACCCATTCCAACCTATTTCCGTGCTATATGATCTATATCTAAGGTCAAACATGCAATTTACATACCAAAATATAAAGGATTCGCGATAAACATATAAAAGATAGACATGTAATGATAATCAAATAATTCCCAAAACAGAATGCGAGGGAATCCAAAGCAATCCGACAGAGGGGAGGGTAACCTACCTTTCAAACGAAGAATTTACCGAGTATGGGGGTTCGATTTGACGCGGTGCGCCTACTTTTCTTTCTCTCCCTCCTTCTCTCTCCTCTCTTTTCTTCTTTTTCCTCCTTTCAGTCGATCCTCTCTTTCTCACAGTGCTCCCCTTGCTTTTTCAATTGTTGTTCACGTTATGAAGGGGTGGGGTTAATTAAAGGGATTTTAATTATTGGAGGGGAGGGGCCGAAAGTTTGGGAGTGTGGAGGGAGTTATGGGGTAGTGGGGAGTGATTTAGGGGAAAGGTTATGGGTAGTTTTAGAATAATTAATTATTATTATTATTATTATTATTATTATTATTATTTCGGATTTTATTTAAATTAGTATTACTTTTTTTCCTGTTTAAAAAATGCGGTTTCGACAACTGGCATCTACAATCTATCATTTAATACAATGAAATGTCTGATGGAATCCTAATAAACTAATGACGGACAGTCGTAGGGTCTCCTCGTATCCTAGGTGCGACCGTCACTCTGCCCATCCTACCGTATCAGCCCCGTCCTCAGCAAAGACATAATCGTGCTCATGCTCACCTAGTGGGGGAGGGGGAAATAGGGGTGAGTGACGGAAAATCACCCAGTAGGCACCTGCCTCCAACTAGTACAAGACGAGCATATCGAAAATGGTATAACACATAGCTCATAACATGATAACACATAAGCATATGAAAGAATGCGGAAAGGTAATTCACTCTAGATAAAGAATGCGCAATATCGTGATGCATGTCACACTATGCATGTCACACGCAACAAAGTCATATCACACAGGATGCCGATATCTCTATCGTGCAATGCATGAACCTGGGTCCTACTGAGTGGCTGTGGGTCGTACCCACCCACAGTCACCATACTGAGTGTGTGTGGCTGCGTCACCGTACACCATCCTGAGTGTCGTGGCCCCGCCACCGTACACCATCTTGAGCGCCTGTGACCCGTACGTCATGACCCGCCATAATGCAATGCACGTGCCATGAATGCAAAAACACAATCGTCTGAGGCCCCTGGCCCATCTTCACCATCCTCCGGCACTCAATTCTAGGTTCACTTAATGATCGCCTGAGGCCCCTCGCCCATCCTCACCATCCTCCGGCACTCAAATCTAGGTTCATTTATTATCCGAGTAATGATTTAATGTTGTTTGATGTCAAACTTATTTTTCCATGGATTGTATATATTTATTGTGCATTTTTTATATTTTTCCTCATTTTTACCTAATTTATTTCTATTTATTGCCTAATTATCCAAATTAAATAAATTATCACAATTAATAAAATTTAATGAAAATAATTTAATATCAATATTTTATAATTCCTGGAATTTATTTAAAATTTTCTGATATTTATTTGTATTTTTTCCTAATTATTATTAATTTTAATTCATTAGATAATATTTATAGAATTTCCAGAAATTACATTATTTATAAAATTTGAATTATTAAATTGGGCTGGCCCTTTTCCGACAGCCCTGGTCCGCCACTTATTCTGGTCTGGCCCGCCATGGTCCGGCCCGCGCTCTATCCCGTTTTTTTTACTTCACTCGTAATTGGGCCGACTGGTATCTGGTCCGGTCCGCTAGCCATCTGGCCTGGCCCGCCACCAACCGCCCCTTTTTTTAATAATCCATTGCTATTGGGCTGGTCCTGCAGCTGCAGACCGCGGCCCAATAAGGGCTGGCCTGTTCTGCGCGCTGGCAGGCCGGCCCTAATCCGAATTTTTTTATATATATTGAGATTAGCAGCAGCACAGGAGGCGCGTGGAGCCACGCGCGGCTCTTCCAGCGCCGCGTGAGGCGCTCCGGCGGCCGTTTTTCGACTCCGATCTATATTTCCGCCTATTTCCAACCTATGGGAACCTATTCTAAGGCAAAAACAAAAGCATAAAGTCCCTAATCATGCAAAAGTTGTAGTCTTTTGATTATCAAATTTTTCCCTAACATCAAATCCAAAGCACGCAGACCAATATACGCAATCATCAGACTTCAAAATCACAAACATTGCACGAATTCAACAACATGGCATAGATTTCAACAATCAAAGCAACAAAACACATAATATACCGTTACACCATGCTTGAATTTGTACCATTTGGAGGGAGAAAAGGGAACCTACCTGGAAGCAGACAATTATACGACTAATCTCTATATTGCGCGTTCCTCCTCTCCTTTTTCCTTCTTCTCTCTTTCACCTTCCTTTTTTCCTTGGTTGGGGGTTTCTCATTAAAGGTATGAGTTTAGAGGAATCCAAACCCATAAAAGTTATTTGTTTGGGAAATGAGAGATATGGATTTCGGATTGATATCCTATTTGGTAATGTATATCGTTTTTTGATATACTTGTTCCCTTGTCTATTAAAACCACTCAGAATGTGAAGTCAATATTTAATGTAATATACATAAATTGAAAATGTACCACCTGATCATCATCATGTGTGTGCATGAGCCGAAATAAAGAAGCCTGCCAATAAATCCATATTTTGCCTGAGTGGGAAGTGAAAGAATTTGGGAAACCCAAATCTAGACCATAATGCAAGGCACGATGGGGGGATGTTTTGGTTCAATGATAGCCAACATCTTTAGATTGTGCTGCCTCACTAAAGTGTGTAACCGAGCCATAGAAGGGTTAATGCCCCTGACATTCCATGTGAGAATATTCATTGAGTCATATTGATATCACTTCCATGGGATACATGTGCTGCACTATGAGTGTGGATAGTTGATGGCGGCAGTGGTAGCAATTCCTTACGAGTACGGCGACAACGACGCGGTACAACTATAATAAAACCCTCATCGATACTGGGCTCTTCCAACCGAGATAATAATACTTCTTCCGGGGGCTTAATCACGGACGTAACAATCTACCTCCCTTACAAAAGGTTTCGTCCTCGAAACTTGCATTTTACATAATCACAACTTAGTATGGTCCTACATAATCAATTTACCTAAATAATGATCGAGCTAGGTATTCCTTGCGTATTCCGATATGTTACCCATTTCACTTCCTCGTCACAAGGCTAAGTCCTCAAAGTCATTCTTTGTATACCAACAAGGTAATTTCTAATCCATTGATTTCTGTTTGTCAAATCATAACTTAATCTATCTATGTTTCTCGATTCAACCTTAAGGGTATCGTTATCATACTTGGGCCTCATATTCCAATCGTCAGTCTATATCGTACTTATATCTGCTGTCATCAGCAACCTTTTATTATCCGTATACTACGATTTTGACTTGACGTCCTAGAGTTAATCATTTAAACCGTACATACATTCAGAACATGTTCTATTCTAGTATGATTCAACTTAGTCATCACTAGCACCCTACAAGATGATCTAGTCCTTATAGGATTCAATCCCCTTTCAACCGATCAACGCTGCCGGCCGGTCACTATATCGGTCGGTCAAATTTTTTCGGCCAATTTTCAGGCAGCCCACATTCGGTACTCATTTCAATTCTGATACGCTATACACACCATCAATGTCAATCATATCCATTCTCACTTAAATACCAAATAATTATAACTTTTAAACCCAAACCCATATACTCTAAAATCATACTCTGCCATATTCATTCTGGTTCTTATACTTTAAGTTCATATATATCCATTCACATTCTGATTTCGATAGGAGTGAACCAAACGATATCTGAATTTCATATCGGGCTCCCATTGCCTACTAAGCCAACCTTATTTTCCCCTTTTCTCTATCGAATAACTATATCAATCTACCCTCTTTCCTTTCGTACAATTTCTCCGGATCAACACCACAACATTAGAATCCAAGTTTGCTCTCTGTCTGTTGAGTTTCATCCTCGCCGACTCGATCGAATTCGCTCTTTTGCGTGTGTCTCTCACCTTCGTCAGCGGTTCAGGTATTTAAGTTTTATGATCTTTCTGCATCTTTCTTCCTCTCCCCATGGATCTTTCTTCTGAACTTGTCATGGTCCTGTCTGTGTATGTCTGCATGTATTTTATGCTTTCCTGCATACTGGGTTGCAGATTTTCGTCTTCCTTTAGTTTAGATTAGGGTTCCGGGAATGAGAAATTGCATGGTTTCCTGACAAATTTGGGGAAATTTCACGAGTTATCGATCCTGAGCCGGGAAGTCAATTGTGCTTCTGATCTGCATTGTACCGTGACCTGCAGTTAGAGATGTGAGTGTACATTGGTGGGCTTAGATTTGAATGAAATAATTATAATGTTTTGTTTAAGTTAATGCCAATGCGATTTCTGTGATTCTGAAGTTACAATAATTCTTGATGGTTTCTTTAACCTTTGCACGCCTGTCTTTTTCTTCTGTCCCCGTATTTAGTCGTTTATTACTATCACAATTTAATGCTATATAGGCTGCATGTGTTTCTCATGTTTTCTTATTCCGAAATTTAAGGCAGATATTGTAAAAGATTTCATTTTAAGCCTCTTCAATACTTTTCTCGTTTCTGGAACTCTATGAAAATGTGGGAGACTGCTTATTAATCTTTCCCCTCGTCCCTCTTGAGCAATGAACGGTCTATAGTCATTCGTTTGGTGTCAGTTTTTCTTTGCCTTGGTGCATAGACATTTTTTTTTGTAAATAAAATTTTATTAGGCAATTTTGCCAAAAAGACATAACAAAAGGCCACATTTTGTGGCTAGCAAAGGTTTTCTAAGTTGGTTTACATATTTAATCAAAACCTATGCCAACATTTCAAAAGAAATTGCAACAAAAAAAATCCACTGCCACCCTATAGAAAATGGAACTCGAAGGCCCTTCAAGTAACTACCTGAATTAACTTGGTGGCAACAACAATTTACAATGAAGGACTTGTCCTCCGCAGTGTAATGATATTTGTAGCAATTTTTGCATCACAAAAAGTGGTTAATAAACCGAGAGATGTGGTGGTCTTGGAACTGAACATTTACATTGGCTCGGGGCTTGCTGGAAACCACCGTATTTTTCTTGAAGTTAATGTTCCAAAGGTGCGGCTTGATGGATAGAACCCTTGCAATTGTTCTTGGATATTTTTTCCTTGTCTTGAAATTAGGCAGAATGCACCGACGAGGTATAGACCACGACATCTGACCTCCCATGGGGGGTTGAGTGTGCAACCCAACCCCCCACTCCTGCCTGCAAAGTGAGGAGCACAGATAAAATGGGGAGACAATGACAAAGACAAAGTACATGGAAATAGCAAATCATAAACTCGCAATTTGGAATCATGCACCTAGTGAGAGGGAGGAGAGTCCAATCAATTAGTTGGGATGACCAAAGCCTCCAAATGTGTAGCACCCAATTGTTCTTATCAGTAAGTAGCAATGCACCTCACAGCAAAACCTGCACTATACAAGGATAGAAACAACCAAAAAGCCAAGCAAAGCAGTAGAATAAAAGGAAAAGACAACCAGGAGAAAGGCATTGGAAGATAGCACCTAGGATATGAGGCGTACCCGAGCATCACTACACTGATTAAAATATAACCTTTGGACATGAGTAGCCAATAAATAAACATATCTGAGACAGTAAATAGTCATAATCAGAGAAAAACAGGTAACCTCCAGATAAGCAAGACAAAACCATAACACAAAACGAAAAACAATCACAGCCATGAACAGATAATAAAAAGAAAGCAGATCAATTCAGAATATTATGGGAAATTCCCATTTTCAATACCAACTCTCAATTAGCTTTGGACCTTTTATAACCTTTCCAAGAATGTGCATCGTATCCAACACTCTCAAGGATCTCAGACACCACAATGTTTTCATTTCTTTTAATTTTTTAGAAGAACCTCCTGTTTCTTTCATACTAAATAGAATAAACAGTCACAGAGAAACAGAAGTCATCCACTATCTGTTTAAGCAATCCATGGCCAATGTGTTGTATGATGTGCATTTTTCCTTAAACTTGGTTGGAGAGATAAATGTAGCTTGTTAACGGCATAGTAAAGGGGCACAGCTCAGTCTTGCAAATCAATGTTAAGGTTGGAGAACCCCCCAAGTTCTAAGTCTAACTTTCTCTGTGAGTCTCGTTATAGCTAGCTGCAAATTGGCCGAGAAGAAAGTAGCTTATATAAAATCGGGAATTCGTGTTAGTAATGGCATTAAGTTTACTTCTTGATATAGATACAAGTTTTCCATTGAACAGAAAGAACAGAAAACTTCAGTTCCCAAGGTCTTGAATCATGAGAAGAAAATCTGTCAATCTAAAATATACCTAAATCTTGTGCTAGCAGTGGCAGTGAGTTTGATCCTGCGATACAAATTAAAGATCCTGAATGCTTCTGTTCTTGCGGGTTTGAGTCATGATTCCTGGTAGAGGATTGTGCTGAGGGAAATCTGTTGCATTTTCTTGGAGATGCCGATATTTGGTTCTTGGAGGAGATGTAAACTTCGAGACCAGGAGTAATATTACATAGGCAGCATTATGTATCTGGTTTCATTTTCTGGAGACAAGTTAATGTGCATCGCTGTGTGTAAGGTTTGCCTACCATGCTCTTGTAATTTATGTATGCTGTTGGCTCTTTGAATTTGCCAAAGGTGGTTCAAGCTTGTGGGGCTTAATGGTTTGTAAGGTTTTCAAGAGAAGGGGGAAAACAGCTTATTAGAATAAATTTCATAAGTTGATGTGTTCTTGCTAAATACGGGAACACCATGATGAGTTGAAAGATATATTTGCGTGGAATATTAGGAGATAAGGATTTGAAGATTCTTGTGGAGAATCACTACGAAATTCTATATAAGAGAAGTTCCTAGACACTAATGCTTTTGAAGTGCCGGTACCATTTGTAACCTGGAGATAAATGAAATTTCTTTCATTGGAAAAAGAATCTACAATTTGTAGTTTCAGTGTTAGGATCAATGGACATGTCCAAATTTGTCTCTTGCCGAAATTGAGCATGATTGAATTATTTGCTTGTACAGTTTCTAACTTTGTTAATTTTTTTCACCTTTACCGCCAGTATAGTCCCACTCTTCTATCTAGTGATTATTAAGTTGATGCCTGAGATCTGGAGGTACCACTGGGTGAAAGTTTTAGATGTCCTGGATAATATTGTAAAGTAATGAAGGAACAGACAAGGATTTTATGCATAAAACATAAACAGGATGCTTGTGGTGTAGAAGCATGCATTCTTATATGCAATTATACTGTTATCTTGGGGATTAAAGGTAAGTTTCAGACAACTGTGATGAAGCCTTGGAATAATCAATGTGTTTGAATGTAGGGTAGTAAACTATGGTTATGAACATATGATGAGGTAAAGGAGATGCTAGCCTTAACAAGGGTGTATGGAAATCGAAGATGAATAAGGTGATAAATCAGTGCATTGGAAAGAAGTTTTTTGGACATGGTTTTGAGCATTTGCATAAGATGATGCTTGATGCACCAGTTAGGCATTGGACATCAATCAGACTACTCGTGACAAATCCAGAAAGGGGGAAAAACTACCTAAAGGAAAGGAAAAATGAGGGAGGGGAGTTAAGGGGAGAGGGATAAAAGTGAAAGTTTTAGTTGTACTTATTTGCTTATCATGTTTTTTGAGGAATTGGCGACTTGATCATATGTGATTTGGATTCATGCAACGTGTTTGCTGAGGGTACACAAAGGTACTCATATTGGCCGGAAGATAATAAAATGGAAAGGAAGTGTAGTTTGCCTGTGTTTGGGTAGCAGTATGTGTTGTGTTTTGTGTATTCTTAATTCTTATTGAGTCAATCCAATATTGTATTTTTTAGTGTAATGCGCCCGTGTTTTCCCATCGACTGGCATGATTCGTTATGTTTTGTGTATTCTTTATTCTTATTGAGTCAATCCAATTCTTTCTTTAAATCTTTTATGAAGTTGGCAACGCCATAAATTGTAGAGGTGGCAGTCTGAGTTTCTATAAAGTTGAATTCAGAAAAGAAGGGGTACTACTTGTCCCCCAGTAGATGACAAAAGGTTATCGACAATAAACAGGTCTACTGCTTTCATCAAGGTTATTGAGAAGTTGAACTGCTGAGACATCAAATACAGGAGAGTATGTGTTCTGTGTGATGGTTCTTGTTGTATGACACTGGTGAAACATATGAATCCTTGGTGAAAAAGGTTAGTTGCTCATGTAATTGCGTTGACAGAAGTTATTGGGCAAAAGAATTTAGATTAGTTTGGGTTAACTGGTGAGAATATATCTGTAGAAGTTGTAAACACTTCTACAAGCTTTGCATGGGTACAGCAGACCCTTCTGAGTAAAGGATAATAAATAAATAAGATGAGTTGCTAGTCCGATCCACGTAATAGTGCAGTGGCCAACACGTTACCTCAGGGATTCGTAAGAGAATTGGAGGTGGAACCTCCGTAGAAACAGAAGCAAGCGCATCAGATGATCAATTTGAAATAATGAAAAAGGTAAGATGTCGAGGGCATATTTAAATGGAAATGCAACGAGGTGAATCTGACAAATTGTACCGAGAAGCGAAGGAAATTTGAAAATCAGATTTCTTGGATCTACATTGAAAAGCAGTTTTGAGATGTATCACCTGAGCCAAAGCTCCAACAAGCACTTAGTGTCGGCGAAAGGAAAATAACCCGTTAAACGAAGCAGCCCAAATTATTAGAAAGCCCTCCCACCATCTTTATGAACCGCTTCCTTGAAATGCATCCATATTCAGCCGAAAGAAGCCATATGGAGTAAAGACAGGCCTAAACTGACTTGGGATGAGCAGATTAGGCACGACCTACTAGATTTGCACCTCTCTGAGGACACGGTCTAGGATAGGAGTTCATGGGGACATAAGATTAAGGTTAACGAGGTATATGTCATATATAGAGACATAGATATGCGTAGACACTATCTACGCTTTAGGTTGACTTTACCCTTGTTTGTTTATGTTTTACCGTTGTTTTGCATTATGTGTATTTTAGTATCGAAAGCCTCTTCTTTGTATTTTTTGAATTCCCTCACTAACACACTGGCACATCATATCTCTATTATTATGTCATTTATGCAGGTACATATAGAGCTGGGGGTCTCACCGGAAGCAGACTCTCTATCCCTTGGGACAGAGGTATTGTTTGCCTACCACTTACCCTCCTCAGACCCTAGCGATAGCTTTTGCTGTCGTTGGGATATACTGGATACGGATGATAATGATGATGTTTTATCCGCATGATATTGACTGTTCGGTCTCACTAGTGTTAGTCTTTCTCATCATTTTGTTTATTAGATATTATAAAGCAGTGTATTTATGGATGTAAAGAAGATGAAACTGTTTAGTGCATGTGATTTGAAATATTGCTGCACTCTTTGCTATTCTTGCATTAAAAGTTAGTTGGTTCGTTGAAAGAGTATTAGCAATTCTCAAACTAGTCACGCCTTGTTTCGTTGTGCATGGCACTGTTGTGAATGTGCACTGTGATATCTCGGTTCTTTTCCTTTATACAGCTTATTGGTCTGATGCATTTGGTTGCAAGTTGCAAATACAGATTTCCACTTTGTTGTCATGGTCGGATGAGGGCGTGTGCTTGAGCCTTTGAAGTTCCTATCTCACCCACAGTTACCTTCTCTTTGCTTCTGTTTGACTAAATTATGGTGTTCAACATTGTGTAGGAATCTCAGTCAGAGGCTTTGGAGATGTCTCCAGCATCCAAATCTAGGTCCAAGGACAAGAAGGCTGGAAAGGAACCCTCAAAGGCTAATTCTAAGACTTCAGTCCATGTTGGTGCAGGTGGGCCTGCTACTAGTGGATACAATCCACTTTTGGGAACTTTCCTTTCAATTGAAACAGCACCTGGATCTACCCCTGCTCTTCAAGTTAATGGTCGATTCAGAAATATAGAGGAGTCAGATGATCATACTGGCAACTCCTCAGGAACAGGCGTTGAGTGTGACTCGATTTCGAATAATGGAAGTTGGTCTGGTGAATCCGAGGATCATAAAGAGAAAGTGTCTCATCCACCTCTGCGTCAGGAGACAGTACCTGGGGCTGACAATGATAAACGAGAAAAAATACGCCAAAAGAATGAGAAGAAACATCAACGTCAGAAGGAAAGGCGAGCTCAAGAGTTGCATGAGCGGTGCAGTGGTTACCTTATGTCAAGAAAATTGGAAGCGTTGGCACAGAAGCTCGTGGCAATGGGATTTCCTCAGGAACGGGCTACAATGGCTCTCATTCTTAATGAAGGCAAAGTAGAACAATCTGTGGCATGGCTGTTTGAAGGAGGTGAAGAAGCAGATAAACATAGTGAACCAAATTTTAATGGTGGGAATAACTTAAAAATTGACATATCTGAGGAGCTTGCTCGTATGGCAGAATTGGAAGTCAGGTGCAAGTGTTCTAGGCAGGACGTTGAAAGGGCGGTTGTTGCTAGCGAGGGTGATCTTGAAAAAGCAGAAGAGTCTCTGAGGGTGCTAAAGGAGGATCCCCCTTCTGCTGCCCCAAAGCCAGAAGAAAGTGGCGATCCTCCTACTCTAGGCAATGGTAAGCTTCCTGTAGCTTCTAGCCAGAACTGGACGCGGATGCCTCAAAAGGCTGCTGCAACTATTATTCAGCAACAAAGGAATGAAAGGGATTTTAATTACACAAAACCTGCAGTCACAGTTGGGTCTCCGGTGGATTCCACGGGTAAAAATTCGCTGTCCTTGGAAAGGATGCAACAAAAAATGGGGTGGGCGAAACCGCAAGAAATTAGCATTACAGCAGAGAAAAGGTTGCTGGTCGCAACATCCACGACTTCTGCTTCCTTGTCTCCAGCATTGCAGGCATCTTCTTTACTGCCCAAATCAGAGGGAAATTTTCTCATGGCGGGAAATGAACCTAAGGGCCATCAAGGGCCTATTAGAGAACCAATAACTGCGATGCAGCGTCCTCAATCCATAAACAGGAAGATGAGTCCTAATACAGCTGTAATTTCCTCTTCGCTAGCGGCAGTGACGTGTTGGTACCCAGATAATTTGGACACTGTGAAGTCGAATGGGTTTATCCCGACAATTCCTGGAACAAGGAACCTAAGACCTGGCAGTGTTGTTACAAACCAATTGTACGATCAATTTTCTTCTCAACCTTCACAGCTGTTCGTGTCAAGCAGTGCACCAGTGGAGTCGATTGGGATGAGTCGTGGCAATGGTTTGTGGAGCCGAACAAGTGCATCTCCAACAATTGCTGCGGCTTCTTCTTTAGGACTCTTCTCTGGCCTTGGTGCTAATAATGTTTCATCAGGATCCTCATCCCCATTGGATTGGAAGTCAGGAAGCTCAATGTCACAGTTTGACTACAGCAATATTGACTGGAGTTTGGAGCGCAGGTCTTCCATGTCAAGGCCAAGTGGTATGTGGGCTGGCATGAACAGGTTTATGCAACAGGAGACGCCTATATATGAATCTTTTTCTCCAGGAGTGGGTGGGAGCTCTGCCATGAGAACAGTCCTTCCTAACAGAACAAGTGTTCGGTTGCAGGAAGGAGTAGGTTCTGCTGAAATGTCGTCTACCAGCGGTGCTCGTGAGTGGACTTCTCCCTTCGAAGAAAGGGATATTTTCAGTTTACCAAGACAGTTTGTTTCGTCGTCCTCTCGGTAAAGAGGGGCTAAAGAAGAAAATAAAAGACGATTGAGTAAACAAGAAACTGAGATTGAATCTGATGTTGGTTTTTGGTTAATAGTTGTGATGCTTTGCCCATGTGATTGTTGCTGTGGAATATAGTGGAAAATGCGTCACAGTCATTAAGTGTTTCATGATTAAGTCCAAATATGAGCATGAGCTTCCATGGATACGAGCACAAAATCACTCTCTAAGCTCGAGCTTCAGGCCAGATGAATCATCATCATCATCCGGACCCAGTATATCCCAAGGGATAGAGAGTTTGCTTCCAGTGAGACCCCCGGCTCTATATGTACCTGGATGTACTTGGAAAATGACATAATAATAGAGATATGCTGTGTTAGTGTGATAGTGGGGAAATTCAAGAAATACAAGAAAAGACTTTCGATATTAAAATACACATCACGTGTATATGTACATGTAATGTAAAACAACGGTATAATATACGCAACCAAGTGGAAAGCGTAGATAGTGTTTACGACTATCTATGTCCTTAAATATACTCTAAAGTGTCTCTATATATGACCTATACCTCGTTAACCTTAATCTTATGTCTCCATTAACTCCTATCCTGGACCATGTCCTCAGAGAGATGCAAATCTAGTAGGTCATGCCTATTCTGCTCATTCCAAGTCAGTTTGGGCCTGCTTTTACTTCTGTTCCCCTCTACAATGAGGCTTTCAATTGCTCTGACCGACGCAGTTGTCTGTCTTCACTTGACATGCCTAAACTATCTCATTCTTCCCTCCCTTATCTTATCTGCTATATTAGCCACGCTTAATCTTTCTCGAAACACCTCGTTTCTGATTCAGTCCAGCCTTGTATGCCCACACATCCATCTCAACATCTTCATCTATGCAACTTCCATATTATGTAATTGTGATCTCTTGATGGCCCAGCAGTCTGTCCCATATAGCATTGCCAGTCGCACTGCCACCTTATAAAATTTTTCCTGTAATTTAGTTGAGAATTTTTTGTCACACAGCACCCCTGAGGTAGCCCTCATCTGCACCATCCTGCTTGAACTCGATGTGCTACATCACTGTCTATGTCGTCATTCTGCTGCACAAATGATCTTAGGTACTTAAACTTACTTACTTGTGGTACCACTTGACCATCGATGGTGAGCTGGCTATCCTCACTGTCTGCTACGCTGCTGAAGTCACAGTGCAGATACTCGGTCTTAGAATGGCTAATCTTTAAGTCTTTTCTCTTTAAAACACCTCTCCACTGCTCTAGTCTGATACTTAGGATATGTCTACTTTCTGCGACTAATACAATATCGTCAGCAAAAAGTATACACCACAAAACTGCCTCCTGTATTGGCTTTGACAACTCGTCAAGGACAACTGCAAAAAGAAATGGACTCAATGCAGACCCTTGATGGAGACCGACCTCCACCGGAAAGAAGTTCGTATTCTCCACAGGCGTACGAACGGTTGTTTTTGTCCTAGTATACATATCTCTAATTATGTCTATATACTTCATAGGGACCCCTCTTGCATCCAGACTATCCCATATCAGGTTACGTGGCATACTATCATACGCTTTTTCAAGATCGATGAAAACCATATGTAAATCGCGTTTCTTCTCCCTATACTTCTCCATTAATCTCCTGAGAATGTGTATTGCTTCCGTAGTTGACTCAGACCGGATGAATATGAAATTTAAATTAAATGTAAAACGTGCCTGATAAAAATAACTAACATTCTTCCTTCCTGCTTTCCAATGACAATAAAAAATCATTCTGCTTTAAATCACTTCATGCTGAGTGATATATTAGAATCAATAGTATGATAGTGGAGTAGAGTGTGATGGACAAATAGCAGTGTGCTAAAAAACATAAGGTGTTCAGCAGAAAAATTGTGGATTGTTTTATGAGAATCAGAAACCACTGTAACGTAGCCCGACTTATTCATTATTCATTCCCTAGAGTATTCATCCCCTTTTTCTAAAAATCTTGGTCTACACCTGGCTCCATTTCCATTTTAACCGAGATTTTAGTGCTTTTACCAATGATAGCATCAGGCCCAGATACCAGTTTCAAGTTTCAAAAAAAGCATTCCTAGAAATCACCCATCTACGATTTATCCAATATCATCTCATAAATGTGGCAAAAGATGCCAAGGATCCATAAATTGCACAATCAAGAAGACAACTTGAATATACGTATACCCGTGTTTATGAAGCCTGCCCATTTGGGTAGAGCTATGAGATCCTTAGGACTTTCCATTTCTATTAGAGTCAATGACACACTTTTCCTTGACTTTGGAATACGATGAAATAAAGTAAAATGACTCACTGAATTGACTACGTTTCTTATGTTATGAAGTAGCAGTTGATCGACACAGCTTGACGCTCATTACGGGTCATCGGGAAACAACCTTTGTGTGTTTCTAACACATGGATATGGTTGCATACATCCGACCTCCCGTATCTCGCTATAGGTGGAAGTTTCTAAGATAATGCGGTAATGTTGTTATTTGTATGAGATCCTTACAATTATGAGGTTTCGAGTTCGACTCCCCTTACCTCAACACACGATCTTAAAAGTGCTGTGGCCTAAGAAAAAATGTAAATGATCGAGCATGAAAAAAATAGACAAGTTTTATAAGCTGAAGCTCAAGCTCAGACAAAGGCTTGTGCAAAGTAAAATTCTTTTCTGCATCCGCCAGAGTTTTCACATGGTTCAACTATATCCATTTCCTTGTCCATCACGTCTTTGAAACCTCGATCTACACATTGGATTGGGAGAACTCTGCAACCTAGCTGCCTGCATTTGATAGGGTATGTTCTGTATACCACTCATTGGCTGGACGGGTTATAATAGGCATCTGCAGTTCAAGACATAAAAGATGAGGCCGCTATCTAGCCTAGTATGTAGAAGATTAACTCCAGAAAACATAAGCCGATTCATGTGAGCTACCGATATATGCTGATAATGTATGTACGACTGTTGATGCCTATGTTATACTAAACTATGCTCAATATTTTATTAAGTTCCACTCAGATTTTATGTCATTCCATAAGTCTAGCCTCCAACAACAATAATCATACCTAATATATCCCAACGACAGCAAAAACTATTGATAGTATCTATGGAAGGTGAAAGGCGGGCAAACAATACCTCCATCCCAAAAAACATAGAGTCGAGCATAACATAACAAATGCATCATCAAACATGTAAGTTTCCAAGCTCCCTCCTAGAGAGCCAATAAATTCCACATTGTGTCATGCTCATATATATCTAGTAAATGATTCCATGCATTACGTCAGTGAAAAATGAATGATTTTCCAAGTTAAGAGCTGTTTACAAAAAGCGGTGTTTAAAATCAGAAATAACTGAATCAGAGTTATTGAAAAGTCAATTTTCGACATATTTTACTGGAGCTCTAGCTTTGACAGTGATCATCTCTATTTTCAATTTTGACAGAGCATTTGTTGGAGAAGTTGATAAGATGCAAAACAAGGAGCATGAGCTAACTGCTGGTAGAGTAAATTGAAGCAGCTAAGCACGGGTGTTCGACGAAATACCGGAAGAAGAAGAAGAACATTGTTTGGTGGGAAACGTTTTAAATAAATGAAATGACGGATGTATCCTTAATGACATAACTTGATGATTGGCGGTTATGAGGATGTTTTAGTAATTTCACTATCTTCTTCATTTGATTCATTCCCGCGATCTATAAATATGAAAACAGTTGTTGCAACCGCTGCACATGTAATTAGATTCTTTTTTACAAATTGTTGATGAACAAAGCTTCTCTAGTCTTCTCCTTTGATGGTTACTTCCATTTCTTCTCTCAATTTCTAGTCTGAGTACTTTACTGTTGATTTGATGTTTTATGTTCATATCACATTTATTATTCTTGATTGCTTGATTATGTGATGTTGAAACTCTATTTCCTCATGATATTAGAGCTTAGGTTTTGATGATTTTTGTTGATTCTTGATTGAATTCTGCTATAATGGCTATGATGTCTGCTTCTACATTGTAGAACTGGCATTTCGGATGATAATCCGATCTATAATCCCTTGTTCTTGCATCCTAATGAAAGTCCTGCTGCGTTCTTGTGCAACCGCCTTTGAATGGTCACAATTCTCATTCATGGTCTAGAACTCTGCGTATGGCATTAACAATTAAGAATAAACTTGGTTTCATTAGTGGTTCTGTGGCTGAACCTGATCAAGATGATAAGAAGTACTTTTCCTGGACACAATGTAACACTATGGTTCAATCGTGGATTCAAAATTGTGTTTTACCCTTTATAGCACAAAGCACAATGTGGTTTAATACTGCCTATGAAGTGTGGAGAGACCTTACACTTAGATTTGGAGGAGGTGATCCCTTTAAGCTATCAGATCTTCTTCAGCAATTCTATACAATTAAGCAAGAGAGTCTCTCAATCAGTGATTACTTCACAAAGTTGAAATCTCTTTGGGAAGAGATGCTGGTTTTAAGGCCAATCTCTAAATGTGAATGTACCAGATGTACATGTGATGTGGCAGCCAAGATGAACAAGTTTGTTGAGGGAGATTATGTTATCAAATTTATTAAGGGACTGAACAATGATGATCCTGTTAGATCTCAGATCTCTGTCATGACGCCACTGCCCAACATATCCACTGCCTTCTCAATGGCGTTACAGTATGAAAGGAAGCTTATGACAATAATGTTGCAGGAGATTTCATGAATAATCCTTCAACATTACTTGCAGACACTGTAAGTGGTGATGCATATGAAAATAACTGTGTGGGAGTGAATGAGTCTATTCACCTGCTAGTTTTGCTGTTGGTTCCTATGGTGCAAGGCCTCAGTTTAATGGAAACAGAAGGGGCATTGGTAGAGGATACCATAGTTTTTTCCCAGAGGCCAATCTGCACTCATTGTGGGATGAGTGACAATACTGTTGAGATGTGCTATAAGAAATATGGGTATCTTCCATTATTCAAGGCAAGACCTCAGGTGAATAGATAGATTTTGTTGCTAACGACTTTGGACATATGAGGATGAATGATGAGAAGTCAGGCTAGGTGGTACACTGGTTGTCAAGAACCAGGAATCTTAGGGACACCAAGCTTGCCTGTGTCGACTTCTGAGCAGTACACTAAACTCATGCGTCTGTTAGGAGAGAAGGAGAATGGGAGTGCTGGATGCTCCACTGAGCTTTCTTTTCCACAGCCTGCAGTCATGAATGCTCATGCTTTTATGTCAACTGGTAACACAACAGGTAAGTGTATTGCTGTTTCTCATAGCATTTGGATTTTGGATTCAGGGGCTAGTGATCATAATGCTTGTTTTCTTACCTTGTTTTTTTCCTATACCCCTATTTCTAATGTCTCAGTTAAAATGCCTAATGATGCTTCAGCACCTGCTACTCGTGTTGGCACTGTTCCTATTACTCAATCTCTTACAGTCTCAGATGTCCTTTGTATTCCCAGTTTCAGTTTTAATCTGCTTTTTGAAGAAAATTGGTAACACTGTCTAATGTTGATGTGTCATTTCATGGTGAAACTTGCATTATGCAGGACCTCTCCTCCAAGAGGAAGATTGGTTCAACTAAGCTTTTCAATGGGCTATACTACATCAGTGATAGCATCTCTTTACCACAATTTTGTGAGCATACCTGTTCCACCAGCCTCTCCATTGCATCCACGTTGTGACATGTGAGACTTGGTCATGCTTCCATGCCGAGGTTGCTAGAAATGAAGAAATTAGACTCTTCTGTAGCAGCAGTAGATATGAAATCTCATTGTAAAGTTTGCCCTATGTCTACAATGAAGAGACTTCCTTTTCCCATTTCTGCTACTTCTAGTTCAGCTTGTTCTGACCTTGTACAAATTGATACCTGGAGGCCTTATAGAGTTCCCAAAATGTATGAACAAAACTATTTCATTACCTTGGTGGATGACTACAGCAGATTTGCTTGGGTGTACCTTCTGAAAACTAAAGCAGAAGCAAAACAGATAATAGAAAGCTCTTACTACAATGTTCTTACTAAGTTTGAAAAGAAGATTAAGGTCATCCCTGCTGATAATGCTCCTAAACTATCCTTAAATTCCTTTTTCTTTCAAAAGGGTATAGTCATCAAAAGAGTTATCCCTACACACCTCAACAAAATATCCTAGTTGAAAAGAAACAACATCATATCCTCACAGTTGCTAGAAGTTTGAGGTTCCAAGCTGCCTTACTTTTTACATATTGGGGATTTCGTATTCAACTTACCACCTATCTCATCAACCTCATTCCTACTCCTATTCAGCACCAGAAAGTCCCTTCCAAATTCTGTACCAGAAACCACCTACCTATGATCACTAGAAAGTGTTTGGTTGCCCAGCCTTTGCTTACACCACTGTCCTAGGTCAGATTAAATTTGATTCACGATCCCAGTCTTGCCTCTTCATTGGGATCCCCCACCCCACAAAGGGTTACATACTCCAGAATTTGGAAATCAAAAGTATCTTTGTATCCATGAATGTCATTTTTCATGAGCAGGTCTTTCCTTTAGCTCCAGCTTCTTCACCTACCTCTCTGTCTCATTTATTCTCACAGCCTTCTTCGCTTTTCCCTATTTCAGATTCTCTTCCTTCTTCTGATTTTGATTCTTCTCAAGAAGTCTCACATGACTCTCATGATTCTCCTGCTTCTTCTTCCTCCTCTCCTGCTTCTCATCAACATCCCCCTCCAGATATTCCTCTACTTCAGCATCCCACTACTTCATCTCCATCTTCCTCTTTTCCACAGTACCAACTAGGCACCATTACCATTGAGTTGCCTATGCCTCCCAGGTCTACCAGGAACAAACAACCACCCACCTATCTGAAGGACTATTACTGCAGTTTACTTACATATGGCTCCTCACCTGAGACTACTATTCCTTCTATTCTATCTTCTTCTGGTTGTTCCACTTATCACCCTTTTGAACACTATGTTTCTTTTGATCACTTGCCATCTGCATACAAATCATATGCATTGAGTATCGGCCTTATTCCTGACCCTGTTGGTTATCAGGAGGCATCAACGCATGAGCATTGGTGCCAGACTGTGAAATAAGTGCTGCAAGGTCTTGCCAATAATCATACTTAGTCTGTGGTTGATTTGCATGCAGGAAAGATTCCTATAGGCTGCAAATGGGTCTACAAGGCCAAGTATCATTCAGATGGCAGCATAGAAAGGTACAAAGCCAAGTTAGTGGCTAAGTATTATACTCAACAGTTTGGGGTAGAGCACACTGATACATTTCCCCTATAGCAATACTCACCACTTTAGAATAGTTCTGGCTTTAGCAGCATGCAAAGGGTGGTATGTTCATTAGCTTGATGTCAATGATGTCTTTCTTCATGGAGATTTAATAGAAGAAATATATATGGAGCTGCCTCCAAGAGTCCCTTCTAAGCGTTCCAACCAGGTGTGCATGTTACATAAACTTTTGTATGGACCCAAACAAGTCAGCACGCAATGGAATGAGAAGCTTACCAAGGCCCTTATCTCTCAGGGGTACTTACAATCACCACATGATTACACCTTGTTCACTAATGATACTTCAGATGTCTTTGTTGCTCTGTATAGTTACCAGCTCTTCTATTCAAGCAATTCTTGATCTGAAGACTTTCTTACATACCACCTTTCAGATTAAAGACTTGGGTGACCTTAGGTACTTCTTGGGTATAGAAGTAGCCAAGTCACAAAGGGGATTACTTTATGCTAAAGAAAGTATGCTATGGAACTCTTACAGAATTCATGTTTTCTTGGTACCAAACCTGCCAAAACTCCAATGCAGAAAAATTTAAAGCTTCAACATAATGATTCAGATCTAATCAAGGATGTTAGTGGTTACAGGAGTCTCATAGGAAAGCTAATATGTTTAACAATCACATGACCTGATATCACATTTGTGGTGCAACAACTTAGCCAATTTCTAGATTCTCCTACTCAGCTACACTTGCAGGCAGCACACAAGTTATTAAAATATATTAAAGGTATTGTTGGTCAGGGCTTGCTCTTCCCAAGGAGTGATGAGTCAGAATTGAGGCTCATAGCCGTTGTAGATGCAGACTAGGCTGGGTGTCAGGAGACAAGAAGATCTGTAACTGGTTTTTGCATGTTCTTGGGCAAGGCTCTAGTATCTTGGAAGTCAAAGAAATAGACTACTGTATCAAGGTTGTCCTCTGAGGCAGAATATCAAGCTCTAGCTACTGCTACATGTGAAACTCAATGGCTTCTGTATTTGCTGGATAATCTAAAGGTTAAGCACAATGGACCAGTGTAACTCTTTTGTGACAGCAAAAGTGCTTTTCACATTGTGGAGAATCTGGTGTTCCATGGAAGGACCAAACATATAGAGATTGACTGCCATCTTGTGAGACAAAAGTATCAAGAAGGTGTGGTTAAGCCAATGCCAATAAGAGGTGAGTTTCAGCTGGCAGACTTGTTTACAAAGGCTATGGAGACTGCAAGGCTGCAAACTCTAACTGTGGCAATGGGAACTATAAAAACCTACACACAGTTGAGTTTGAGTGGAAGTGACAAGATGCAAAACAAGAGCATAAGCCAGCTGCTGGTAGAGTAAATTGAAGCAGCTAAGCAGGGGTGTTCAAGAAAATACCACAAGAAGAAAAAGAAAGCTGCTTGGTGGGAAACGTTTTAAATAAGTGAAATGATGGATTTACCCTTACTGACATAACTTGAAGATTGGCAGTTATGAGGGTGTTTTAGTAATTTCACTATTTTCTTCTTCATTTGATTCATTCATGCGATCTATAAATATGAAAAAGGTTGTTGCAACCGCTGCACGTGTAATCAGATTTTTTTTACGAATTGTTGATGAATAAAGCTCTCTAGTCTTCTCCTTGGACGGTTACTTCCATTTCTTCTTTCAATTTCTAGTCTGAGTACTTTACTGTTGATTTGATGTTTTGTGTTCATATCGCATTGATCATTCTTGATGATTGCTTGATTGTGTGATGTTGACTCTATTTCGTCATGTTATTGGAGCTTAGGTTTTGCTGATTCTTGTTGATTCTTGATTGAATTCTAGTATAATGGCCATGATGTCTGCTTCTACATCTATATTGGTAATTCAGAGGGAAAATTACACTTAGACCCTATGTGGTTTGGCTTAATTTCAAAAACCTCCTCTCTCGTTTGGAATTATACTTTACCTCCCCTATGGTTTGGGTTAAAAAGGCACCGGCCAATTTTCGGCAAGGGAGTTACCTTTTTTAACCCAAACCATAGGGGAGGTAAATTTATATAATTTCAGACCATAGGGGAGGTTTTGATAATTAAGTCTATGTGGCCAAGATACTTGATAGGCAAAGATGTCGACCGCATGCCTAAGATCTCCGACGCTGTACTAACTGAAACTCCCAAGCCCGCAACAATTTGGCTTTTGTTATAATTAACTAGCTGTCCGGAAGCCTTTTTATATGCTTCCAAAAAATGTCAAAATTTTCCAAGGTTTCAGACTGCACCGTTTAAAAATATCAAACAAGTCGTTTGCGAATCCCAAGTGAGAAACACATGGAACACGCCCTGCTGTAAATCCTTTGACTGTGCCCGTCAACATCAGTGATTTCAGCCCTCTAGAAAATCCTTCCAAAGATAAAATGAATAGCAGAGGTGACAATGGATCGTCCTGCTTTACCCCACGACCGACTGAGAAGAAACCTGTTTGCTTACTGTTAAGGAGGATAGAGCAGCGCGTTGCGCGCAAGTTATTGATTAATATCCGAACCAAGCGCTCATGAAAACCTAGACATTGCAGTAGCATATCAAGATATCTCCAACTAACTCTATCAAATGCTTTAGCCATATCCAGTTTAATCATTACATGTCCTTCTCTTGTGCGTTTGTCAATTACATGCACCATCACTTGATAAAATCTGCTCAGTGATGCCTCATGCTTTCATAAAACCTGCCTGTTCTGGGGAGATAAGTTTGGGCAATAGCTTCCCCAGTGGATATGACATCAACCTTGTAATAACCTTAGAAATAAAGTTTGTGAGGCAAATGGGGTGAAAATCCGCAAAAGTTTGAGGATTAAATACCTTTGGAATTAATATTATTGTGGCTGCAGCAACTTGCTTTGGCATTCATAACTCCCAAATAAAATTCTTGAACTGCTTTAAGCACATCGTATTGTATGACATGCCAGAATCTCCTATAGAATGAACCTAGATAGCCATCGGGTCCAGCCGCACTAGTGGGGACTAAGTTCACACACTGCTTCTTTGACTTCCGTTAGTGTGGGGAGTTCTTGCATCATGTTATTATCCTCCACTGCTAAAATCGATGGTATATACTGTAGAATATCATCACAATTTGCCACTGCCTTTGCTGCAAATAGCTGTGAAAAATAACGAATAGCTTCAGTTTCTATATCTGATGCTTGTACGCACTCAGTACCATCCGGCCGCAGAATACGACGAATATTTTGTTTGCGACATTTCTCTTTCACTATTTGATGATAAAATGAAGTATTTGCATCTCCCTCCTTAAACCACTTAACATTCGACTTTTGTTTCCAATAGAGAAAAGCTCGATTTCGAACAAGTTTCAATTGCGCTAAGCTGCACTGGTATTGTGATCGCACACTCTCTGTAGGATCTGCGTCAAACATTCTTTCGGTAGTTCAACATGCACTTCTGCCTATGATACCGCATCAAAGATGTTCCCAAAAACCTCTTTATTCCATTGCCTTAGCTCTTTTCATAGACGACACAGCTTATTATGGAATCCCCACATCCCTCCCACTGTGGAAAAAGAACGCCAATGATGTACGACAAAAGCATCAAAATCAGGATGTGATGCCCAAACATCAAGATATCTGAAAGCTGCAGGGCCCCTGGGACCTTCAGTGTCACATGTCAGAAATAATGGGGCATGATCAGATGTAACTCTTGTGAGATGCTGAACTTGTGTAACAGGAAATATGTCTGAGAATGACGGAGAGCACAAAAACCGATCAAGACGACAACAGACATGGCCTAGACCACGACCATCAGACCATGTATATAATGAACCCTGAAAAGATATTTCCTGCAACTCGCAGTCTTGAACACAAACATTGAAATCTTGCAGTGTCCGTAATGGTGGTTGTGATCTACCACGATGCTCATCTAATGTGCGAAATGTATTAAAATCGCCATCCACTAACCATGGTTCCGTTATGGATGTGTGCAAGCGTTTCAAATCCTCCTGTAAAGGGCACCTGTCTGATACTGAATGACGTCCATAGACCGCTGTCAACCAAAAACTATAGCCCGACGCTAGCCAACGATACTTGATAGAATAATTCTGCTGGCCAACCTGTTCCGCTTCCAAGGCTAAAAGTGATTCCTTCCAAAAAACCATATTTGATCATCACAAATAGACATAGCTTTTGAAAATCGCAATTGCAACTGATATGATAAAAGTGATGAAGATCTAAGTTTTGGCTCTATGAAAAAACTATACTCCGAATTGAAAAATTTATTCCTATTAATTGAGAATTCTAAATGGCCTGAAAATTTCATGGTGAGACCTTCAAGATATGTACTTTAATGGGTTGAAGTAGTTTTTCAAAATTTCTTTGGTAAGTATGTCAAATACGTTGATGTTCTCAACCTTTACAAGTCTGAAAATCAGATTGCACTAGTCTCAGAACTATTAACGTTTGAGTGACTTATACTTATCCAAATGAGGTGAAACTTATTCTCAACCTTTACAAGCCTATATAATATTTGGAATATATGAACAATAGGCTTGAGACTAAGAAGAAGAAGAAAGGAAGGAAGAAGAAGAGAGCAGTCTAGCTTTTTGCACTTGAGAGAATATGAATTGTTCCTTGGCCTTGTCTTGCACTATCTTCTCCTTTTTATTTCCTTTTGGCCGCCCCTAGGGCTTACTTCGTTCCTTGAGTATTGTCTTAATTTCATTGGAAGATTTCCTTGTGTAGAAGATGACACAACCATGCTTACTTGGTGCAATATGATTGGAAGGATGATTTTTCCTTGCCTAGTTGTCACTTGTTGATTGGTCATCATTAGTCCTCCTTGACACCATTGTAATGAGCTGTAAATTCTTAAAAAAAATGAAAACATGGGCTCCAATTCTAGTCAAATAATTACCATGCAATCACACGTTAATCCCCCTTCAATTTTGGAAGACAATTGGTGCATAATGATGGTGCAAAAATCGCCCCCTATTGCAACATGTGCTGAAATTTTCAGCATGTGTCGTATTTTGAAATGTTTCCTTGTGTGTTGCCCCATATAATTCAACTCTCCTACCATTGACATTTCAAACTCTGAATTCATACACTCTTTGAAGTCTTTTACTAATGTAGTGCCCCGTCCGAGACTAAGGTCTCGGCACGGTTCACCCGTCGTACCCCACGTAGTAGAGTACAAGGCATCGTCACTATCATGCATATCCAATACCTATGCATGGAGTGCACAACAGAATCAAATTAACTTAAACATAATTTAGTTCATACGTTCGATATTAACCATTACTACATGAGTCCATACTACCATGATAATCTGCAAAACATACATAAGTTCCTACTACATAAATCCGAAAGGTGATATAGTGGTCATCAAAAATGCATCTCTCGTACGCGAGTAACTGGAATCAGGACTGGTCCTCAGCTATATACTCGATGTCAAAGGTACGGTTCTCTGTGAAAAAAAGATTTTTAAAACAACGAGGGTCAGACGAGATAAAATTCACCAGACAAGAAACCCACTCGAATCCCCCATGCGGATCAAACATGCTATGACAAGGCAGCGAAATATAAAACATATCGTAATAAAGCGTAGAGTATAAAAACGCTACCTGTCGGGTTCGCAAGTACTGGCATAACTTAACTCGTAGACAAGGATATAGAGCTTCAGAAAGTTACAATGATCATCTGCTTAACTATTTAAACTCAAATAGGCTACAAACATGAATATAAAGCTTCAGATGGTTATACTAGATCTATACCTAACAATTTTAAAATTCGTCTATGCTACCGTTCATTCTCTCGAATCTTATACTTATACCACTGATCCATTCTAACTCTAGTACAAAGGCCGCGATATTAATTCTTATGATTCTGATGCATAACTATTTAACATGAAAAGAAAAACATAACTGTAAACTGTAAAATAGGTGATGGCCATCCTTCATAAGAACCAATATCAACAGTGACCGAAAAGATTCCCCAAATAGTCACTTATACAACTGATACGCTCATCGTAGGAATATGTATCTAACGGTGACTCGTACGGCCGATTATCTCAGGAATTGCTCGCCTGAAGAACATACGATGCATAACGTATACTATGCCCCATGGAACCAGTCTCCCCGACCTCGGTGTCATGACTGCGCACCTCATCTGAACATAACTATGCCCATGGTTCAACTGCAGTGGTACCATGCCGGCCTCCGAATGTAAAATCGTCGAGGAGTCCAAGTCTGCTCACGAGGTACTCACACGACTCATAACTACAAACATAAGCTGTGTCTCTTGGAATCTTGTGTCTCTTTGATAAGGTTCGTTACGTAAAATCTCTTTCTTTCGCAACATGTCTAAAAAAATCGTTTGAGAACATGTTGTGGTATCATACTATAAAATCACATCTTTTTATTCCTTTATTTCATTTAACTTGTCTCAAATACCTTATTTGAATTATATTTTCACCGTATAAAAATCTGAGATGTCTTAAAAATACGTACGTTATTTTTTAAACGGTGTTTAAACAAACTCTATTACCGGAAAAATTCTGTTTTTGCGACATTTAATTTTCTTGATTATTTAACTATTCGGAGTTATGTTTGACATTTTTAAGCTCACTAACCTATAGTATTATCATCATTTTATTTCCTTAAGCCATAAAATTGATGAAAATCATTAATTTTATTCTTGTAGGGGGCGGTTTTGGGCTTCTCAAAACAGCCCCATTTTTCGGTATTTTCCGCAGCTTAGTCCATAATTTTGCACATTCCAATCCATCCTCAAAACAACCCACTTGAGGCTAATGCTTTCTAAATCTTCCACCTAAAAGCCTCATAAACACATATATGGTTAGATATAACATAGTACAAATTAACATATTGCTTACATAATTCATATATTTGTACAATTTCAAACTACACCTAAATACACATTCCAAGTATCTCTCTATATCATATATTACTCCAAAAGAAGAAAATGATTTTGATTCCCCTCTTTGGAGCTTTAGCCGTGGGTTCCAATTCCTACTCCACCCAAAATTCCATCCATTTAAACAACTTTATGTCCACCCCTTTTTTTTTCTACCTTATGCATCTTTAATCTAAAGCATCTTAACTTTATTCTTACTAATACCAAAAATAAAGCACATCACCCACAATCTTTATTTCTTAAGAAGACTCTCCTTGCTCCTTCTCAAGAGTTGCATACGTGACTCTTGTTTATGTCCGAGAAGAACACATACAACATGTATCAACTGTCACTTAACCTTAGGCCTACCAAAAATACTTTCCTCACATATCTAAAATCTTAGGTTGAAACCAAGCTTGTTTGACCCATTTGATTATGAATTTAACATGAACACTTTTCAAAAATAACATGGTTGATTCAAGAAGATTACTTGCTTTCTTAAATCTTGAGTTGAACAAGATGTGCTAGAACCTCCTTGTAGGCTTGGAGCTTGGCTTGAGAGTTGAGGAATCACCCTCACTCACCCCCTTAAGCACACGACCATCATAAGAAGAGGAAGAGAAAAATATCAAGTTCATGCTTGAAACTTGGATGGTGATTAAAAAAAGAACTTTCAAGAAAATGTTACCTTTAATCTTGATTATAACTTGGATGGTTTTAGATCTTGATTCTTGTCTTGATTTAGAAATAAATCTCCACTCCACTATGGTCCGATGAATCGACGGTTTGGACAGTGAAATGGAGTAAAAATGGCTTCTTGAAGAACAAGAGTTTAAAGAGCATGCATTCAAATCTTAACTTAGTATTTGAAGAAAATCCTTAGGCTCGAGTTCCTTGTTCTTGCAACTTAGTACTTGAAGAAATCTTCACTCACTTTACATGTTGTATCCACGGTTAAGGAGAGGAAGAAAAGGGAGTGTATGTGTTGGAAAGAAAGAATGATGATTGAAGAAGTGCTGATGAAATTGTAATGATGGAAAATGGAAGAATGGAGTTGTAAATAGGTTTTCTTCCCTTTCCCTTTGTTGCTGTCGATTTTTAGGGGTTGGGAGAGAAGAACGATGAAGCTTTTTCTTGGAAAGAGGATGGGGTGTGAAGGGAGATGTTAGTGGCTTATAGGCCCTTTTTGTGTAAGACTTTGTGGCCATTCCAAAGGAGTAGGCCGGCTGGGGAGGGTTTGTGGGTTGTTTTTTTCTTGTACTTTTTAGTAGGTAGAATCTTGCTTTATGTAGGTTATTTCATTTGTAATATCACACTTAGTATTATACTCGATCTTAATAGTGGTCTAATAGAAATTAAATTTTATCTATTTCGCTTAACGTGGTACAACGTTCGCATATTAGTTTTGTCCATAATTTCCTCCATTCTCTTTATTAACTAGCCCGGGGTGGGGGCTGTAACAACTAAGGTAGGGTTAGTTGAACCAAAGATAATATCATCTACATATATTTGAACTATTAATAAGTCATTGTCTTTTCTTCTTAAGAATAATGTGTTGTCTATGGTTCTCCTTTGATAATTATTTGCAATAAGAAAGTTTGCAAATCTATCATACCAAGCTCTTAGAGCTTGTTTCAAACCATATAGAGCTTTCTTAAGCTTGTAAACCTGGTTAGGACTCTTTGGATCTTCGAATCCAGGGGGTTGTTTGACAAAAACTTCTTTTTGGATGTATCCATTCAAGAATGCACTCTTGACATCCATTTGAAAGAGTTTTATGTTGCTTAGACTTGCAATAGTAAGTAACAATCTAATTGCTTCTAGTCGTGCAACGGGTGCAAATGTTTCTTCATAATCTATTCCTTCTTGTTGATTATAACCTTGTGTGACTATCCTAGCCTTATTTAGTGTGATGTTTCCTTGTTCATCCAATTTATTTCTAAACACCCATTTCATTCCTATTATAGACTTATTTTTGGGTTTAGGTACTAAGTCCCACACGTTGTTTCTTGTAAATTGATTCAATTCCTCATGCATGACATCTATCCAAAATATATAACCTAAGGCTTCTTTACATTCTTAGGTTCTAAGTGTGAGATTAAGCTATGTCCTTCAGGTTGACTTATGTTTCTACGTGATCTAACCCCAACACTTGGATCCCCAACGGTTAATTCTTTAGGGTGTTTATGTTTATCTTTTATAAGGCACGAATTCCTAGGTTGACTAGGTCCACCCTCATCTTGTTCAAACGTTTCATGTGTGTGAACATTATCATATACAATAGGATCATCTTGTAAGTTAGTTGTATTATCTTCCAATTGCAGAATCTCTTCATTCATTTCATTTAAGGGTTCATGCATGTCTTGTTCAGGGGGAGTTGTTTCTAGATGATCAAGTACAGGCTCAAGTAATACATCATCATCATCAAACATATTTTCAACAATAGATACTGGTTTATGTTGAATTTTATCACTAACTTCAAAACATGCATTTTCATTGAATTTCACATGTGTAGATTCAATTATTTTTCTAGATGTAGGATTATAACACCTATATGCTCTTGCGTTAGTTGAATAACCAACAAATATGCATTCAATAGACTTTTGTTCAATCTTCTCTAGATTATCCTTAGTGTTCAACACAAAACACTTAGAGCCAAAAACTTTAAGATAATCTACTTTAGGTTGTCTATTGTTTAACAATTCATAAGGTGTTTTATTCAATTTCTTTCTGTTAGAAAGCCTATTTATTATATAACATGCACAACTAACAGCTTCAGCCCATACATATTTCGGTACTTTATTTTCACATAACATTGTTCTAGCAATTTCTTGAATTGTTCTATTTTTATGTTCAACAACTCCATTGAGTTATGGTGTTCTAGGAGGTGAGAATTCATATTTTATTCCATGTAATTCACAAAACTTGATTACATCTTTGTTTTTAAATTCTCCACCTTTATCAGTTCTAATTATTTTAACATTTTCTTCGTAAATATTTTCGAGTTGCTTGATAAGAGTTTCAGTTGCCAATGGAGCATCGTCTTTGTGTGTTAATAACAATGTCCATGTGTATCGTGAGTAATCATCTACTATGATACACACATAGTAGTGTCCACCTAGACTTCTTGTCCTACTTTGACCAAATAAGTCTAAATGAAGCAATTCTAGTACATGACTAGTACTCACTTCATGTTTTGGTTTTAATGTTTCTTTAATATGTTTTCCTTTAATACAAGTTTCACAACATTCAAAATTATCTAAGTCTAACTTAGGTATGCCTCTAATTATCTACTTAGATAACTTTTCAATAGTTGAGATTCCTATATGGCCTAGTCGTCTATGCCATAAGTTTACATCTAAGTCATGTGATATTAAATATTTCACCTTAGCATCTAGCATGTTATCTAAGAAAAGGGTATAAATGTTACCATCCCTATTTCCTTTTAATACGATTTCTCCTTTTTCATTCGTTATATCACAAGAATCATGGGGAAAAGAAACATAATAACCGGAATCTATAAGTTGTGAAATGCTTAATAAATTATAAGAAAGTTCTACTAACAACACATTTTGTATTTGAAATGTGTTAGGGTCCCCGATTATTCCTTTTCAAATAACTTTTCCTTTGTTGTTGTCACCGAATGTCACCTTTCCTCCTCTCGATATGTTCCAACTCGATGAATAGTTTGGGGTTGCCCGTCATATGCCTTGAACATCTGCTATCTAAAAACCATTTGGTTTTCAGCTTCTTTGACTTTGTCTCCTTCTTGCATTCCTTGCTATTTTCCTACAATGGAGACAAAGTTTTAGGTACCCTTTACTTGGGTCCTTGAATGTTAGGGGCACCACCCTTGTTTAGATATCCCTTAGGTATCCAAACTTGGACGTACCTTCTAGGCACATATTTGACATTAGTTGAACATAAAGGATTAACATGTATTTGACCATTCCATTTACAAGATGATGCATTGTCATACATGTTATATCTTGGTTAATAAGTAATATGTCTTGGCCGATTTGGATAAAGAGTGAAAGGCATATGATTTTGTTTCTTGAATGGCGTTATGTATGTGTGTTCATATGCATTTCTATAAGTCTTATTTGAATATTGCCTATTCTTAGGTCCATAATAAGTTAGATGCATTTGATTTTGTCTGGATACATTTGTATACATATAGGCATCATTTCTATGTGGTGTAGATGCAAAGTCTTGCCTAGTTACACGTTTATATGTGCGTGCGTGTTGCATTTTTATCTTGGGATAAGCAGAAGGAGTAGAAGAAGATGTAGCAGGAAAAGTTGATTTTATTTTTGTTGCTTTATACGGTTGTTTAGTACTTGACGAAACAAACTGTCTTTTTATCTACTTTGACATTTTCTTCTTTATTTCCTAATCCAATTTTATCGTTTCCATATTTTTATGACGATATCTGTGTATCTAGCATGTTGGTTCCAGACTTAAATTGTTCTAACATTTTTTCCAAGTTTAGTTTAGAAGATTTAAGTTGAACTATCTCATTTTCACAACTTTCTACCTTAGATTTCAACATACTATTTTTAGTTTTTAATGTTTGTTCATTTTCTCTATATGATTTAATTTTAATCTCTAAAGAGTCAAGAATATTAGCAGGCTCTTGTTTAAAAGATTCTAATTGATCGGAAAATTCTAAGTTGGACGTCTTCAGCTTGTCATTTTCTTCAATTAGTTTCTTCTTTTCTTTGAGAGCCTTTTACAGTGAGCATGCATCCTTAAAAGTTCTTCATACATTTCATCAAATGACATTTTATTATTAGAATCTTCATCAGATGAAGACCTTACCTTGTTGTATACGAAGCAGACTTGAGCTTCCTCAATGTCGGATTCTGAGTCGGATGAGTCGCTCCACGTGCTTGCCTTCATTGCTCATTTGCCTCTTCTTGACTTGGTCTCCTTTGCCTTTGATTTTTGCATCTCCTTGTCTTGTTTATTATTATTATTGTTGGCATTTTTCTTTGTCGGACAATCATAAGAGATGTGTCCTTTTTGACCACATTCATGACATTTTAGCTCTTTATTATACCATTTGTAGCTATTAGAGTTATTTTTCTTAGGTAGAGAAGAAGAAGAAGAAGAAAATCGTTGTCTATTCCTATTAGGCCGTTTAAAAAAATTTCTATGTTTTCTAGCTATTAATATTAAGTCATCGTCTAATTCATTATAACTATTACTATCATCATTATTTTTATGTGACTCGGTTGATTTGAAAGCTATAGACTTACCATATGATTTAGATGACTCAGACTTCCATTAGTTTAGTTTTACCTCGTATACTCTTAGTGAGCCTACCAATTCGTCCATTTTCTTGATTGATTTCGTTACTTCAATTGTTGTGACCTTAGGATCCCATTCAGTAGGAAGGCTTCGCAGCACCTTTTGAACCTTCTCATTCTTGGTAAATGATTTTCCTAAAGCTTCAAGGGCATTGAAAATGTTAGTAATCCTCAAATTCATAGATGTTATGGATTTGTTCGGCAACATTTTGAAAGATTCAAGCTCAGACATAATGTAGGTCCCCGCCTGGGACCAGGGTCTCGCCACGGTGCACCCGCCGTACTCTACTACGAGGAGTACAAGGCGACATTATCATACATGCACAAATTGTAATAACATGTATCGACAAGTGGAAACGAAATGTCATAAGCTGAAATATCTGTAACGAGAGTACATCCTAATACATCTGCATAGATGTCATAATACATCCATGATACAAAATATCAAAATACATAGCTGGAAATCAAAAAGTATAAAAGAGGCCATAGCCAGCTACTAATTAGCTCCATACGTCTACTCCAAGGGCTCATCTTCAATGAACTCTGGTTCAGGGTCTTGTGGATCTGCGTGGTAATATTAAGGGGTGAGCGATAACGAATCGCTCAACAAGTCGTTTCGCCTAGGTCCATCAAGTGGATCATACATGAGGAGAGGGTAAAGAGGTGACGCAGTATAATGAAGCATAATTTAATGAAAAAAATGAAGCATAGAGTAAATGGTGACCAATAAAATATGGAAATAGTAATGCAGGTAACATATCAAACATCAATATAGATAGAAAGTATCAAAACGAAAACATACAATTCTCTTAAACAACTTGTCTTAGCTTAGGGTTGCTTTATTCTTGCCAGCGTTCTTTTTGGTTTGTCTTTGTTGATCTGCAGTGTATCTTGTCTTACGTTTTGAGGTTCTTGTCTTAATGTTACTTGGTACATGAGACATGATCATGACATATGCAAGGGAAAAACCTTTTCTGACATATGCAGCGGAAAAGTTTTCTTGAAAAGAAAACACTTTGTTACATACTTGCTTAAACATGAGATAACATAACATTGGCGGCTATAGCAATTTTCATAACATGAGAAAGGTACCCACGACACACCGAATGATTCTCCGAATATCCACGAGTACCGTATATGAATCCTGATGGTCCAACCATGGTGTTACATCATACGTACATAGGACTAACGGTGACATGCTATCACAAAGATCCCGGGTCCCGGATACGGTGTTACACTCTACCATAACATATTTGCCCCTGACATCCTCCTCCAGGACCAGACATCAGGCAGCCCTCCATACTGAATGTCATAGACGTACAGAAAAAGGCAGAGAACCCTTACCCCGGGCAAGGTGTTACACTCAGCCTGCATATCATGCGTATAAAGATAGGTACAGAGCCCTCGTCCCAGACAAGGTATTACACTTACCTATGGATACATGCATAAGTCGTATGAAATCAATCGTCTCGCAGTACAATTCTTAAGAAATCTTATAGTCTTGAAAACATTTTAAAACCATAATCTTAGAAAACATGGCATGCGGAAGACCAGCTTGTAAACATGTTCATGATACCGAAAACATGAGGACACAATGCATGACATGTCTTCTTTTTGATAGATATTTTCATGATCATTCTTGGTTGGGCCGAATTCTTTTTGGTGCGTAATTGGTCATACATAATTTACTTAGTGGGTATATGTCTTTCTTAGGAAATCTACTCTTTTGATTTAGACATTGGTGTACTTATATTATACATGCAATATTTATGAGGTTGCGTTTAATTATGTGAACCACGATGGAATGTTTATCCTATTACTCCGCTCACGATTTGAATCAAAGATAGCTCGTTATACTCTGTAGCAGTTTCCTAATAATTCTTCAAAAATATTTGATTGTATCCCAATCATCCAGTCATGAATTTGAGGGTCAAGACTACAACAAAATCTGATCGTCTTGAGGGTGTCATCACTCATGATTTCCGGAAGATATCTGCCTAATTTGACAAATTGTTTGAAGTAATCGGAGACCGAAACACCTGCCTGTTGCTTTAATTTATTAAATTCTTCAACTCTTTGTTCCAACAAAGCTGGGAGTAGGTAAAATATACAGAACTCCTCTAAGGATATGAGTTCTCCACTATTGCCTAGCTCGCCCTGTTAGGAATGGCCATATTACCCTTACTTTAGCTTCTTCTGATATGTTAATCCGACGGAAGTTGTCCCCTATCTCATCCAACCATTGCTCTGCTTTTTCGGGATCAGGTTCTCCATGGAAGTTTGGTGCTCGTGTCCTGATTAACGGCCCATAATAGTAAGCAAGACTCCTTTGTATATGAGGTTGAGGCTGAGAAGGGATAGAGACTGGGTCTGGAGTCGTCTGAGTCGAAGGTAATTCCGCTAACTGTCTCAATATATGGATAGCTTCCGTGACAATGCAAACAGCCTCTGCAGTAGAGAGCAACCCAGATGATGTAATAGGTGTCGAGGGTACTCCCATCGATCTTGACACAGAGTTCCTCTCTAGGGATGTCAGTGGTGGGGTATGGCTGTCGGATCGAGATGTCATCCTGCCAAAATTAGTACAATATTATTATCAGTCTCCTTTGAGAAATTTCCTTTGGGAATTTAGTTATTATACTTCTCGTCATACCCTTCGTAACCGTTTAAAATTATACTTACCAACTTATCTCATCTGTTATATAATCTAATATTCGTCGTGCCTAGATTATGTTGTTGACTAATATTGTTCTACTCAATTTTACGATCTTTTCTTAAGTTCTACAGTCACACCCTAGGTCTATGATCATAGCCTATGTACCCATGTTATTTAGCTTATGTTGTCTGCTTTGGATCTGGAGCCTTGGGCTCTGATACCAACTATAGCTCCCGCCCAGGACCAGGGTCTCGACACGTTGCACCCATCGTACTCTACTACGAGGAGTACAAGGCGACATCATTATACATGCACAAATCATAATAACATGTATCGACAAGCGGAAACGAAATGTCATAAGCTAAAATATCCATGACGAGAGTACATAATAATACATCCGCATAGGTGCATAATACATCCATGATACAAAATATCAAATACATAGCTGGAAATCCAAAAGTATAAAAGAGGTCGTAGCCAGCTACTAATCAGCTCCATACGTCTACACCAGGGGCTCGTCTTCAATGAACTCTGGTTCAGGGTCGTGTGGATCTGCGTGGTAATATTAAGGGGTGAGCGGTAACGAATCGCTCAGCAAGTCGTTACACCTAGGTCCGTCAAGTGGATCATACATGAGGGTAGGGTTAGGGGGTGATACAGTATGATGAAGCATAATGTAACGGAAAAACTGAAGCATAGAGTAAATGTTGACCAATAAAACATGGAAATAGTAATGCAGGTAACATATCAAACATCAATATAAATAGAAGTATCAAAACGATAACATACAATTCTCTTAAACAACTTGTCTTAGCTTAGGGTTACTTTGTTCTTGCCAGCATTCTTTTTGGTTTGTCTTTGTTGATCTACAATGTGTCTTGTCTTACGTTTTGAGGTTCTTTACTTAATGTTACTTGGTGCATGAGACATGATCATGACATATGCAAAGGAAAAACTTTTTCTGACATATGCAGCAGAAAAGTTTTATTGAAAAGAAAACACTTTGTTATATACTTGCTTAAACATGACTTAACATAACATGGGCAGGTATAACACTTTTCATAACATGATAAAGGTACCCACGACATACCGAATGATTCTCCGAATATCCACGAATACCGTCTATGAATCCTGATGGTCCAACCATGGTGTTACATCATACGTACATAGGACTAACGGTGACACGCTATCACAGAGATCCCAGGTCCCCGACACGGTGTTACACTCTGCATTTACGTATTTGCCCCTGACATCCTCCTCCAGGACCAGACATCAGGCAGCCCTCCATACTGAACATCAAAGACGTACAGAAAAAGGCAGAGAACCCTTACCCCAGGCAAGGTGTTGCACTCAGCCTGCGTATCATGCGTATAAAGATAGGTACAGAGCCCTTCTCCCAGACAAGGTGTTACACTTACCTATGGATACATGCATAAGTCATATGGAATCAATCGTCTCGCGGTACAATTCTTAAGAAATCTTATAGTCTTGAAAACATTTTAAAACCATAATCTTAGAAAACATGACACGCGGAAAACCAGCTTGTAAACATGTTCATGATACAGAAAACATGAGGACACAATGCATGACATGACTTCTTTTGGATAAATATTTTCATGACCATTCTTGGTTGGACCGAATTCTTTTTGGTGCGTAATTGGCCATACATAATTTACTTAGTGGGTACATGTCTTTCTTAGGAAATTTACTCTGTTGATTTAGACATTGGTGTACTTATATTATACATGCAATATTTACGAGGTTGCATTTAATTATGTGAACCACGATGGATTGAATCATACCTGTTTTTTAGGACCTGTATAGCACCACCAGAAGGGGGGGTTGAATAGTAGGTGCAGAAAATTTGGTTTTTACAAAGTTTTGAACCAAAAACCTAACGTCTGAAAACAGTTTTTGTTTTCAGATTCTGATTTGAAACGATTTAAAGACCCAGTTACAGGTCTCCAAAAATTATGAAATTTGGTGAGATATTACTCTCAGATGTTCTGAGTATCTCCTAAAAATTTCAAATTATAATTCAGCTCCTAACCCTTTGAAAATACGTTTTTGGTCAGATTGCGCAAATCTGTCAGAAACAGTACTCTGAATTGAAAAATTTATTCCAATTGATTGGAGACTCCAAATGGTTTGAAAATTTAATGAAAAGATCCTCCATATATGTAGCGCCCTGCATCAAACCTTATCCGAAATGCGGTGCACCCGCCGTACTTCACTATGGATAGTATAAAGCGTCATGCATAACATGCGAAAATCCATAACTTAAGTCATGGACTCTCATGTTAACATTTAACATGGTAGCAAAATTTAGGCAGAATTAAAACTTTGAAATAAACATGCATACCGAAACACTAAGTCCCAAAAAATTAGTCCAACAAAACAAGATAAAGCTGAAATCCCAAAGATTTCAGCATAGTTCATAGTACAAACATCATATCTGCACAAAAGTCTTCAAGCATCGTCTCCTCTTGACTCCTTGACAATGGGTACAACACTCTCGGTTCATCATCAATCCACTCAACCTTAGCGTTCTCTGACTCTAAGAAAAAATAAAGGTATGAGTGATAAAAATCACCCAGCAAGCATACAATAAACTATCATGAAATAAATAAATAATCATAACATGAATGGAAAAACCCCAAGAACCTCAAACGTTAATTCATACCTGACCTTTAATCCTTGATCCGCTGAAGATATGGCCTAATCATAACTTAAGTAGTACCATTTTTACTTTATCATACCCTTTCATAACTTAAACGTCCTATCATGCAATGTGCACATGGAATATGCATGATGCAATGCATGATGTCATGGTCGTCCCAAAAATCATCATTTGGTCCCGTAAAATAAGCATAAACAAAGCAGAGGGTAAGACCAATTAACCCCGGATCTGAGCAGGTCCAGAACATATCGTCAGACCAATTAACCCCAGGTCTGGTACTGGTCCAGAACATATCATCAGACCAATTAACCCCGGGTCCAGAACGGGTCCAAAACATGTCAATCAGGCCGATTAACCCCGGGCCTGGATCGAGTACAGAACATATCATCGGACCAATTAACCCTGAGTCTGAAACGGGTCCAGAACATATCATGTCATCAGACCTATTAACCCCGGGTCTGGATCGGGTTATGAGCATGCTTAGCCGGCAAGGAATTCATAAGCATTTCTTTTGAAAATCATGGGACCATAATAACTTACGTGCATAACGAAAACTTGCTTGCTTGAAAAGAACTTTCCTGCGTACGGAAAAACTTTGAAAATCAGATTCATGATGCACATGATCATGCATGATACATGGGATGAAATGCAAAGGAAGTCATAGCAGGAATTAACTTAAAAATCACTTAGGACATGACATAGACATAATCCCATGAGCTGAAAATTTTCCAGAATTTACGTTCTGTTCATGAGGCTTCTAATATAACAAATCAGGCCTATTTTAATCATCTCTTGACTTACACATGCATAATGGGGTCCTATCTGCATGCCTTAAAATTTTCGTAACGTTTCAAGATGAGTAAAACCCTTAAATCATCAAGTCGCTAAAAAGTGTACTGCTGAATCCAGCAGTACAGTACCCATCTTTTCCTTAATTTCCAAGACCATAAAATCTTAATTAATTTGAGCCAACACCTGGGAAACACAGTAAACACATCAACGAGTAATATTCATGGGCCCAAACAGTTCATACATGTCAAAATCCACAAGTCTAAGGCCTCCCAACTTATTCTATAATTCTGTCCTCTTTTCCGTTTTGTGACGCCAAATTCAATTCAGTAGTTACCCCTCAAAACAATAATTCCAAGTTGATTAATTTACATGGACATGCTCATCTATTTCCTAATTAATTACCATAAAAATTACAGAGCAATCCAATAACTTTAGAGGGGCCATTTAAGTATTTTCCCAAAATTGGTTACATGCTGATTCTGGAGTGACCAGTTTTACTAAACATTTCATTGTGGCAAAACCATAAGTCCTTTTACCAAAGTTCCAACTCACAGACTTAATAAACATGCAAGGCTAGCATCCTACCAAAAATCATCTCATTTTCACGTTCCTAAGGTCCATTTTCAGTTCACTTAACACACCACATAAAACTGTCCTCCTCCAGTAGTTTTGTCTTTTGCCACTTTTTCATGTCAAGTGTTCACCAACTAACCTTATTCTTATAAAATGATTTATTAGCCATTAAATACACCCTTTATCATGAACATTTACAGGGTTCATATCATTCATTAAGCCACTAATGAATTAGCCCAAAACAGTTTGATATTTGCACATAGTTCTTATTACCTTTGCTCATTTCGCACTTTATAGGGTCTACCCTTGGTACAAATAATTCATGCATCACCTAACTACCATAACAGCCCGTTTTCTTGCATTAAAAAGGCTCATTTCACATTTCAAATTTAGTACAAATATACCCATGTAATAAATCATCAAGCATGCAATTTTCATATATCTTTGGGCTCACAAGATATGTTCTTCCTTAGGTTCAATGTTCACCCCTACTAATTCCCCCTTAGCCGTCCCTTTTTATGATGAGGTAGACACATCCTACTAAGTTTATCTAGGCATGCAACACATTTATATGCTAATTCATTCAATCATGACAAAACAACTTTGGAAGATTACATATAACACACACGCCACCCTCATGCTTCTCATGCTTCACACTAAATCTATTCTTGCCAAGAATCAATTTGCTAATCCATGTACCATCCTAAAACAGCCCTTATATCATATTGCATGTAGGCAAAGAACTCATCTTTGGAAGAATTATTCACATACAAGTCACTTTTCTTAAAGAATCACTAAGTTCTCATGCTTTACACTTAGTAACTTCAACTAAAATTCATGTCTTAAAAATAGCTAGTCATTCAAGTCATTAACTCCTTATATAAATTATGAAAGTCTAGAGTATACTTGCCTCTTCAAGCTAGAACCTTCCTTTAGCTTGGATCTTGGATGAAATGGATTGAAGTTTCCTCCACTACTTCCATGTAGCATACGATTTTGAGGGAGGAAAAAGAAGGAATATTAGCTACCATTTTAAATGAAGGATAGAGCTAAATTGATGCTAGATTTGCTTACAAAAATGAGGCTTGAATGGAGTTTGAAAGGAAATCAAACCACCAAGAAGCTAGCACCACTTAGAAGCTTGAAAAGTTTGCACCTAGATGGATCTTGAAGCTTGAAGATGATAATGATGTTGAATCCCCTAGCTCTTTCAACCGTGTGCTAAGATAAGGATGGAAGATCTTGAATAATCTTGCTTAGTGAGTTCTTGAGAGCGTTGAAGCTTTGAGATAAATGAAGAAGCTTCTAGTTGATAAAAAGTAAGCTCCATGGTGTAAAAGAAAAGGAGGCCGGCGGATACTTAAAGAAGGAAGAGGGAAACCTTTCATTTTGCACGGACACCATAATGAAGTTCACTTAATGCTTAACCATGAGTTACTTTTTGGGGTAGGTTTAGGAAAAAGTAACTAAAGTTAGTGATGGAGTCTTCTTGGCTTAACCAAGGGGTAACCAGTAGTTAAGGAGGTTAGCCCCAAGCTCATTTACTCCTTAATTGCTTTATCCCATTTATTCCTTAAGTTAGTTTTTAGGATGTGTTAGAAAAGTAACTAGGGTTGTTTAAGGAGTTACCATGGATTATCCATGGGTTAAACCGGCGGTTGGGGTCTTAGGGTGGAACTTTTATTTACTACTTAGTAGCTCTTTTACTCTTTAGTTGCTTTAAGGTAAAAAGATCACTAAAGTTGTTAATTGAGGTGTTAATGGTAAAGATGATCTCATCAATTTTCCATTGCTTGCTTCCAACGGTCTCTAAAGAAAAAGGGGAAGAATTCTTCATTCTTGGATCATCCTCATAATTTACTACTTGTATGAGACCTTTTTAGAATTTCTTTGAGAGACAATTAAAGTGATTAGTTGGATCATTTAAATTAAAAGTGATCTCATGTATGCCCCATCATATGAATACCCGGCGGCCTTAAAGGAAAAAGGAGGGAAACTTTTCTCCTTAGACTCTTGAGTCACATCTAGTGGAACACTCAATTCCATGTGTAAGCTTTTAGGCTTACCTTTTAAGAGGCTATTAAAAGTTAGTTAACTTTTTAGGATTTAAATACCCTAGAGTTTCCAATACCCTTGTGGTCGAAAATTTCTAGGAATCTTGGGAGGGTAAAATTGTCAATTCACACGCTTCATAATACATACTTGGGGTAGTATACTATTTCCTAAAATATTAAAAAAGCGTTAATAAAACTTAATAAAATGTACTGGGCAGAAATAACGTTCCGATTACGCCAATCCATACTAGTCTCAAATACAGTACGATTTTCGTGGGGTACAACATCCTCCCCCCTTATTACAAGTTTCGTCCTCGAAACTTTAGAGTACTAAAAAAAATGTGGGTATAAGATTTTTATGTTTTCTTCCGTCTCTCAAGTGGCTTCATCAATCATGTGGTGCTTCCATAACACCTTAACCATAGGGATAGATCGTTTCTGTAGTGCCTTTTTCCTTGCGGTCAATGATCTTCTCCAGCTCTTCTTTATATGTCACGTCGGCTTCAACTTTCAAGGGTTGCTCCTCAATGATGTGTCTGGGCTCATGTGCGTACCGGCGAATCTGGGATAAGTGAAATACATCGTGCAACTGAGACAGTGATGGCGGTAGTGCTCGCCGGTAAGCGACTTCTCTAATCCTTTTAAGAATCTCATAAGGTTGGAAAATTTTGAACTTGGTTTACCTTCTGCGCCAAATCTTTTTACTCCTTTTGATGGTGACACTTTTAAGAGTTGCTTTCTTACCTGCCAGAAACTCCAATGGTCGTCGCTTTTCGTCGACCCTAAACTTTGATCCTATCTTGGGACACTTTTAACCTTTGCTTGTCAACTATCGCTTTTCACGTGTTTGCTCCACTAGGTCAGGTCCTATAAAAGTCTTGTCTCCCCTTTCGTCCCAATAAAGTGGAGATCGACACTTTCTCCCATTCAGTGCTTCGTAAGGGGCCATGAAATGGGCGGATTTCATCAGACTATCAACTACGACCCAAATATCATCATGTCCATTCTTTGTCCTTGGCAGGTTAGTCATAAAATCCATAGTGCCTTGATCCCATTTCCACTTGGAACTTAAAGGGTTGCAACAATCTTGCGGGTCTTTGATGCTCCGTTCTTACCCTCCGGTACATAAAGTGTCTATCTAGTCCCCTTAGAATTGCTTCGTTCAACTTATCTTAGAGGTCATATCAGATCTTATTCTTAATTTTTCTTAAAGGAGTTACCATAATACATCTCATATCTTAAGCACCTTCAATTTTGTTACTGTTCACCTACAACCAGATTCATTCCATTGTTAGTAATAATGCATAAAACATGATCATGAAATGTTAAAATTTTCTTTTCATAAGTTATGCAAAACATGGTAGAGATCATTAACTCCAGAACGTAAATCACAAGCTCTTTTCTGTAAACACGTGATAGCCATCTTACGTATGAAACCGTTTCCAGCGACATCTGGTATAATCCCCATAAAGTACATATACGATGACCTGTACACCAATCAGAAGAATGTACTCTCATATGCCGGTGTACCCAAGTCTTTCACCAGGCATTCACCCAATTCGTCCATCTCGTTGATATGCTCCCTTACGTAATGATTTTACTTTCGCAACATATTGTAGAATCAAACTAGAAATCATGGTTCCTTCATCGAAACTTATGACATTTCAAATGTTTTCCGTTCCTCATAAAATCCTTGTTTTCTCTTTTAAAACATGAAAAGATTAAAGGTATCCCTGTTTGTTTGTTCATAAAATATTTGAAATATCATGCTATGCAAGAACCTGCTAAGTCGAAACGTCACTGCTGGAGTGTGTTAGATATTCTCAACTTATAAATTCTCGACCTAAACCCAACCGTACAATAAACATCATATCTTATGGGATTCCCTATTTCGCCCTTCAAATGGCGGGTCATGAGCCTGATGAGTTTAGCCGTAACACCCCAATCAGCCCCATAACGCTTTAACCACATATTTCATCATCTTACAACATTTCTATGATTTCACCATTAAGAAATACCAACATGCAGGCTAGCTAAGCTATTTGCATGTTTTTCGAACCACATACAACTTGTTAATTTTTTACCCGAAGTTGGTCAAATACATTATCGATCCTAAGCAGTGGGCACTTATTCTTTATTGTAATCTTGTTGGGATCTATCTATCAGGGTACTTGTCTGGCTGTTGAGGACCTATAAAACAATTTGTAACGTATTCTAGCCTTCACTCTAGTCGTCTTCCTTGCCCACCATATTTCGAAGGTTCCTTATCTCGTTACTCCAGTTCAATCTTTGGTATTACTATTTGTACTTGGTTAATAGGTAAAGTAAAACATAAGTACTTCATGTTTAAATCGTGCGCTTAGGCGTACCTGTTTATGTGTTTGGGGTTTCAGGAATTTCTGGATCATGCACTCTCTAGTTTAGACTGGTGTCCCTTGATTATCCTTTCGTCAGCCCTTTGTGGATATGGTTCCCATCTCTTTATTCGTCCAACAATTTGCTTATTGCGTTATCTATTTTGGCCTTTTATCAGGGCACCATCACGTTGCGTTCTGTAACAATCCTCCAGTAATTCTTCAAAATGTAGAGAAAAAGGGGTTTGAGTGATTTTCAAATACATGATTTAAATGTGCACAAAAACAAGCATAAGATAAAACGTGCATGATATAAACAAACGTGTGCATGATATTGCTCAGTTTTTGCCTTATTTAGCTTATATATAATGTTGCCGGACTAACGAGCCATGAAGCGTTAAAACTTACATCATATGACAAACATTTGTTGTGTTTATATTATTTTCAGGTGCCACCATTATTGAACTAGACTAGTTCATTAAGTGAAGTACTTAGTTTATTAAACTAAGTAGTTCATTAAAGGAAGCCACATTTGGAAAAGGCACAAAGGCAACAAAGCTAAGGAAGGAAAGTTTTCTCCTCCTCCCATCCTTAATTATACACGCCTATATACATATATATTACATATATTTTCAGATTTTTTGAAAAAGGCACATACACATGTATTCCAACGTACTACCGACACGTTATATATTTTACGTACGTACGTTAACGTCACACCACTATACTTAACTCATATTTATGAGTATATTCAGGTCTTATATCATATGATATAAGATATGGTGATGACAAATTAAATACGACACGATAAAAGGTTCTAAACCAAAATTTGTCGTATCGGGCGAATACCGAAACTTCGCCAATGTGTCATGTACTTGCCAAAAAAAATGGCCAGCCCCTATACTTCAAAAATTGATGAAAATTTCGTGCACATGACAGAAAATTCAGCCAAAAATACTTTCCATGTTGGCACACACAAATTACTCCACATTAAGGCCAAAATGTGAAGATTCCAAGTTTAATATTTGTCACATGTTAATGGTACCACTTTAGACCAACCAAGTGCTGAGATGTAAAGTATATGTTATATATATTATGTATAACATAATATATATAACATGTGCAAAAGTTGGAATTTAAATTAGAGAAAAATCGGGTAATCGATAAATATCGAAAATTCGGTTTTCTACGCACACAACACATGGAACGTTTTTGGTACATCATGTGACACGCATGTAGACACTTTCTATATATGTTATACATCTTAAAGTGTTCTAGAAAATTAAATTAAGGGCTGATTGGAATATACCATGTGTGTATTATTAAATGTGCACTATTTTACAAAGTTTGCAAAAATAAAATTCAGCACATGCACAATCATTTCCAACGCCTACAACAGCCATTTTGGAGCATATGTGGAGCCTTTTTGGCATCTTGATTGGTTAAGAATCAATCACACAATGTTGGTGACATAAAGGAAGGAGCTACAAAAGGTAACATTTCAAACTATGTCACATATATGACACATGCTGAAAATTCAGCATGTGTGTTGTATTATGGCCGATTTTTAGCACTAAGAAATGCCATATTTTACTATCTTGAATCATGAGGATTAATTGAGGATGTTATGGAAATGATTTGAATATTATTTAAATTAATAAAGTGTGATATTCTACATATCACACATGCTGAAATTTTTCAGCATGTGTGAAGACATGGTGGCCGAATTTGTGAGCTTGAAAGTGTCCAAATTCATTTCTCATGTGATAGGAATATTTACCATTAATTGATGATTCATTTTAATGAGAAAAATCAAAGAAAAATGGCAATGATTTGAACTTTATCCCCATGTGTCACATGCTGAAAATTCAGCATGGTAATGTAACTTAATGGCCGAATTCTAGGTCAATTTTGTGAGATTTTTTTCTTGCAATTTATGTGATGTATCTCATGATTTATGGAATTTATTTTGTGATGATTTTGGCACATGGTTAAGTGTAATTCTCAGATTTTTTTCTAAGTCATCATGATGACAACGTTAAACCAATAAGGAGGTGCCAAGTAAGCGAAGACTAAATGATCATCAAACAAGAAGATGCCAAGTAAGCAAGACCTTGTCACAATGATGTCTTACACTCTCTCAAGGACTTAAAAGATGATTTTCAAGAGGGAGAGGCTACACCAAGGGGACGGCTGGACCGAGTTAAAAGGAAAGAGAAGAGAGCAAACAAAACAAGCACAAGCATTTGCAAATCAAAGTGATCAAAAAGCCTAGCTCTTCTTCTTCTACATCTTCTTTCTTTCTCTCTTCTTGTAAGCCTATTATATTCATATCTTTCAATCTTGAATAGGCTTGACATAGACCACCACTCATTATATATCTTTGTAAAAGATTGATCAAGGTGTGATCAATCTTCATTCTTGCGAGGTGGTGGTGTTCGTGTGAATTGTACTCGTCATACAAGGTTTGCAAAGGGTTGGAGTTAGGTGTAACTCTATCAACCCTGTGGTAAGGTGTATTGCGTGTGTGTGATTAGTGTGAACCAAGGAAGGTGTTCCTTGAAGACTGGAATAGGTTGTTTATAACCGAACCAGTATAAAATTCTTGGTGCCATTTACTTTCTGCATTTACTTTTCAGTTACTGCACTGATTACCCTTCTTGTTCGCATTCGTAAAAATAGTTAACGAATTTCAAAAATCATAAAAATTTCCAGAAATATACTCACACGTTCTAGGGTTAATTTGGCACAAGTTTCAACCCTTTTGGATAAGTATAAGTCAATCAAACATCAAAAGTTCTGAGACTAGTGCAGTCTGATTTTCAGACTTACAAAGGTTGAAACTTTGATTGTAGTTGACCTACTTCCCAAAAGAATTTTGCAAAAATGTTTCAACCCACTTAATAATAGTATATAAGGATTTAGTGGTCAAATTTTTAGAGCATTTGGACGTTCACACAAATAGGAATAAATTTTTCAAAACCATCTACCGTTTCTGGCAGATTCGAGCAATCTGAGTACCAACGGTTTTTGAAGGGGTTACAGGTTGAATTTTAATTTGACATTTTTAGGGGACCCTCATAACCTCTGAGGCTAAGTTCTCTAAAACTTTCATAATTTTTGGAGACCTCTAACCTAGTTTTAAAAACATTTTAAAACTGGTCCTGAAAATAGAATCTGTTTTCAGAACTTGAATTGTTCAAGTTTAAAGAAAGGGTTAATTACTTTTAACACCCCTCATGTATAGCATAACCTCACTTTACTCCCCTAATGTTTTTAAATACACCCTTAGATACCTTCATGTTTGGGTTAAAGTAGGAAAATGCATAAAAACCTGACACGTGGCAACCACTCCCCATACAACAGTCATATCCTCATTCCCTCCATAATTTTACACAAAATGGACTAATATACCCCTTCCTTACAAAGATTAAAAAAAACTCTGCAGCAAACGCATTCATCTTCTTCTCTTCTACAAAGAGCAGGTGCCAGCTTCAAGATGCAAGACAGTGCACATAACTCGTTCAAGTCAGCCATGGACATTCATCAAACAGACACGGGGACACAGGAGCTCAGGACCTCAGATTTCCACCCTCTCCCCTGCCCGCCCACACCATGATGAAAACGCCATTTCAAACTAAATGAGTTTTGTTTCATACCTTCATTCTTCAAGATTCACTCCCAATCCTTGGCATAAAATAGGGGAATTTTTATGATTGCAGGAAGGATTAGGTCAAAGGAACAAACATCACGAATCTTGAGACCTTTTTCCTGGGCAAACTTTAACCATATCTTGCTTATTCCCACCACCTTACCATCAATTATGATGCATCGCCCATGCCATTTGTTCTCATGAGAGTCTTGTATTTCAAGAAATCTTGTCTCATTAGGCACAATACCTTTACCAGAATGGGCATGCAAGTTCTATATAATCAAAAAAATACAAGAGACGAATATGTTATAGCAAGACTAATAATAATCCGTATAGACAAGTTTAGATTCTCACCGTTGTGTAGCTTCCAGCCACATTGTACTTTTTCATCTTGGCAATGAAGAAAATATTGTCAGTTTTATACATCATTGCTGTGCTAAGGGCCGTTTTTCCCACTTGCTCCAAAGCAGGTTATTTTCCTAATTGACTTTTTCTTTTGTATAGTTAAGATACATATTATTTTGGTATTAACACTTTTGAGTTGTTTGGCGGGGGAGGGGAATAACTGTAGAAAACTTACCTGAATTGCTTTTTTGATTGAGATCATGAGAAGAGTTTGTGGTTGGATTGTGCTGTTGTACTCTTCTTTTCTGAATCGGGAGTTCAATAAAGGCATTCTGTTTTGAGCACCTAATTTTGTCTCTGAGTCATTAGATTATACGAAATGAATTCATCCTCCTCCTCCTCTTCTTTATCTTCTACAGAGGCGCATTTGTTTGAGGTTAAACAGAAAGAATGAAACGTGGGTGTTCGTGTTTGCACACTCCTGTGTGGTTAATTAATAGTAGCCAAGCGATTAATAAGGTTTTGTTGCCGTTAATTTAACCAACTGAAGCAGGGGTATTTTTGTCATTTCACCCTAATGTCATCCTAATTGCCACGTGTCACGTTTTTATGCATTTTCCCACTTTAACCCAAACATGAAGGTACCTAAGGGTGTATTTTAAAACATTAGGGGGACAAAGAGAGATTATGCTATATATGAGGGGTGTTAAAGGTAATTAACCCTTAAAGAAATTTTAAAAAACACACTTTCTGCACCATCTATTCAACCCCCCCTTCTAGTGGTGCCTTGCAGATCCTACACAAAAGTCCTTGAATACGCATTGACCAGTCGAATCTTGATCTAGAGGTCTAGACCACGTAAAAATATGATCACCTTATGCTTTTCGTCTTCCATGATTGAAGGAACATACCTACCCAATGTAGTGAACCGACAGGCATATTCTGAAACAGTGGTGCCTGACTCTTGTGTCAGTGTGTCAAATTCCTCAACCCTTTTCATGATTAAGTCCGGAGAGAGGAAACACTCACAGAACTCTTCTATAAACTTTGCCCAAGTTATCGGCCGAGGCAGTGGCTGAATACAAGTCCTCCACCACTGGCTGGTTTTACCAATCAGAAACGGTCGGATAATTCGTGTCCTTAGCTCATCAGGCAATTGTATCAACAAAAAGTTACTTTCGACTTCATTTAGCCATTTTTCTGCCTCCTCCAAACTAGACTCCCCTCCAAATCTCATAACATGTGCTCTAACTAGCTGCCAATAGTAAAACCCACTGTTTCCTGGGGGTGACAGTGATAATGTCTGTTTACCGGACCATGATGTCATCTGCACTACGGAGCGTCGGAATTTTATTCAAGATTAAAATATCCAGATAAGCGACAAAATTTAATTCGTCATCTAATAGAAGTTTTTAAGTGGACATGCAAGAAGATACGATACGAATTAAATTCTATGACATATAAAATTTCATCGATTAGGGATTTATTATCAGGTCAAGGCCCTAATTTCTAGTCTAAGTCATCCTAGTCTAAGGTCAACTCTCTTCTAAGATCGTGACTTAGGTCTAAGGTCAAACTTAGATGTTCTAAAATCATCGCTTAATTCTATATTCTGCCCGAATCTAGAGCCTGGGCTCTGATACTACCTGTAGTGCCCCACACCGGACCTTACCCGAATGCGGTGCATCCGCTGTACTTCACTACGGAGAGTACAAAGCGTCATGCATAACATGCGAAAATCCATAACTTAAGTCATGGACTCTCATGTTAACATTTAACATGGTAGCAAAATTTAGGCAGAATAAAAACTTTGTAATAAACATGCATACCGAAACACTAAGTCCCAAAACATTAGTCCAACAAAACAAGATAAAACTGAAATCCCAAGGATTCCAACATAGTTCATAGTACAAACATCATATCAGCACAAAAGTCCTCAAGCATCATCTCCTTTTGACTCCTTGACTACAGGTACAACACTCTCGGTTCATCATCGATCCAATCAACCTTAACGTTCTTTGACTCTAGGGAAAAATAAAGGTATGAGTGATAAAAATCACCCAGCAAGCATACAATAAACTATCATGAAATAAATAAAGAATCGTAACGTGGATGGAAAAACCCCAAGAACCTCAAACGTTAATTCATACCTGACCTTTAATCCTTGATCCGCTGAAGATATAGCCTAATCATAACTTAAGTAATACCATTTTTACGTTATCATACCCTTTCATAACTTAAATGTCCTATCATGCAATGTGCACATGGAATATGCATGATGCAATGCATGATGTCATGTCGTGGCAAAAATCATCATTTGGTCCCGTAAAATAAGCATAAAGAAAACAGAGTATCAGATCAATTAACCTCGGATCTGAGCGGGTCCAGAACATATCGTCAGACCAATTAACCCCAGGCCTGGGACGGGTCCAGAACATATCATCAGACCAATTAACCCCGGGTCTGAGACGGGTCCAGAACATGTCAATCAGGCCGATTAACCCTGGGCCTGGATCAGGTCCAGAACATATCATTGGACCAATTAACCCCGGGTCTGGAATAGGTCCAGAACATATCATGTCATCAGACCTATTAACCCCAGGTCTTGATCGGGTTATGAGCATGCTTAGCCGGCAAGGAAGTCATAAGCATTTCTTTTGAAAATCATGGGACCATAATAACTTACGTGCATAACGAAAACTGGCTTGCTTGAAAAGAACTTGCTTGTGTATGGAAAAAATTTAAAAATAAGATTCATAATGCACATGATCATGCGTGATACATGGGATGAAATGCAATGCAAGTCATAGCAGGAATTAACTTAAAAATTACTTAGGACATGACATAGCCATAATCCCATGAGCTGAAAATTTTCCAGAATTTACGTTCTGTTCATGAGGCTTCTAATATAACAAATCAGGCCTATTTTCATCATCTCTTGACTTATACATGCATAATGGGGTCCTATCTGCATGTCATAAAATTTTCGTAAAGTTTCAAGACGAGTAAAACCCTTAAATCATCAAGACGCTAAAAAGTGTACTGCTGAATCCAGCAGTGCAATACCCATCTTTTCCTTAATTTCCAAGACCATAAAATCTTAATTAATTTCGGCCAGTACCTGGAAAATACAGTAAACACATCAAGGAGTAATATGCATGGGCCCAAACAGTTCATACATGTCCAAATCCACAAGACTAAGGCCTCCCAACTTATTCCATAATTCTGTCTTGTTTTCTGTTTTGTGACGTCAACTTCAATTCAGTAGTTATCCCTCAAAACAACAATTCCAAGTTGATTAATTTTCATGGACATGCTCATCTATTTCCCAATTAATTACCATAAAAATTACAGAGCAATCCAATAACTGTAGAGGGGTCATTTAATTATTTTTACAAAATTGGTTACATGCTGATTCTGGAGTGACCAGTTTTACTAAAAATTTCATTATGGCAAAACCATAAGTCCTTTTACCGAAATTCTAACTCACAGACTTAATAAACATACAAGGCTAGCATCCTACCAAAAATCAGCTCATTTGCACGTTCCTAAGGTTCATTTTCAGGTCACACAACACACCACATAAAACTGTCCTGCTCCAATAGTTTTGTCTTTTGCCACTTTTTCATGTCAAGTGTTCACCAACTAACCTTATTCTTATAAAATGATTTATCAGCCACTAAATACACCCTTTATGATGAATATTTACAGGGTTCATATCATTCATTAATCCACTTATGAATTAACCTAAAACATTTTGATATTTGCACATAGTACTTATTACCTTTGCTCATTTCACACTTTATAGGGTCTACCCTTGGTACAAATAATTCATGCATCACCTAACCACCATAACAGCCCGTTTTCTTGCACTAAAAAGGCTCATTTCACATTTCAAATTGAGTGCAAATATACCCATGTAATAAATCATCAAGCATGCAATTTTCATATATCTTTGGGCTCACAAGATATGTTCTTCCTTAGGTTCAATGTTCACCCCTACTAATTCCCCCTTATCCGTCCCTTTTTATGATGAGGTAGACACATCCTACTAAGTTTATCTAGGCATGCAACACATTTATATGCTAAGTCATTCAATCATGACAAAACAACTTTGGAAGATTACATATAACACACACGCCACCCTCATGCTTCTCATGCTTCACACTAAATCTATTCTTGCCAAGAATCAATTTGCTAATCCATGCACCATCCTAAAACAGCCCTCATATCATATTGCATGTAGGCAAAGAACTCATCTTTGGAAGAACTATTCATATACAAGTCACTTTTCTTAAAGAATCACTAAGTTCTCATGCTTTGCACTCAGTAAGTTCAACTAAAATTCATGTCTTAAAAATAGCTAGTCATTCAAGTCATTAACTCCTTATATAAATCATGAAAGTCAAGAGTATAGTTGCCTCTTCAAGCTAGAACCTTCCTTTAGCTTGGATCTTGGATGAAATGGATTGAAGTTTCCTCCACTACTTCCATGTAGCATACGATTTTGAGGGAGGAAAAAGAAGGAATATTAGCTACCATTTTAAATGAAGGATAGAGCTAAATTGATGCTAGATTTGCTTACCAAAATGAGGCTTGAATGGAGTTTGAAAGGAAATCAAACCACCAAGAAGCTAGCACCACTTAGAAGCTTGAAAAGTTTGCACCTAGATGGATCTTGAAGCTTGAAGATGATAATGATGTTGAATCCCCTAGCTCTTTCAACAGTGTGCTAAGATAAGGATGGAAGAGTTTCTAAGTGTTCTTGAATAGTCTTGCTTAGTGAGTTCTTGAGGGTGTTGAAGCTTGGAGATAAATGAGGAAGCTGCTAGTTAATAAAAAGTAAGCTCCATGGTGTAAAAGAAAAGGAGGCCGGCGGTTACTTAAAGAAGGAAGAGGGAAACCTTTCATTTTGCACGGACACAATAATGAAGTTCACTTAATGCTTAACCATGAGTTACTTTTTGGGGTAGGTTTAGGAGAAAGTAACTAAAGTTAGTGATGGAGTCTTCTTGGCTTAACCAAGGGGTAACCTGCGGTTAAGGAGGTTAGCCCCAAGCTCATTTACTCCTTAATTGCTTTATCCCATTTATTTCTTAAGTTACTTTTCAGGATGTGTTATAAAAGTAACTAGGGTTGTTTAAGGAGTTACCATGGATTATCCATGGGTTAAACCGGCGGTTGGGGTCTTAGGGTGGAACTTTTATTTACTACTTAGTAGCTCTTTTACTCTTTAGTTGCTTTAAGGTAAAAAGATCACTAAAGTTGTTAGTTGGGGTGTTAATGGTAAAGGTGATCCCATCAATTTTCCATTGCTTGCTTCCAACAGTCTCTAAAGAAAAAAGGGAAGAATTCTTCATCCTTGGATCATCCTCATAATTTACTACTTGTATGAGACCTTTTTAGAATTTCTTTGAGAGACAATTAAAGTGATTAGTTGGATCATTTAAATTAAAAGTGATCTCATGTATGCCCCATCATATGAATACCCGGCGGCCTTAAAGGAAAAAGGAGGGAAACTTTTCTCCTTAGACTCTTGAGTCACATCTAGTGGAACACTCAATTCCATGTGTAAGCTTTTAGGCTTACCTTTTAAGAGGCTATTAAAAGTTAGTTAACTTTTTAGGATTTAAATACCCTAGAGTTTCCAATACCCTTGTGGCCGAAAATTTCTAGGAATCTTGGGAGGGTAAAATTGTCAATTGACACGCTTCATAATACATACTTGGGGTAGTATACTATTTCCTACAATATTAAAGAAGCGTTAATAAAACTTAATAAAATTTACTGGGCAGAAATAACGTTCCAATTACGCCAATTCATACTAGTCTCAAATACAGTACGATTTTCGTGGGGTACAACAATAAATGCATTTAAATGGGTTGAAACCGTTTTAAAAAATTCTTCTGGGAAGTATGTTAAATACGTTGATGTTCTCAAGCTTTGCAAGTCTGAAAATCAAATTGCACTAGTCTCAGAACTATTAACGTTTGATTGATTTATACTTGTCCAAATGGGTTGAAACTTGTGCCAAATGAAACTTAAGAGGTGTGGTTATGTTTTTGCAAAATTTTACGGTTTTTGAAATTCGTTTGATATTTTTACTCTTGCAATGAAAATGATGAAAAATGCTGGAAACTGAAAGTAAAGTGCTGAAAGTAATGACACCAAGGATTTTATACTGGTTCGGTTAAATCAACCTACTCCAGTTTTTGAGGACACCTTTCTCGGTTATCACTAAACACAAAATAACACCTTACCACAAGGATTGCTGGAGTTATACACCAGATCCACCCTTTTACAAACGATACAATAAATCACAAGAATCACGAGCACCACCAGCAAACGGATGAAGGTTTGATCGCACCTTGATCACCCTTTTACAACAAATGAGGCATGTATGGTGGTATAAACAAAGCCTATTCAATATGTTGAATATAATAACAATATGCTTGAGAGAAGAAGAAGAAGAAAGAAATGTAGAAGAAGAGAGTAGAGGATCCTTTTGCACTTAAGAAACAATGAGAGTTGTCTTCAATCACTTTGCACTAATTCTCTTCTTTTTATGTTGGAGTGGCCGGCCCCTTAGGGTATTCTACCATCTTGAAAATTCTCTTTAAAGCCCTTGATAGATTACCTTGTGTAGATATGGCACCATCTTGCTCACTTGGCACAAAATGATTGGGTGGATGACTTGGCTTTGCTTACTTGGCACTTTATGATTGGTCCAATCTTGTCACCATTTAGTATGCTGTAAAATCCGAGAGTAAAATGTAAAACATGTGCCAAAAAGAGTTTAAAATGTTTCCAAATAATAATCAATTAATCCCTTCAATTTCGGGATGCCAATTAGTCATCATTTAGTAGCGAAAATCGGCCAGCATGCTGAGATTTTCAGCGTGTGCTACATTTTCAAAAGTTTTGAATTGTTACCTTGTGTAGCTCCTTCTTTTGCATCACTAACCTTGTGTGGCTTATTCTCCACCAATCAAGATGACAACTAAGCTCTACATAGGCTCCAATATTGCTGAGAATGGTGTGTAATAAGTCTTGCCATGTGCTAAATTTTACTTTGGTAAACTTTGTCAAATATTGCACAATAATTACACATATAAGGTAAATTGTAATCAGCCCTTATTTGAATATTCTAGTACACTTTAACATGTCTTGAATGTATAAAAAGTGTCTAGATACATGTTACATGTCATGCCAAAAGCGTTCCATGTGTTATATTCGTAGAAAACCGAATTTTCGAATTTCGTCGATTACGCGATTTTTCTCCGATCAAATTCAAACTTTTTTCACATGTTATATATATTATGTCACACATAATATAAATAAAATAAATTAAATATTCAGCTCTAATGGCTGAGGTATAGGCGCGCCATGTGACAAAAAAGTTGAATTTGAAATCTCCACAATATGGCCTTAATTGTGGGTGATTTGTGTTCCAATATGGAATGATTTCATGGCTAAATTTAACATGTGAGCCACAAAATTTTTGCCTGTTTTTAAAGTATATGGGCTGGCCATCTTAATATGGCAAGTACGTGACACGTTGGCGAAGTTTCGGTAGTCACCCGATACGACAATTTTTGGTTTCTAACCTTGTAACATGTCGTAATAATTTTTTCATCACCATGACTTATATCATATGATACAAGACCTGAATATACTCATAAATATGAGGTGTATATAGTGGTGTGACGTTGACGTACGTTTGTAACATATGTAACGTGTCAGTAGTACGTCGAAATATATGTGTATTGTGCCTTTTTATCAAAAGTATAAATATATATGGTATGTATAAATGGCGTGTGAGAGGGATGAATGAGGAGACTTTCCATTTTTCAATTTGTTTCCATCATGTCTTCTCCAAATATATCTCAATTTAATGCACTAGTTAGTTCATTAACTTAAGTACTTCACTTAATGATCTAGTTTAGTCCATTAATGGTGGCACCTAAAAATAGTTCAAACACAACAAATGTTTGCCATTTGATGTAAGCTTTAACGCTTCATGGCTTGTTAGTATGACAACAATATATACAAAGCATACAAGGCATGTATATCACAAAAACGTGTCAAGTAATAAATTTTGTCATGTATTTCTTAAACTCGTACTATTTAAATCATGCATTTGTAAATCACTAAAACTCTTTTTTTTCAACAATCTCCCCCTTTTGATGATTTACAAAATAACCTTAGTTCATGATTTAAATATGAGCGCTCCCCCTCTAATTGGGCACAAATTCGAATTTTGAATTTTGAATCGTCTCCCATTTGAATTGTGCAATCGTGCTCTCTTTCCTTCTTAAATCACTCTCACTCCCCCTTAAATCATGCACTCTCTCTCCCCTTTTATTTGGAAAATAAAATCAAAAGTGCAGGCAAAGATGGAAAGAAATATCAATCTATAGCAAATCAGCAGAAATCATGCCTAATTTTGAACGTAGATTTTTGTACGTGGCTTGATTTATTGCTTTGGTGAATACGTCGGCTACTTGTGCTTCAGTACGTACATGTTCTATAACGATATTGCCATTGTTCATGTGGTGACGAAGAAAGTAATATCGTACTTCTATGTGCCTTAGAGTGTAGTATGGGGTTCTTAGACAAATTTATAGCACTCATACTATCATAATAAATGGGAATGCGATTTACCGTGATTCCAAAATCAGAAAGTTGTTGTTTTAACCATTATGTTTGTGTGCAACAAAGACTAAGTGCCATGTATTTAGCTTCAGTAGTAGATAATGCCACATTCGCTTGCTTTTTCGAAAACCATGATATTAATGAATTTCCTATAAATTGACAAATACCACTTGTGCTTTTAATCCGCATCAGTATAAGCTTGCAAGTCAAATGCACAATTCTTATCATACCAAATTCTTAAAGTGGAAGTGTGCTTAATGTATCGAAAAATCCGTTTTACAGCATTATAATGAGACACTTTAGGCTGGGTTTGAAAACATGCACACATACAAACACTAAACATGATATCGAGTCTACTTGCGGTAAGATAAAGCAAAGAACCAATCATAGACCTTTACAAACCATTATCAAAATCTTTTCCATTTTTATCTTATCTAGTTTAGTGGTGGCACTCATAGGGGTGGGGGATGGTTTCAAGTTCTCAAAATTGAACTTTTTAATCATGTGATTTACATATTTGACTTGACTTATATGGATGCTTTTACTAGTTTGTTTAATTTGCAAGCCAAGAAAATAATTCAATTCACCAACCATACACATTTCAAACTCGGATTTCATGCAAATTTCAAATTCTTTAACAAGTTTATGAGATGTAGATCCAAAATTGATGTCATCAACATAAATTTGAATAATTAGTAAACCTGATTTATCATGTTTTAAGAATAAGGTGCTATCCCTGGTGCCTCTTTTAAATCCTTTTTGTAAAAGAAAAGTAGCAAAACGATCATACCAAGCCCTAGGTGCTTGTTTTAAACCATATAGTGCCTTCTTTAATTTGTACACGTGATCAGAATATTTCAAATCTTCAAAATCAGGTGGTTGTTTCACATATACTTCTTCTTGTATAAAGCCATTTAAAAATGCACTTTTTACGTCCATTTGATAAAGTTTAAAGTTCTTCATACAAGCAATAGCAAGTAATAATCGTATGGCTTCTAAACGTGCTATGGGTGTAAATGTTTCATCGTAGTCTATTCCTTCTTCTTGATTATATCTTTGTGCTACAAGTCTCGCCTTGTTTAACAACTTTACCTTTTTCATTCATTTTATTTCTAAAGACCCACTTTGTGCCTATTATTGTTTTATCTTATGGTCGTGGCACCAAATCCCATACATCACTTCTTGTGAATTGATTTAATTTATCATGCATAGCATCAATTCAAGAAGAATCATTCAAAGCATCAAAAATGTTCCTAGGTTCAATTTCGGATATCATAGCATGAAATTGGTTTATTTTATCCGGATTTATTCTTCTTCGTGGTCGGACACCTTGAGTTATATTGTCTATAATGAGATCGTGTGGGCGATCCCTATGCCATCTTGGTTGATTATTCTCTAAGTTCTCATGCATTTCTAGCGTGTTGTGCTCATCATGTACAATATTCTCTTCTATTTCATCTAACACGGGCTTTAGTTCAAAATCAACGTCATATTCTTTATCTTTTTTATACTCGCCAAATTCATCAAACTTCACATGAATAGATTCTAAAATTTTTCTAGTGATAGGATTATAGCATCTATATGCTTTAGAATTCACAGAATATCAAACAAAGATGCATTCAATTGATTTAGATTCAAATTTATCTAGATTATCTTTTGTATTCAAAACAAAGCATTTATAACCAAACACACGAAAGTAATCAATTTTTGGCATGCGATCATTTACTATTTCATAAGGAGTTTTGTTTATTTTCTTTCAATTGACAAACGATTAACTATATAGCATGCACAATTTACGGCTTCTGCGCACAAAAATCTAGGCAACTTATTTTCACACAACATGGTTCTAGCAATTTCTTGTAGTGTCCTATTATTTTCTTCTACCACTCCATTTAATTGTGGTGTCCTAGGTGGCGAAAACTAGTGTTTAATACATTTTTTTCCGCAAAACGCAATCATATCTTTATTGTTAAATTCACCGCCTCTGTCGCTTCTAATCTTTTTCACATTCAAACCATATTCATTTTCAAGTGTTTTACTAGTTTAGCAATCTCAACGGCACTATCATCTTTATTCGCAAGAAATAAAGTACATGTATAGCGAGAAAAATCGTCAACGATAACACATGCATAATGGCGTCCACCAAGACTCCTAGTACGACTAGGACCAAACAAATCAATGTGTAATAATTCTAAAACTCTAGACGCGCTAATTTCATTTTTAGATTTAAGTGACTCGCGTGTTTGTTGCCTTTAATTCAAGATTCACACAACTAAAAGTAGTCTAAATCAAGTTTAGGCAATCCTTGTACTAGATTCTTTTGTTGAAGTTTTTCAATCGTTGAGATACCAATGTGTCCTAATCGCCTATGCCACAAATTTACGTTAGGTTCATTTGACATAAAACAATTAACTTTAGCGTCTAACATGTCATCCATAGTAAGTGTAAAAATATTTCCTTCTATTTTTTCTTTTAATACCGTTTCTCTGTTTTTATTTACTATGTTGCAATATGGGTGAGTGAAACACACATCAAAACCGTGGTCAAGAAACTGTGAGATGCTATGCAAATTATAGGATAGATTACTTACCAAGAAGACGTTGGAGATTTGAAGAGTACTGGGCTTCCAATTATACCTTTTCCGATGATTCTTCCTTCATTGTTGTCGCCAAAGATTACCGATCCACATTTTGTAACCTTCTTCAACTTTGAGAACAAGCTTGGGTCACCCGTCATGTCCCTCGAGCAACCACAAGGAACCACTTGATTGATGTACCTTTAGATGTATGGGTTCCCTGCAATGTACAACAACGATTTAGGTACCCATTTATTTTGGGTCCTTACGGGTTAGTTCTTCACCCATTCGTAAGAGTACCTTTTGGTACCCATACTTTGGTGACCTTTCTAGGTCTTACAAATGGTGAGGATATAGATGAAGAAGTGATATAATACACATTAGGTGGGAATGCACTACCTTTGGCCGAGAATTCCATGGTACACATTGTATGATTGTCATTTTTGATATGTTCTTGTGTTAGTCTGCATAGTACGTGATCTAGATGCATTTATGTTGGATGAATGTCGTGTATGCATCAATGGTTTCTTTTCATATTTATATGGTACGTAATTATATCTCGTATGATATGAAGAAGAAGCACGATGAGATGAAGGAGGGGGGAGTCTCGGAGTATTCTTAGGCGCCACATTTATCTTGGACGCATCTATTTTCTTAGATGGAATGAATTTGGTTGATTTATTTATTATCTCTTTTTTCTCGACGTACCCTAATCCGGTTTTATCACTATCATGTTTTTGTGAAGAAATGATGCGATCTAGCATGTTTGTACCCGTGTCAAATTGTTTCACCATTTTTTCTAAATCTGTGTTTCTTGATTTCAAATTTGAAATCTCGGATTTCATTTCATTATTTTGTGTCGTTAATGGTGAGATCTCTAATTCTAATGCATTGATTATGCAAGACGACTCATCTTTTGAATCGTTTAATTGAGAAACAAGGTTCGAGTTAGAAGATTCTAACAACTTCTTGTCTTCAATTAATCGTTTCTTTTCTTTTGCAAGAGTCTGTGAATTTATGCAATTCCCAAATATTGACTAAACAAATGATCATAGGAAGGTTCAGGACCAAAATCAGAATCAGAAGATACCTCGTTTGATGGTTTCGATGCAAAGCATACTTGTGCTGTTGTACCCAACAAGGAACCACCTTGTACTTGAGACTTATCTAAGAGAATTTATGAAAAGTTGTATCTTCAAGCATAATTTATTTAGTTTGATGATTATTTTTTTATATATTAGATTATGTACGGAAAGTATTATATAAAAATTTCAAGCATGAATATTGGATCATGTGAAGTGGCCAATTCACTCCCAAGTGCTTGGGAGATTTCGGCCACAAGGATAAAAAGCCTTATAGGAATTTCTTAAGATTTCAAGAAGAGAAATCTTAAGGGCCATCTTTTAAGTGAGCCCAATTAGCAAATAAACCATTTTAGGTAATGAGCAAAATTGTTTCCAACACTACCCAATTTTCGGCCTTAGCCCAAGAGGACTCAAAATTTTCCCTAATTACATATTTTAAAAGAAAAAGGGGGAAAATAAATAAGTAAAGGGAAGGCAACCATTTTATTAAATTGGAATAGAGCATAATTAAGGTCATTAAGACCCCCAACCGCCGGGTGGCCTATGTGGTTAACCAAAGAGGATTTTTAAAATTCTACCATGGTTACTTTATATCAACCTAAGGTTCAAAGTAACCCTAATTAATTAAAGTAACCAAGGTTAACCTAAAAGTAACTGTGATTGGAATAAAGTAACTTAAGTTAGTTGTAAAGTAACCCCAATTAATTAAAGTAACTAAGGTTAATCACTATAACGTTACCATGGTAAATTTTCATTCCTCCCTCTTACTCCCCCCCCCAACGGCTAAAACTTAGCCTAAGAAGAAAAAAAAATCCCTCCCAAACACACTCTAGGATCCTCTCCTTTATTCCAACTCTCAAAGGACCATCAAGAGCAAGAAAACTTCCTCTCTTCTCTCCTTCCAAACCACACAGCCAAGGACTAAGCAAAGAAGATTTAGGTTCTTCTAAGATCAAATGGTATTGAGTAAGTATATCCTAACCTTCTTAAGAGGATTTCTACATCTTTCATAAGATGAAACTCATAGTGCTACTTTTTCTTGCTCATGAACCGTGACCATCAAGGTCACTAGGCTCAAAAATCTCAAGCTTTTGTGGGATACTAGTCTTAAGGGGCTTGAACACTACTCAAGTTCTATTTGGTAAGTCCATCTAACCCCTCTCTAGTGCATCTTTCACTTAAGAATATGGACTAACCATTGGTCTCTTTTTCCCTTCAAAACTGTGGGGTGCATGTGTGAAGAAGAGGAGGGCTTCACCTATTCCATACACATTTCAAGCTAAGGAGAAGAGTAAGTTGAAAAAGGCAAGTACACTATACATACTCATGACTTGGATGTGAAGGTGCATACTTGAATGTCTAGATGCCATTAAGATTTAATCTTAGATGTGAAATGCTAAGTTTTATGTGTGAAACTTTCAGATCCTAGGGTATAATGGTTTGCATGTGTGGGCTTTGCTCCAAAGGTGGAAGCTTTGTTATTTTTAAGTATGAATATGTGGTAAATCTAAGATGAATACGTCAAAGATATTTTCTTTTACATGTATGGGGGACGGTTGGATGGAAGAGGGGAAAATAAATGTAGCTTTGTAAGAAGTTGTAGCTTGTGGGGTAAAGTGTGAACGAGATGTATGCTTTTAGTGATAAGCTTAATATGATTCATTCTGGAGATGTTATTTTTGCCTTGCATGCATATGAATGGGCTGGTTTAAGGGTTAGGGTGCGTATGCACCAATTATACCAAGGCTTGACTATAGCATGAACATGTTGGGCATGGCCAAAGGAATGATCATGCTGTTTTGAGGTGATGTGTAGATGACATTTGTAATGTGTTATAACCTGTAAATCCACATGCTAAAGGTGTGTTTGATGTTTAATAAAGTGTTTAAGCCAAACAATGCAAGTTGGGACCTTTTAGTAAGGAAATGTGACAAAATTGGAATTTACTGGAACAGGGCAGTTGTTTATGTCGTTTTGTAGGACCTGAAAAGAGACTTTAGAGGTATTCAATTTAGCTAATTTTTGTCGTAACACTATCTCTATGTGTATAGTAATTGTGAGAGTTGGAATTTCACTCAAAGGAGTTACAGATTATTTTTAACAGAATTTTTAGTAAAACTGGTCATGCTGGAAGTTACTGAACTGAACAGATTTTATGTGACATAATGAATATCCCAGAAATGGACCTTAGGAACATGCAATTGGGCTGATTTTTGGCAGGATACTAGCCCTATGTGTTTTCTAAGTTTGAGAGTTGAAATCTTAGAAAAAGGACCTACGGTTTGGTCACAATAAAATTTGTAGTAAAATTGGTCATTCCAGAATTCAGCAGGTAACCTCTTTGGGAAAAAGAATAAATGACCCCTTTAACGATATTATAATTCCGCAAAACTTTCATGGCAATTACTTAAGACATATGTGAGTGTTTGCATGTAAACCACTTCACTTAGCATGGTTATTTTAAGGGGTAATCACCAAGGTCAAGTTGGCGTTACTAATCTGGAATTTTTGGCAGAATTAAGTAACTTGTTGTAATGCCTTGTTTTAATGGGCTTAGGCTTAGTTATATGGTTTGGTCTTAGGATCATTAATTATTGGTATGTCTACAACGGTTTTCCAAAGTTGTCCCAAATTAAATGAAGCATTAATGGGCTTATGTGAAAGGTAAAAGAAAGAGCGATTCATTGCTGAAATTCAGCAGCCCTTGTTTCGTAATTAAATAAATTAAGAGTCTTATATGTCTCGTATCGTCACGAAAACTATATTACGAATAGAAAAGACACTTTTATGCATATGTATGACAAGAACTCATGATAGTGGGCCTAAAACACGAGGGTTTGAGGCCGTATGTATGGAATGATAATTCTGGAAAATTTTTCCAGCCTAAAGAATAAGTTGTACATATGTGTATATGTAATGCATTGCATGGTAAATGTCATACATTGCATCATCGTCATTTACATGATTTATGGAACTGATTTTTATGAGAAAGAAAGATGAAAAAGAGTTTTTAAAGAAAAGATCCTGTTTTTAAAAGAACGCTTACTACCGGTACTGTGTGTTTCCTGGCCAGTAAGGACCCGTTCCAGATCTGGGGTTAATTGATCTGATGATATGGACCGTTCAGGCCCAGAGAGAATAGACTTGATATCGACCGTTCAGGCCCAGAGAGAATAGACCTGATAAGTGATGACGTGACCGCTCCGAGTCAGGGAATAATAGACTCGAAGAGAAATAAGTGACCGCTTCAGATCCGGGTGAATAGATCTGAATACTCTCTTGTTTCCTTGACGATGATGTTTTGAAAGAAAAGAACAAAGATCTTACCTTCATTTTTATCATGATGCATCACACGTACATACTCATGAATGCTGCATTTAATTAGACATCGAGTAATGGTGCGTGATTCTTAGACTAAGTTATTATGACTTGGTAGTTCCTAAGTGATGATCTTTATTGAGTGATGATCTTTAATAATTTATGAACTTTTATAAGTTACGATCTTTTATAAGTCATGTTCTTTAATAAGTGATGATCTCTGTTAAGTATGATCTTTGATACAATATGTGTTGATCACTGACGGGTATTGGATGGAAAGTCAGGTATGTTTCTAAACCGAATTTTGGGGTTCGGTTCTTGTATATACTTTCCATTTAATTCACGATTATTTATAGTTTACTTGCTGGTGACGTTGTCACTCACCGCCTATTTTTCCTCCCAGAGGTCACAGGGAATAAGGTGGAATGGATTGAAGATGAACCTAGGGTTCTTTGCCCGTAGAAGTGCGAGAGATAGATGGCCTAGGAGACTTGACGAGATGGTTGTGATCGATGATCCTTTATGAAATTGTGATGGAAACAATTACTTTTGGGAATTTCCGTACTTTATGATTTGGGTTGTAAAACTGATGATGGCTTCGTAGACGTTGTTATTTTAAAATTTTTACTCTGCCTCGGTTTTTGCTTACTTGTTGACGTGTAAGCATGAAAGTCCTCATATTTATTCTAGACTTTGTTATGTTATGGACTGACGCCTGGTACTCTCCATATGAAGTACGGCAGGCGCATCGTATCCGGCTGGGTCGGGGTGCGGGGCGCTACATGTGTCATTTTTTCTTCTGTATTATCAGTCTTAGAGTCGGATGAATCACTCCAAGTGGAGGCTTTTAAGGCTCTTCTCCTTTGTTTAGGTTCTGAGACGAGTCTAGTTTTGGTTCGATCCTTGTCAAGGTTTTTGTATGTTTGTTTGTCCTTGTTCGGGCAGTCATATGTTAAGTGTCCAAGTTTCCCACATTCATAGCACTTTATGTCCTTGTCATTAATTTTATTTTTATCTTTTAGTCAAAACAGCCTTAGGTTTGTTTTTAAATGACTTTCTCATAAATTTTCTCAAATGTTTAGCCAAGAATATTAGATCATCATTATACAATTCAGTATCACTATTATCTACGTGATTCGAAGAAGTAAAGACGTATTCATTTGATTTAAAAACAATAGTTTTACCTTGTTTTGACATTGATTCCGATTTCTTTAATGTAAGTTTGTTTTCGTATACATTTAGAGATCCGATTAATTCCTCCATTTTTATTCCTGAATTGCCGTGACTTTAGGGTCCGATTCAGATGGGAGACTTCTTAGTATCTTTTGGACCTTTTCCTGTGTAGAAAAAGCTATGCCAAGAGACTCAAGAGAATTATAGATTTTAGTCAATCGTAAATCCATATCAACAATAGATTCACTTGGCAATAATTTGAAAGGCTCAATAGTGGACATAAGCATATTTATTTTAGACTCCTTAACTTGGCTAGTCCTTTCATGTTTCATCTCAAGAATTCTCCACATCTCTTGGGCACTAGAGCAATTAGACACGTAACTTGATTCACTTTTACTTAGCCCATTTAAAAGTAGTTGCATGGCTTTAGCATTCATACTCAACTTTTTTTTGTCATCACTAGTATATTCTTGTTTCGGTTACAACCTCTAGTGTGACACCATCAACAGTAGATAACTTAGAGGGAACCAAAGGATCGTCTTCTATTATAGACCACAAATCAATGTCAATAGCCATAAGAAAGAGTTTCATTCTAAGTTTCCATTGGATAAAGGACTCACCATCAAAAAGAGGAGGCCTTTGACTCGGCATACCTTCTTGCTCGGTTTTGTAGCTAGTGGTTGCCATCTCACTAAGATTGTTGGATCTCCTTGTCGTGAGTCTGCCTTGCGCTCTAATACCACTTGTAGGACCTTTATAGCACCACTAGAAGGGGGGTTGAATAGTAGGTGCGGAAAATTTGGTTTTTAAAAAGTTTTGAACCAAAAACATAACTTCTGAAAAAAGTTTCTGTTTTCAGATTCTGATTTGAAACGATTTAAAGACCTAGTTACAGGTGTCCAAAAATTATTAAATTTGGTGAGATTTTACTCTCATATGTTATGAGTATCTTCTGAAAATTTCAAATTAAAATTCAACTCCTAACCCTTTGAAAATACGTTTTTGGTCAGATTGCGCAAATCTGCCAAGAACAGTACTCCGAATTGAAAATTTTATTCCAATTGATTGGAGACTCCAAATGGTCTGAAATTTTAATGACAATACCCTCAATATATGTATTTAACTGGGTTGAAACCGTTTTAAACCAATCTTTTGGTAAGTATGTCAAATACGTTGATGTTCTCAACCTTTGCAAGTCTGAAAATCAGATTGCCCTAGTCTTAGAACTATTAACGTTTGATTGACTTATACTTGTCCAAATGGGTTGAAACTTACGCCAAATGAAACTTAATAGGTGTGGCTATGTTTCTGAAAAATTTTACAAGTTTTGACATTCGTTTGCTATTTTTACTCTTGCAATGAAAATGATGCAAAATGCTGGAAACTGAAAGTAAAGTGCTGAAAGTAACGACACCAAGGATTTTATACTGGTTCGGTTAAATCAACCTACACCAGTCTTCAAGGACACCTTCCTCGGTTATCACTAAACACAAAAGAACACCTTACCACAAGAGATGCTGGAGTTATGCACCAACTCCACTCTTTTACAAACGATACAATCAATCATAAGAATCACGAACACCACGACCGAACGGATGAAGGTTTGATCACACCTTGATCAGCCTTTTACAAAAAATGAGGCGTGTATGGTAGTATAAACAAAGCCTATTAAACATGTTGAATATAAGAACAATAGGCTTGAGAGAAGAAGAAGAAGAAAGAAATGTAGAAGAAGAGAGTAGAGGATCCTTTTGCACTTGAGAAACAATGAGAGTTGTCTTTAATCACTTTGCACTACTTCTCTTCTTTTTATGTTGGAGTGGCCGGCCCCTTAGGGTATTCTACCATCTTGAGAATTCTCTTTAATGCCCTTGGTAGATTACCTTGTGTAGATATGACACCATCTTGCTCACTTGGCACAACAGGATTGGGTGGATGACTTGGCTTTGCTTACTTGGCACTTTATGATGGGTCCAATATTGTCACCATTTAGTGTGCTGTAAAATCTGAGAGTAAAATGTAAAAGATACGCAAAAAAGAGTTTAAAATGTTGTCAAATAATCATCAATTAATCCCTGCAATTTTGGGATGTCAATTAGTCATCATTTAGTAGCAAAAATCGGCCAGCATGCTGAGATTTTCAGCATGTGCTACATTTTCAAAAGTTTTGAATTGTTACCTTGTGTAGCTCCTTATTTTGTGTCACTACCCTTGTATGGATTATTCTCCACCAATCAAGATTCCAACTAAGCTCCACATAGGCTCCAATATTGCTGAGAATGGCGTGTAACAAGTCTTGCCATGTGCTGAATTTAACTTTGGTAAACTTTGTCAAATATTGCACAATAATTACACATATAAGGTAAATTGTAATCAGCCCTTATTTGAATATTCTAGTAAACTTTAACATGTGTTGAATGTGTAAAAAGTGTCTAGATACATGTTACATGTCATGCCAAAAACATTCCATGTGTTATATTCATATAAAACCGAATTTTCGACTTTCGTCGATTACGCAATTTTTCTTCGATTAAATTCAAAATTTTTGCACATGTTATATATATATTATGTCACACATAAGATACATAAAATAAATTAAATATTCAGCTCTAATGGCTGAGGTATAGGAGCGCCATGTGACAAAAAAGTTGAATGTGAAATCTCCATAATTTGGCCTTAACTGTGGATGATTTGTGTATGCCAACATGGAATGATTTCATGGATGAATTTAACATGTGAGCCACGAAATTTTTGGCTATTTTTAAAGTACGTGACACGTTGGCGAAGTTTCGGTAGTCACTCGATACGACAATTTTTGGTTTGTAGCATTGTAACGTGTCGTAATAATTTTGTCATCACCATGACTTATATCATATGATACAAGACCTGAATATACTCATAAATATGAGGTGTATATAGTGGTGTGACATTGACGTAGGTTTGTAACATATATAACGTTTCGGTAGTACATCGAAATATAAGTGTATTGTGCCTTTTTATCAAAAATATAAATATATATATATGGTATGTACAAATGGCGTGTGAGAGGGATGAATGAGGAGACTTTCCATTTTTCAATTTGTTGCCATCATGCCTTCTCCAAATATATCTCCATTTAATGAACTAGTTTAGTTCATTAACTTAAGTACTTCACTTAATGAACTAGTTTAGTTCATTAATGATGGCACCTGAACGTAGTTCAAACACAACAAATGTTTGCCATTTGATGTAAGCTTTAACGCTTCATGGCTTGCTAGTACGACAACAATATATACAAAGCATATAAGGCATGTATATCACAAAAACGTGTCAAGTAATAAATTTTGTCATGTATTTCTTAAACTCGTACTATTTAAATCATGCATTTGTAAATCTCTCAAACTCTTTTTCTCAACACGTTTTGGGCCGTATAACTTGTCTGAAATTAGTTTCTATATTTGCAAGGCTAAACATTCAAACCGTTTTGATTATTAATTAAGGCTAACCTTAAACGTACTCATCTCTTATTCTTATGTAGAGTCCAAAATGCCTAAATGGTGGTTAGTGTCCGAATTGGGCTTAGAGCCAAGAAGCCCTCTTGCCCAAATTCCATTTATTCATTTCTCTCTTATTGTCTTCATTGGGATTTAATTGTCTTAGCCTATTATACTCATATTCATATTTGGTGGCATTGAGAATTAAATTATATAGAACTTTGTTAGTCTACCTACTCAAGTAGACTATTGGGCCGAACTAATGTAGCCCAAAGCTTTAAGTTTCTTATTGTATAATCATCTTACTTTATGGGCCTTTTTATTTTATAACATTACATAATTACATAATCTTATCCCATCAATAATTTGTGCATCAAAATTCCTTATCCTCAAGCATATGGCCGAAAGTGGGGTTGCTCCAAAAATGAAATTCTTCAACACTAACAAAAATCTTGAGGTTCATGCTAAAGGATCATATGCTCAAACATATTATGCATACATGCTTCTTATCGCTATTTGAGGGTGCATTGATAATGAGCATACCAAATGAACATGCAAGTGTATACTACATAACACATTATGATGATGATCATGCTATACATAACATACCACATAAGGGGACAAAATTAGAGATTTCTTTGTCATCTCTCCTTGCTAAGTCCATGATCATCAATATACTTCATCATGAAGATTGTGATGAAATCATGGCCTAAATAGGGGGTCATGGCTGTCCCTTTTTGTAAAGAAAATATTGATGCTCACATGGATGATGGTAAAATTAGCATCTTAGTATGCATGCATAAAAGAGTGAGGAAGATTGAGTCACTATAGAATTACCACTCTATTTTCATGATATCCTCTTTCATCCTATGTGAGTACAAACAAATAGCATGCATATATCAACATACCAAAGGAGGTGAATATTGGCTTACTTATTAGTCTAATACACACATATGTTTACCCTACCATTTTGCATCTACGTGTATAAATCATAGGAAAGATGCCTTCTTTTGGACTTAGCCGGCCGAATGGGTCTAGAGGTGAACAAATTTCATCTTCCATGTTAGATTCAAGTAGTATTCTAGGCTCACTTGATGATTTCATTCAACATAAGAACAAATGCATCAACAAGTTTTACATGCAAGCGATCTTTCATGTCATCAAACTTAGAGATCTTGATTTTTCTTACATGCATGGTCCATTAGCTATTAAGGAACATTATAGACTTAGATTTCATTTCTCTTGAAGGAACTAAGAAGAAATACTTGCCTTGGTAGTCTGATTCTTACTCTAATGGAAGAAAGTTTGTTTCCTTGGCCCCTAGCTTGAGATTTACGGCCTTGGAGGCCAAAATGGAGAAAGCATTAGTCCTATTCAAGAAGAAAGAATATATAAATGTTCTAAGATTCATCTAGATAAACTTTACCTTGGATTTGACTTGATATCCTTCACTTATCAAGTGGAAGAATCTCTTTCACTCCCTTGTTGAGGCCTACGGTTTTGAAGAGCCAAATGAGAGACATGAAGGGTCTTAGTGAGAGATGAAATTTAAAGAGAAAGGATCTAGATGGAGGTTGAGCATGTACTTACCTAACATGAAGCTTGAGAATAGCTTGAAGTTGAAAGAACCTCCTTGGTTCTTGGGTTGGGACCTCACGGTTGAAGATGATGGGGGAGGGAGAAACGTATTTTTGTAGAGAGAGTGTAAGGTGATGAAACTTGTGAGGGAATGAGTTTACTAGGTGTAGAATGAAGGAAGAAATCAAATTGAGTTGTATTTTATGGCCTAGAGAAGACCTTGGTCGGATGGGGTGGGGAAGTAATGATAGGCCATTATTGGGTGATGGGAATAGTGAAAAGATAAAGCAATTGCATTCATTGTGAGTGGTTGGAGGTCTTGTTGGTGTAAGACATGCTAAGAGGAGGAAATAATAAAAATTAAAGGAAAATTGGGTATGTAAAAAAAAGAAAAAAAAACCAGATGGGGTAGGGGAAAATAAGTAGGATGGTTGTTCCTTTGGTTAAGGGGATAATATGATAAAAAGTTTTTTTGCATGCAATCCTATTGGATGCATGTCTTGCATAATGTAAAATATAGTAATGATTGAAGGTCAAATAAAAGAAATGTTTAGAATTTTCCAAAAATTGAAATAAGGGGGGTGGTCGGAGGAAGCTTGGGGTGTAGGTGAGAAAAATAAAGTTTTGCATGTAATTGGGAATTTGTTCCCTTTGTGTAAGAATGGAACGGCTAATTAAGCTAAAAGTAAAAGAACCTTTTTGGCCTGATCTTTTTCTCTTTGGCCAAATTTTAGTCTAATAGAGAGGGAAGAAGAGATCTCATGCAAGATGATTGGGTAACTTTTTGCATGGTGTAAGAAAGAAAAGAAGAGCATGATAAAGATGGGATGTAAGACAAGTTGTCTTACATGATGCAACCCTTATCCTTTTTTCTCAAGCCTTTAGCCGACTTTTGTCTAGTGAAGATGAAAAGAATTTTTTTCAAAGGAACCACTAAGGGATAATCCGGTTGGGGAGGGTGAATAAGTGGAAGAAAAAATATTTAGGCATGGGTAAGATTGACTGTCAGTTGCTTTATGTAGGAGAGGTATCATGATGAGATGAAGAAGGAAAAGAGAGGTCCAAGGATTTGATAAAAAGAAAGGGGTGGCCGAATTTAAGAGTGTTGATTTTGTTATTCTACCTTCACATCTCTTATGAAAATTTTCTTTTACTATTTCAGTTCATAACATAACTTTATTCTCTGAAATCATGGCTCACAATTTTAATCTTGTACTTGTCAAGTTGAAATTTTAAGCCTCTGGTAAATTATCGTACAATTAATGCAGTGCGATGATCGCACTTATTTACGTCAGATCTTTACTACAGGGCCGGTTGTAAGCATGTTTATTTTTGACTCTTTTACACCGCTAGTACCTTCATGCTTTAATTCTAAAGATTTCCACATGTCGTGTGAACTTGTGCAATTCGAAACATATCCTGCTTTAGAAGTCGTTAGTCCGTTTAATAATGATTGCATTGTCTTAGCATTCATGGACATTTTATTTTTATCATCGGAAGACCATTCACTTTTATATTTTTCAACTTCTTGTGTGACTCCACTAACTTGTACAATTTTCATTAGAATGTACGACCCATCTTCAACTATAGACCATAAATCGATGCTATAGCCATTAAGATTAGCCTCATTCTAAGTTTCCAATAAACGAAATTATTTCCATCGAAAAGAGGAGGACATTGTGTAGACATACCTTTCAACTCACCTTTGTGAGAAACTATGGCCATTGTATGTACCTTTGATTTGAGATTAGCAGGCTATTTTGAAATGTTGTTTCTTGGCCTTTTCTTGTTCGTATGGTGTTGATTCTTGCTTCTTTGAGTGGTGTTGACCTTGCTCTGATAACAATTGTTAGACCGTGCACCTGCAATAAACACCACTAGAGAGGGTGAATAGTGGTTAGCAGAAAATACACTACTACCCTTGATTAAAATCCCCTTTGAAAACAGAATTTGAGACTACCTCAGATTCAGAACCTGTTTTTGAAAAATTCAAAAATCCTTATACACAACTCCAAAAATTATGAAAATTTCCAAAACTTAACTTTAATGTCTTGAAAAGACTCTATCCAACAATCAGACAAAAATAAGATCCTTTGACTTATCAAACAAATAAAAAGATTCAGATTGTCAATCTGGAACGAAATTGGACAGAATGTTGCTGAAATTGGAAAACATATTTCTCTTTGAATACTTAATCAAAAAGGTTGATCTTTAAGTCAAAACACTTCTTAGGATGTCTAGTGTATATTTCCAAGAGGCTCTGACCTTAAAAAAATTCTTGGTTAAAACAGAGTTCAAGTTTTCGCAAAACTGGTTAAATTGCAGCTAGATTGGAGCAGTTATCTTGCAACGACTGAAATACTAACTTTTCCTTGTTCAAATCAAGTCATTCTTGTTTCAAATGAAACTAACAGTCTGAATTATAACTCCACTAAAAATCACGAATTTGGAAAGTGTTTAGCTATTTTTTCAAAACGTGAGAAGTTGTGTGAAATCTGCTGTGAAAAACGGGCAGAAAACAGAAAAATGTAAAGAAGACAAGAACACCAAGAATTTATCCTGGTTCGGTTAATGTGACCTACTCCATTCCCAAGGAACACCTTTCCTTGGATTTCACTATGGTATGAACCAGATTACAACAAGAACCAAGCTTGATCCTTGGGTTAAACACCAACCCTATTCAAGACTTGGATGAACACCTCTATGCAACTCTTGGTTGCAACACCTCTATCACCTATTGATGTTGACTTATAGATTTGGCTAATCAATCTTACAAATGAGACACAAGAGGCTTGTAGGTCTACAACAAATATCACAAGAACACCTTGGCTACAAAGAATGAAACAAGAATGAAGAGAAGAAGATAGAAAGACAATTCAACTATTGCTTTCATGTGTGTGTTCTTCTTCTTCACCTTTGCCTCCTATTTATAGTGTGAAATGGCTCTTGAAGATAAGAATTCTTATGTGTCACCATCTTCATCATCAATGCTTAAATATCTTCATATCATTGGTTGGTCACCTAATCACCTTGTACACTTGACAAAATGAAGCAACACAATCGGTCCACCTTGAAAAATCAATGTGGCCGAAATTTCCACCTCAAAATAGTAAAGAAAATGTGAAGATAATATAGTAGGATAAGATGGTATAACTCCTCCACTATCCTCTCAACTTCTTGGCAAAATAATAGGCATGTGATGATTGAACATTTCAAACAAAAATCAGCTCCAAAACTTGTCACCAAGTCATAAAATGAGTACACCATCATTTCCACCTGTATATACACGTTTTTGAGGCTGTATATATGCATATCAACTCAGATTTTTGGAGAAAAAATCAACAAATAATAGTTGACAAGATTATGTCAACATATAACACCAAAATTCCCATTTTTTCTTCTTATATGTTGTGATCAATTTCACACCTTTAACACCTTTAAATTCTCTGCAAAATGAAGATTAATATCCTCCAATAATATATAGAAGAAGATATTCAAGAAAAAATAAAATGTGACATCACAACTCGTCACATATCCCGCTACTGTCGATAATATCATCAATTGAGAAATAAGATAGAGAACCACCAAATAATCTTCAAGATAATCATAAATCAACTCCATAATGAAGATAATAATATACTCAAGAGATTACTTAAAATACCAATAATACCCTTAAGGGTAAAATGACCAAAATGCACCTGGTGAAAGAAAACTCCAGAATTGACCCGGATGGCCAGAAATAGATATAATGACACCTTTGTGATGATAAATAAAATATGAATGTATCCCTGAGACATGTTCACCATGTCATGTTACTACAAAATTCAAAATACCAATTTTGCCTTTTTTGGTAAGTTGTAGAAACTTCCAAGGAACATTAGTCACAAGACATTTGTATTTATCAAAATCACTTAATAATCACATAATGAACATATATAATACATGTACAATTGCAAAAAAACAACTTTATCATATTTTAGAAAAATATTTCTAAAAACCCTAGACATCGATCGATCGAAGTGTCTCAGCTTTAGAGATTGATATCTCACAGTAAGTTTCAAAGTTTGTCTTTAACCCATATCGATCGATCGAAGTGAGGGTTCGATGTATGCATCGATCGATCAATGTGTCTCAGGTTTAGAGATCGATGCCTCACAATTAGGTCTTGCATTTTTTTCTACCTTACATGGATCGATCGATGTGAGGGATCGAAGTGCAACAACCTGAGCAATCGATGTCATTTTTCTTAACTTTTTCAACTTTTAATCATTTATAACAATATGTGTGACATTTTTAAGTATCCACCACTTAAAATCATGACCTTAAAAATTATCCAAACATATTTCTCAACATAATGTATGATCACTATGTATCTGAACAAATCCATAATTAACTACTACATAGTGAACTTTCTAAACTATTCTCTAGGAGACTGTTTGAATCCATATAGTGCTTTCATCAATTTGCATACCTTAGTCTGATCCATAGAATTGAGAAAACAAGGTGGAATTTCCATAAAAACCTTGTCGTTCAAGTTAACATTTAAAAAGGCATTTTTGACGTCAAGCTACAGTAATTTCCAATCTAAGTTAACTGTAAGTGTAAATAAGATTCTAATAGTATTAAGTTTTGCAACGGGTGCAAATGTCTATAAATAGTCTATACCATAAGTCTACGTAAATTCTTTTGCAACTAATCTAGCTTTATACCTACTAATACACCCATCCGTATTATACTTAATAGAGAAAACCCATTTACGGCCAATAATTTTCATAGATTTTTGTCTATCAACTAACTCCCATGTCTGATTAGTGACTAAAGCATTCATTTCCTCTTCAACAGCTTCACACCACATTAGGTGACTCATTGCGTCATCAATGGATCGTGGTATCTGGTGTGTATCTAGTGCAGTAGTGAATGCATTGAATACTGGACTAAGATATGCATATGATACAAATTTATCTAATGGATATTTAGTACAAGATCTTATACTTTTTGTAATAGCAATAGGCCTATTATCAAGATTTGAATCCATGTGATAAGATTCAGTTCCTGAAGTAGAGTAAGGCAAACCTGGATTTTAGCCATCTCTTGTCTTTATTCTTGTAATTCACCAGCGGATGACTGAACAACAGGAATGACTTGTTGTTCTAATGATACTTGACCCTGACTTTGCTTTTTCCTATGATATACCTATGTCATAGGCAGCCTTTGTGTCTGATCAGTGTGGCTGGTTTCCATATCTCCAGTACCAGTTCAAGAGTTTAAAGATCCAGCGTATTCTCTGTAGGACACTCAGTGTGATTATTATGATTAGATGAAATATCAATGGTACTCCAAAAGTCAGAGTCGGTTGTCTTGGTTGAGATGTAAGAGCGATTATAATAACTAGTATTCTCATCAATTTTAACATCTAAGGTAACATATAGCTTCTTTGAATAAGGGTCATAACATTTATAACCTTTTTGAGTGTTAGAGTAACCTATAAAAATACACTTCACAGCTATACTTTCTAGCTTACTTCTGATATGTGGTGAAAGATACACATATACAATACAGCCAAAAATTTTAACAGGTAAATCTGAGATAACATGAGTCATCATCATCATCATCATCCGTACCCAGTATATCCTAATGACAGCAAAAACTATTGTTAGGGTCTGGGGAGGGTAAGTGGTAGGCAGACAATACCTCCATCCCAAGGGATAGAGAGTCTGCTTCCAGTGAGACCCCCGGCTCTATATGTACCTACATAAATGACATAATAATAGAAATATGATGTGCTACTGTGTTAGTGAGGGAATTCAGAAAATACAAAGAAGAGGCTTTTGATATTAAAATACACATAATGTGTATATGTACATGTAATGCAAAAAAACGGTAAAACTTAAGCAAACAATTGCAAAGTCAACCTAAAGCATAGATAGTGTCTACGCCTATCTATGTCCTTAAATATACTCTAAGGTGTCTCTATATATGACCTATACCTTGTTAACCTTAATCTTATGTCTCCATTAACTCCTATCCTGGACCATGTCCTCAGCGAGGTGCAAATCTAGTAGGTATTGCCTAATCTGCTCATCCCAAGTCAGTTTGGGTCTGCCTTTACTCATGTTCCCCTCTACAATGAGGCTTTCAATTGCTCTGACTGATGTTGTTGACGATCTCCACTTGACATGCCCAAACCATCTCATCCTTTCCTCCCTTATCTTATCTGCTATACTAGCCACGCCTAGCCTTTCTCGAAACACCTCGTTTCTGATCCAGTCTAGCCTTGTATGCCCATACATCCACCTCAACATCTTCATCTCTGCCACTTCTGTCTTTTGCAATTGTGACCTCTTGATGGCCCAGTAGTCTGTCCCATATATCATTGCCAGTTGCACTGCCACCCTATAAAATTTTCCCTTTAATTTAGTTGGGAAATTCTTGTCACACAGCACCCCTGAGGCCGCCCTCTATCTACACCAGCCTGCTTGAACTTGATGTACTACATCACTGTCTATGTCCTCATTCTGCTACACAAATGATCCTAGGTACTTAAACTTACTTACCTGTGGTACCACTTGACCATCGATGGTGAGCTGGCTATTCTCACTATCGGCTACGCAGCTGAAGTCACGGTGCAGATACTCGGTCTTAGAATGCCTAATCCTTAAGCCTTTTCTCTCTAAAACACCTCTCTACTGCTCTAGTCTCATACTCAGGGTATGTCTACTCTCTGCAACTAATACAATGTCTTCCGCAAAAAGGATACACCACAGAACTGCCTCATGTATCAGCTTTGACAACTCATCAAGGACAACTGCAAAAAGAAATGGGCTCAACGCATACCCTTGATGGAGGCCTACCTCTACCGGAAAGAAGTCTGTATTCCCCACAGGCGTACAAACGGTTGTTTTCGTCCTAGCATACATATCTCTAATTATGTCTATATACTTCATAAGGATCCCTCTTGCATACAGACTATCCCAGATTAGGCTACGTGTACACTATCATACGCTTTTTCAAGATCGATGAAAACTATGTGTAAATCACGCTTCTTCTCCCTATACTTCTTCATTAATCTCATGCGAATGTGTATTGCTTCCGTAGTTGACTTTTTTAGAATAAAACCAAATTGGTTCACCGTAACCTAAAAGACAAAGTTCTTGAAGGCATCCGGTTGATTAGATATATGGTAGTTAAAACTACTTCTCCCCAATAAAACTTAGGCACATTTTGAGTAATCATAATAGATCTAGTGACATCAATTAAATGTCGGTTTTTCATTTCTGCTACCCCATTTTGTTGGGGTGTGTATGTACATGAAGTTTGATGATAAATACCTTGGCTTGTGAGAAAGATCTGAACACCCTTATCCAAATACTCTAAGCCATTATTAGTCCTTATAGTTGTAATTGTTGTATTAAACTGATTTTTAACAAAGATAGCAAAGTTCTGAAGTATTTTCCCATCTTTATACTTATGTTTCATAAGGAATACCCAAGTAAGTCTAGTATAATCATTAATAAATGAAATAAACCATCTAGCACCATTTATATTACTCACTCTAGAAGGACCCCAAATATCCGAATGTATTATATTGAGAGTTTGAGATGGAGCATACATTTTGGCTGGATAAACAGGCTTAGTTTGCTTAGATAGCTCATAGATTTCACATCTAATACATGTTGGATCAATATTCAAAAAACAACTTAGGCATGATTTTCTTAAGATATACAAAGTTTGGATGACATAATCTTTTATACCACAGCAAAATACAATTTCTATTTGTTTTTTTGAGACCACTGGACTAAGCAGCACAACAAATTTTCTTATTAAATTCTGTTGTTCCAAAAAATAGAGACCCTTGTAGGACTTAGCATTGTCAATCATCTCCCCTATAGAAGTCTCCTGAAATATTACTTCAGAGGGTGAGAAGGAGGCAATGTAATTATTATCTAGAGTGAGTTTCCTCGCAAAGATTAGATTAAAACTTAGATCAGGAATATAAAGTACATTTAGTAACCTCAACTGATTATTAAGTATAACAGTTCCTTTTCCAAGTGTATAGATTTTAAAACCATTAGCCAATTGAACATATTTAGGAACTGAAAAATGTTCAAAATTCACGAGAAGATGTTTCTTATACGTCATGTGGTCAGATGCACATGAATCAATAATCCAGGTTGTATGTTCAGATGAACTCGAGGTACCTGATTGATGAGCCATAGTGGCAGTAGAAACAGTAGAAATTTCCGAGGAAGTTGTGTCAATTTTCTGTTGACCAAGGATTTTGAAGATTGCATCAAGTTTTTGCTGGATAGGAGTGTTGGACTGATCTACAGTACTAGGCTGAGAGATAAATTCAGTCTCAATTTGATTTGAGCCGTTGACCCATGTGATCTACCACCTTGAGTTCTGCCTCCCCTCCAATGATCATTAGGTGATCTCCAGTTTGTTGAGTTGCCCCTCAAGTTACTGCCAAATGGTCTAGGTGGCCTTCGCACCTTTGCATCAGGCCTATTGTAGCAGTTCTCATATGTATGACCAGGACATTTGCAGTACTTGTAGTAAGGTCTTCCATTTTGCGATGGACCTCTAGATTAACTGAAGTAGTAAGAGCTGATCCATCCGAAAGAGATGGAGCTCCCGTCATAACCTTAATTCGAGATTCCTCCATCCAAATCTCAGAGAAAACGGTGTTCAGAGTAGGAAATGGTTTCATACCTAATAAACTACTCCTCACAGAACCTAAATCCTTATTCAATCCCTGTAAAAACTAAAAACCCTCTTTTTTCCGATAAATTTCTTAAATGCAAGATCATCAACTGGAGAAGACCAGTTGTGTGTCCCATAGGTATCAATCTGTTGCCATAGATGTGTCAGTTGGGAGTAATATGTACATACAAGTTGATCCCCTTGTTTTAGTTCAGCGATTTGAGTCTCCAGCTCATAGATTTTAGCAATGTTGTGCTTTAGTGAGTACATTTCTCTTGTTGCTTTCCAAATATCACTTGCTGTAGAATATAGAATGAATTGTCCCCGATTTCTGGAGTCATGGAGCTGATCATCCATGGCATAATCATGGCATTTTTAGTCTTCCATTGTTTGTGTCGTGGATCTGTTGGTGCAGGAACTTGCATGTGTCCATAGAGACAGTCATCTTTACCTCGTCCCATCACAAACGTCTCCACAGCCTTGCTCCAGGACAAATAGTTATGGCTGTTGAGTTTGTGATTTGTTACCATTATAGAAGCACTATCTAACATGTGTGAGGAATTGACAGGATTTTCAGCAGTCATTGAAGGTACTGTAGGATTTCTAGCAGTCCCTCCAGAGGATTGTTCATGCCTACGAGTAGAAGATGATGAAGTAGAGATGGATGACATTCTCAGGAAAGGATGTATGAGGTATTACGGATGGTATGAAGAGATAGTTTTAGAGAGAGAAGAGAAGTGGAAGAATGTTACAGAGAAAAACGAGAGACAATGACAGAGAGTGGAGAAATGAAGAAACAACTTTTGAATTATGTTTGTACTTCAGAAACTTCTCGTAGAAGCTTGGAGTAGAAAATAAAGTGGGACACGTGCTAGGATAGGATAACATGCAATTTTCAATGTTGTCCTAACAGGTAGTGGAAACCATGTGGCATCCAAGGATCGACATGCATGTTAGGCAAATACATGGATGATTAACACGTGTATTCCACTTCAATCAGCAGAAAAAATTCTCGAAGTCTCCCTAGTGCTGAAGAAAACAATTTTTATTCGTTCACTTCCATACTCTACTTTTTTTCCTTTTGCTTCTTTGTAAGGCCTTTCTTCTACTTCTCTCTTCTGTATTTTTCTTCTGTACTTTTTCTTTTGGTTTCTGATTTTTTCTTCTTCCTAATTTCGTTTGCACTTGCACTTCTTCCTTCTATACTTTTTTTTCTCTATTTCAAGTTCTTATTCTCATAAACTCGTCTGTACTCTTCTGATACAACAGAGAGTAATGAAGAAATAGCAAGTGATGAAAGAATTTTGTAATTTTATCAATTATGCAAAGCCAGACTCTGATACTATAAAGACAATGATAGAGCCAAGATAATGTAGCGCTCTTGTATATTAATATATGTAAGAATACCAAAGGCAAAATGATTCTCAGATTGAGTTCTCCTTTCTAAAATACATCTACATCACTATGCTAACCCTGCATTCACTTGTATATAAAGAAAAGAGAAGAAAGAAAAGAAAAGATCTTAGCACGGGAGTTACATGGCCACATTACACTAAACAGCCACATCACACTTAACGGCTACAAATGATAAAATACAACTATTATTTTACTTTTCTAAGACCTTACACTAAGATTTGGAGGAGGTGATCCCTTAATGCTGTCAGATCTTCTTGAGAAATTCTATACAGTTAAGCAAGAGAGTCTCTCAATCAGTGATTACTTCACAAAGTTGAAATCTCTTTGGGAAGAGATGCTGGTTTAAGGCCAATCCCCAAATGTGAATGTACCAGATGTACATGTGATGTAGCAGCCAAGATGAACAAGTTTGTTGAGGGAGATTATGTTGTCAAATTTATTAAGGGACTGAACAATGATGATCCTGTTAGATCTCAGATCTTTTTCATGACACCACTGCCCAACATATCTACTGCCTTCTCATTGGCATTACAGTATGATAGGAAGCTTATGACAATAATGTTGCATGAAATTTAAGGAATAATCCTTCAGCATTACTAGCAGACACTGCAAGTGGTGATGCATATGAAAATAAATGCGCGGGAGTGAATGAGTCTAACTCACCTGCATGTTTTGCTATTGGTTCCTATGGTGCAAGGCCTTAGTTTAATGGAAACAGAAGGGGCATTGGTAGAGGATACCACAGTTTTGCAAAGAGGCCTATCTCTGCAATCATTGTGGGATGAGTGGCCATACTGTTGAGAGGTTCTATAAGAAATATGAGTATCCTCCAGGATTCAAGGCAAGACCTCAAGTGAATACGATAATGCTGTTGCTAATGACTTTGCACAGATGAGGATGAATGATGAGACACTCAGTCAGGCAAGGTGGTACCCTGATTGTCAAGAACTCGGAATCTTAGGGACGCCACAACAAAGCTTGCCTGTGTTGACTTCTGAGCTGTACACTAGACTCTTGTGTCAGTTAGGAGAGAAGGAGAATGGGAGTGCTGGATGCTCCACTAAGCTTTCTTTTCAACAGCCTACAGTCATGAATGCTCAGGCTTTTATGTCAACTGGTAACACAATAGGTAAATGTATTGCTGCTTCTCATAGCATTTGGATTTTGGATTCAGAGGCTAGTGATCATATTACTTGTGCTCTTACCTTGTTTTATTCCTATACCCCTATTTCTAATTCTCAGTTAAAATGCCTAATGATGCTTCAGCACCTTCTACTCATGTTGGCACTGTTCCTATTACTCCATCTTTCACAGTCTCAGGTGTCCTTTGTGTTTCCAGTTTCAGTTTTAATCTGCTTTCTTTAAGAAAATTGGTAACACAGTCTAATATTGATGTGTCTTTTCATGGTGAAACTTGCATTATGCAGGACCTCTCCTCCAAGAGGAAGATCGGTTCAACTAAGCTTTTCAATGGGCTATACTACATCAGTGATAGCATCTCTTTACCACAGTTTTTTGAGCATACCTTTTCCACCAGTCTCTCCATTTCTTCCATACTGTGGTATATGAGACTTGGTTATGCTTCCATGCCAAGGATGCTAGAAATGAAGAAATTAGACTCTTCTATAGCAGTAAGATATGAAATCTCATTGTAAAGTTTGCCCTATGTCTAGAATGAAGAGACTTCCTTTTCTCAGCTTGTTTTGACCTTGTACACATGGACATCTGGAGGCCTTATAGAGTTCCTACAATGTATGAACAAATCTTTTTCATAGCCATGGTGGATGACTACAGCAGATATACTTGGGTGTACCTTCTGAAAACTAAATAAGAAGCAAAACAGATAACAGAAAGTTTTTACTACTATGTTTTTACTCAGTTTGAAAACAAGATTAAGCTCATCTGTGCTGATAATGCTCCTGACCTATCCTTAAATTCCTTTTTCTTTCAAAAGGTATAGTTCATCAAAGGAGTTGTCTCTACACACCCCAACAAAATGGCCTAGTTGAAAAGAAACAACAGCATATACTCACAGTTGCTAGAAGTTTGAGGTTCCAAGCTGCCTTACCCTTAACATATTGGGGATTTTGTATCAACATGCCACCTACCTCATCAACTACACTCCTACTCATATCCTGCAATAGAAAAGTCCCTTCCAAATTTTATACCAGAAACCACCTACTTATGATCAATTGAAAGTGTTTGGTTGCCGAGCCTTTGCTTACACCATTGTCCCATGTTAGACTAAATTTGATTCAAGATCCCAGTCTTGCCTCTTCTTTGGGATCCCACACTCCACAAAGGGTTACATACTCCAGAATTTGGAAACCAAAAGTGTCTTTGTATCCATGAATGTCATTTTTCATGAGCAGGTCTTTCCTTTAGATCCAGCTTCTTCACCTACCACTCTGTCTTATTTATTCTCTCATACTTCTTCACTTTTCCCTTCTTCAGATTCTCTTCCTTCTTCTGATTTTGATTCTTCTCAAGAAGTCTCACCTGACTCTCATGATTCTCCTGTTTCTCATCAACATCCCCCTCCAGATACTCCTCTACCTCAGCATCCTACTACTTCATCTCCATCTTCCTCTTTACCATAGTACCAACTAGGCACCATTACCATTGAGTTGCCTATGCCTCCCAGGTCTACCAGGAACAAACAACCACCCACAGATCTCAAGGACTATTACTGAAGTTTACTTATTTCTGGCTCCTCAACTGAGACTAATTTTCCTTCTATACTATCTTCTTCTGGTTGTTCCACTTATCGCCTTATTGAACACTATGTTTCTTTTGATCACTTGTCACCTGCATACAAATCATATGCATTGACTATCGGCCTTACTCCTGATCTTGTTAGTTATCAGGAGGCATCAAAGCATGAGCATTGGTGCCAGACTATGAAGCAAGTGCTGCAAGCTATTGCCAGTAATCATACTTGGTCTGTAATTGATTTGCCTGCGGGGAAGGTTCCCATAGGCTGCAAATGGGTGTACAAGGCCAAGTATCATTCAGATGGCAGCATAGAAAGGTACAAAGCCAAGTTAGTGACTAAGGGTTACTCTCAACAGCTTGGGGTAGATTACACTGATACTTTTTCCCCTGTAGCTTGATGTCAATAATGCCTTTCTCTATGGAGTTTTAACAAGAAAAATATATATGGAGTTGCCTCCAGGAGTCCCTTCTAAGCGTTCCAACCGGGTGTGCAGCTTATACAAATTTTTGTATGGACTCAAACAAGGCAGCAAGGAATGGAATGAGAATCTTAATAAGGCCCTTATCTCTCAGGGGTACTTACAATCACCATATGATCACACCTTGTTCACTAAGGATACTTCAGATGTCTTTCTTGCTCTATTAGTTTATGTAGATGACATTATAGTTACGAGCTATTCTATTGAATCAATCCTTGATCTGAAGACTCTCTTACATACCACCTTTCAGATTAAAGACTTGGGTGACCTTAGATATTTCTTGGGCATAGAAGTAGCCAGGTCACAGGAGGGATTACTTTATGCTAAAGAAAGTATGCTATGGAACTCTTACAGAATTCAGGTTTTCTTGGTGCCAAACCTGCCAAAACTCCAATGCAGAAAAAATTTAAAGCTTCAAAATAATGATTCATATCTGATCAAGGATGTTAGTGGTTACAGGAGTCTCATAGGAAAGCTATTTATTTGACAATCACACAGCCTGATATCACATTTGATGTGCAACAACTTAGCCAATTTCTAGATTCTCCTACTCGGCTACACTTGCAGGCGTCACACAGGTTATTAAGATATATTAAAGGTACCGTTGGTCAGGGCTTGCTCTTCCCAAGAAGTGATGAGTCAGAATTGAGGCTCACATCCTTTGTAGATGCAGACTGGACTGAGTGTCAGGAGACAAGAAGATTTGTAATTGGTTTTTGCATGTTCTTGGGCAAGACTCTAGTATCTTGGAAGGAAAAGAAGAAGACTACTGTATCAAGATCGTCCTTTGAGTCAGAATATCGGGCTCTAGCTGTTGCTGCATATGAAACTCAATGCCGTTGTATTTGCTAGATAATATAAAGGTTAAGCACAATGGACCAGTGGAACTCTTTTGTGATAGCAAGAGTGCATTGCATATTGTGGAGAATCCAGTGTTTCATGAAAGGACCTAACATATAGAGATTGACTGTCATCGTGTAAGACAAAAGTATCAAGAAGGTGTGGTCAAGCCAATGCCATTAAGAGGTGAGTTTCAGCTGGTAGACTTGTTTACAAAGGCTATGGAGACTGCAAGGCTGCAAACTCTAACTGTGGCAATGGGAGCTATAACATCTACAAACAGTTGAGTTTGAGAGGGGGTGATAAGATGCAAAACAAGAAGGAGCATGAGCCAGCTGCTGGTAGGGTAAATTGAAGCAGCTAAGCAGGGGTGTTCGACGAAACACCAGAAGAAGAAGAAGTAAGCTAATTGGTAGGAAACATTTTAAATAAGTGAAATGAGGATTTACCCTTAAGGACATAACTTGATGATTGGCAGTTATGAGGGTGTTTTAGTAATTTTACTATCTTCTTCTTCATTTGATTCATTCCCGCAATCTATAAATATGAAAACGGTTGTTGCAACCGCTGCGCGTGTAATCAGATTTTTTTTACAAATTGTTGATGAATAAAGCTTCTCTAGTCTTCTCCTTCGACGGTTACTTCCATTTCTTCTCTCAATTTCTAGTCTGAGTACCTTACTGTTGATTTGGTGTATTGTGTTCATATCGCATTGATTATTCTTGATGATTGCTTGATTGTGTGATGTTGAAACTCTATTTTGTCAGATTTTTTCAATGTTACTTTCTCTTAGTGAATTTAATTAAGATCGTTACTGAAAAAGCTAAATAACTAATTATTCACATTTCTCCTCGACTGAGACATAAAAGAGAAAGTTGTCTTTGGAAGAAAGTTCAGGAACGTACTTAGCAACGACCATCAAGTTCACAACACAATATTTGTTTGGCTTGACAATATTCTATTTTGTCCGTACAGGTAAGGGCTTCTCAAAGCAGTAACAGAGTAAATAGGAATCAAGTGGCAGATTAAAGTAGGGAAGGAATAGGTAAAGCTAAAAGCAAGCCTAAACGTTGTAACATATGTTCAATGGCCAAGGAAAATAATAACACCACTAAAGAAGGTTCTATCATTAATCATGGCACTTTAGGAACACCAAAGCATTTTGAAGATCATATTGAGTACATATATGCTAGATATTGTAAATTGTGGTAAAGGAGAACTATGCATACAGGAGAGGGGGGGAAAACAAGTCAGTTTTCTTTGGGAGGTTTTTACATCAAAGTAACTCACAAATTTTCGTTGAAAATAGCCATTCATTCACATATTTGTGTTTCTGTTGTTGGATAATTTCCCTAATAGATAAGGATTAGGAATCTCCTAAGTTATAGGAGTTTAAGGTTAAGTTTATTTCCTTATTGGTGTTTACCTATTCCTATTAGGTTATGGTTTTGTGTAGCCTAGTTAGTCTATAAATTAGGGGGTCGGCCGAACCATTGGTGTGGCGGCAAGTTGAGTTATTCGGTTTTGAGTTATTTTTCGAATATTAATACAAACGAGTTATATTGTATACGTGTTGTGTTTGAATCCGTTGTTACTTCAATTGGTATCAGAGCGGACGCTATTACTTCAATTGGTATCCGAGCCAATAGGTTAAATTGAATTGTTGGTGCCGTTGTGGTGGTTCGAAGCAAAGGAGGTGCCGTGCTGTTGAACCGCTGTTGCAAGACGTCGGCTTGAAGCTTTTCCAACATCCAATCCTAAATTTCCAATATCAAGTCCGATCTCACGTTAATATCTACGAAAAACTTTGTTCCTCCCCAGAAACTAAATAAAATTTAGGTTTTTGTTGCTGTGGAAGAGTTGGTGGATTTTACTCGCCTTAAGTTTGCTGTTGTGAACAAGGATCCAAAGAAATCAAAGTATTCAGATACCTTGCATCGATTTTGGAGGAAGGAGCATGATTGGGGATGGAAAAAGTTTATGGAACTATCAAAAGTATTAGATGGTTTTTTTGACGCTGACACATTGATTATAAAAGCTCAAGTCCAAGTTATAAGGGAGAGAGCTGACCGTCCTTTCCGCCGCCTTGATTGTAACTATCGCAGAGAGCTCGTTCGAGTTTATCTGACAAAGATTGCCGGGACAGGAACTGGTCTAGAATTTCGTGAGTCAGGGTTGGCCATATCTATCAAGTAAATCGGTCGAAAGAAAGTTTGCTGGTGCCGTGGATCAATTGAATTTTTGAAAAAGCGACTTCAATTTTCTTTGAAAGGGCTTGCTGGCACCGTGTGTGGACCGAAGGCTTGGTAATTTCACTGATCAATTGAAACGGCCGAGACATTAAGGAGATTGGATCCTCCTTCTTCATCTTTGTTGAAGATTCATTTTAATAAAGGAATCTTTAATTCAAGACAATGAGCGAAACTGGTGAGATTAGCGCTCGACCATCAAGCACCGCATCACAACCGCGTGTGAGAGAGGTTGGATCAACTGCCGTACAGTGCCCGATGCTTTCTCCGACCAATTATACCGTGTGGGCTATGCGAATGAAAGTTGTTCTAAGAGTTCACAAGGTGTGGGTATGATTGATCCAGGTTCGGATGATGCCGAGAATAATGATGTTGCAATTGCTCTACTGTTTCAAGCAATCCACGAGAATTTGATCTTACAAGTCGGCCATCAAGAAACTTCGAAAGGAATTTGAGAAGCCATAAAGACGAGATATTTGGGTGCCGAGAGGGTCAAGGAGGCGCGCCTACAAACTCTAACTGCCGAATTCGATAGACTCAAGATGGCAGAAACGGATTCTATCGATGCTTATGCCAGAAAGTTGTCTGAAATTTCGACAAAGTCGGCCTCCTTACGGCAACCCCTAGATGACTCCAAGATGGTCAAGAAATTCCTTAATGGTTTGCCGAGATCGAAGTACATACACATTGTTGCGTCATTAGAACAAGTGTTAGATTTGAACAAGATCGATTTCGAAGATGTTATTGGTCGCTTGAAAGCGTACGAAGAACAAATTAACGAAGAAAGTTTCAATACTATGTCAGACAGTACTTTGTTATATTCATCTTCTTCCGATCAACAAAATAAGGGATTTTTGGATCAGACGAGCAGAGGTCACGACTCACGTGGAAAAGGTTGAGGCCGAGGGAGAGAGACGAGCAAGGATCGCTCGAAGTTAATTTGTTTTCGTTGCGGCAAGCCCGGACACTTTGCGAGCAAGTGTCCGGAGAGAAAAATGAAGACGAACGAGGCATTTATCGCCGATGATCATGATGTAGATGAAGCGGTGTTTGTCCACGAAGCTGTTGATTACGTACCTCAAGAAGTGTGCTTGAATGAAAGGGGCTTGACGCTGAGTAAATTGACTTCTGAGACTATGGAAGATCATATATGGTATCTGGATAACGGTGCGAGCAATCATAGGTCGGGAAATAAATCTTACTTCTCCAAGTTGAATGAAAATGTGAAAGGCAAAGTAAGATTTGGAGATGGATCTTGCGTTCAAATTAAAGGGAAAGGAACAGTACTTCTTCAAGGCAAGACTGGGGAACAAAAGCTGCTTACCGAGGTCTATTATATACCAAAACTGACGAGCAACATACTCAGCCTCGGACAAGCCATAGAGGGTGGTTGTGAGGTGAGCCTGAAGGGTGAGCACTTGATGATGTATGATAGGGGCGGCCGTTTGCTGATGAAAGTTCAAATGAGTCTGAATCGGCTGTACAAGATCTGTATAAAGCCGGGTGTCCAGATGTGTCTTCAAGCTAAGATGGATGATGAAGGTACCAGGCTGGTTCACATTGGTCAGCCTCAGCCTCAGTCGCAGCCACAGCCGAGCACAGGCGTAGAGGTGCCAGCTCTGCCCAGGCCGAGCCTGAAACGCCATCACTCAGACACTGGCAGAACAGCAAAGGCCGACACATCAGAGACAAAAGAAAAGAAGCCTCCGAAGCAAAAAGCGGATATGGCTAAGAAGCAGAAAATAGTCGAGGACAAGACGTTCGGGCTCAAGTATAAAAGGAAGTCCAAACAAGTTCAGAAGCATGTGCAATTAGTCCAACTAAAGCCTGACCCCAGAAATGATGCCGAGGCATATGACCGTACAAAGGATAGTCATCGTCTCTCCTCGGCAGTTGCACCAGAGCTCACTGCCTCAGCTTGGAATTCCAGTAAGATGAAGTGGATCAAGAAGGCAGAACTCGTTGGCAAAAATAGCACAAGGTATGGAGCTAATCGACGTACGCAGATTAAGAAGAAGGAGGTGTGCCAGCATGGCAAGAACTTCTGTGAATCATGCGGGAAGCATGCAGTGAAGAGAATTGACAACCAGACATCAGCTTATGTCAAGCGATGGAGTATGTAAGTGGCGACGAGCAAAGAGCGGATATCTTGACAAAACCTTTGGCGCGGACGAGGTTCAAGGAGATGCGAAGCTTGCTTGGCGTCGAAGAAATTCCGAGGGTACATTCGGAAATTAAGGGGGAGATTGTTGGATAATTTCCTTAATAGATAAGGATTAGGAATCTCCTAAGTTGTAGGAGTTTAAGGTTAAGTTTATTTTCTTATTGGTGTTTACCTATTACTATTAGGTTATGGTTTTGTGTAGCCTAGTTAGTCTATAAATTAGGGGGTCGGCCTAACCATTGGTGTGGCGGCAAGTTGAGTTATTCGGTTTTGAGTTATTTTCTGAATATTAATACAAGCAAGTTATGTTGTATACGTGTTGTGTTTGAATCCGTTGTTACTTTAATTGGCATCAGAGCGGACGTTATTACTTCATCTGTCACTGCCAACTAATCAGGTGTAATAAAGATGATTCTGACTCACCTGACAAAAAGACATCCTTGTAGTCATCATCGCCATAGATAAATTGTGGAGGATCTAGGGAACCAACTCCAACTATAGTGCTTCCACTGCAGAATATCATTATTTCACAACCTTACGCGGGGAAGAAGTGTGATTTTAATAAATAAGTGTTAGAAAACCACAATGATAAAGTATTCGAAAACCATAATAAGAGTCGAGGCCGCAAAGGATAAAAGGACTAACGCTGGTGTAAACAGTTAACCATGAATTTACCGGAGCTCCTGGCACATCTTTAAGGCCTGTAAAGAGATGGTAACTACGAAAAGCAATTTTTTCTTATAACGAGAATTTTTAATTGCTAGATTCCTGCTATATATCATATATGGCTTACTGCCGACGATATAATGTGTTATGAATTATGAGTTTGATCCAGAGTAAGAGAGAGCTCATACGAAGTTCTGTACCTAGTCACTAAGCTTGTGGCAGTATAATTTCATTCTATGTTTCAGCCAAATGCCAAGTGACAACAATACTTAAATCTTTTTCTCACTACGTGGGATCGTCTATATGGACAAATCGTTTCTCTTGCAGCCTATTTATTTATTATTTTTTGAGCCGTAGCATAAATCCTACCCTCCTTTTGTGTCTCATAATACCCCCTACGTGGGGTCGTCTATATGGATAAATCATTTTTCTTGCGGCCTATTTATTTATTATTTTTTATCCTTCCTTATATGGCCTTTAACGCAATACAAAATAGTAAGATTCCACTGGGAATGTCAAAATATTCATCAGACGTGCAGAGCCTGCCTTAACAGAGAATGGCTAAGGGGAGTGGAAAGTTCTTCCAGTCTTCATAAATCATTCCAAAGCATCAATGTAGCCTCAGCTCCCATAAGATCTGGACCTGCATAAAGTCCAGAAACAAACAGCAACACAAATACCAAAGCAATCCAGAATAAACGACAGTAGGTGCAAATAGTGGAAGTCTAGTAAATGCAAAACGCCTATTTCTCTGTGGTAATAGGGGTAGCTTTGACGAAAGCCCTAGGTTTGGGTTTGGGTGGTTGATTGTTTGAGCTAGGTCTTCATGGGGAGGTTAAGGTTTAGAGCTAGGTCTCAATTTCTTTTTGTTTTTATCACTCCTTTCCAGGACATATCATTGTATCTGATTTGTTGAAGGATTTCATGAGTTGTTGCTTATCGAGTCTTCCCTAGTTTTTAGTGCAGCCTCTGGTCACCACAAAAAAAAAGACATATAGCGACAGACAAAAATCGTCGCCATTTCGTCGCTACAGGCATATAGCGACAAAATAGCGACGAAAAGAGTAGGTCGCGATACGGCTTGTCGCAAAGTGAATTTCGTCGGTGAAGCGTTGCTATATTGGGACGGGAAAATTTCTCGGTGTTTCGTCGCACAGTTGCGACGAAAATCTGTCAGGTCTGCGACCTGCTATTGCCGTCGTTGTTTCGTCGGTGTATTTTTTCGTCGCTATTTTATAATTTTTTATTTTTTTATTTCCTTTCTGCGACATATTATTTCGTCGCAAAGTTTCGTCGGTATATTTTTTCGTCGCTATTTTTAAATTTTTGATTTTTTTATTTCTGGTCTGCGACATTTCGGTTTCGTCGCAGGTTCGTCGCTATTTTTTAATTTAATATTTAATATTAATTAAATATTAAATATTTTTAATTTATAAATAATACAATATATTATTAATTAAATAGTTTTTATTATTATTTAATTTTTATAATATATTTTATTTTGTATATTAAATCATTTGTACGAATGTTATACAGAAATACAGTACTTGCGTATTGAAGTTCATATAATTAAACAACACAAACAAAATTGAATCCGTATAAATGTCATATAAAATATAAAAGTACAAAGAATATGTCAATACAATAAATGAAATAGACTGTACGAAAAATCAAAAAATGAAATACTATGCAGAGGAAGATGGATTGGGATCATGCGGAGAAGAGTGACCATCAGAGGGAGGCTGAGGTTGCGAGGAGCTGGAAATGATAGAGATGATGAGATGCGATAGCTGCGAGATTTGCTGGTTCGCCTGCTGCTGCACCTGCATCGTCTGCTGCTGCGCATGCTCAACCGCCTGCTGAAGCGCTTGCTGAAGCTCCTGCTGGGTCTGAGTCAGCTGCGACCGCAGTGCTTGTACACTCTCCTCATACTGCGCCCTGATGGTCTTCACCTCATGCTGCAGCGCCGCATGCTCTGATTCCAGGCGCGAAAGACTCTCTGGGGCCGTAGAAGGCGCGGAGGTGCTAGCCTCAGAGGAAGCACCTGGATGCAGAACTTCGGGAAAGAATCGCGGCGCTGCTGATCCAACCCCGTACACCGCCCTCTTCTTCTTATTCTGAGGGCCGACGGTCCGAACCGCATCCCAATAAGCGCGGTTCTTGTCGGCCTCTTCTCTCCTAAGTACGAGTAATCTGTTGTACTCGTCCTGAAATGAGAATAAGAATTGTTAGGGTTTAGGGTTTAGCAATAAAACAAACTAAGGAAAAACAAATGATATCGTAGTCTACTTACACTGATGTCGCGGGCCTTCGCCGTGATCCAGTCCTCCGTTCCGTCGGAGGCTTTTTTCCGATGCGTCTTGTAGAAGAGATCGTAGGAGGCTGGCCACTCCCCCGTCTCCTCCTGCTGAAAGAATGAAATGAAATATGTTAGTGAAATCCATAATTTTAAAAATTTCGGCATGACCTATTCGTTTATTGGAGGTATCCCGGCCTTAAAGGCCTCTCCCAAGTCAAAGCAAAAATAAAAAGAAAAAGGCAAATGAACACATATACTAATTAAATTAACCATATACGAATACCAAAAAAACAACAGCGCAACATAAGAAATCAATGAATATAAATAATCCACTTAAGTCAATGAATGTAAATAATCCACTTAAGTCAATGAATCTAAATAATCCAATGAAATCAATGAATCTAAATAATCCAATATTAAAATACTTACAATAGAACGCATCGTGGTGGCGTGGGAAACCGACCCACCTGAGTGTGTGGCAGGTGCTGGGCTCTGTACATTGCCGCTGCGCCGGTTCGCCGCGTTCCGGGCGCTGCGGGCTTGGGTAGCAGGGTCCATCCAACCTTCTATCCACCCCGCCCAGGTGGCCTCGGATACGTAGGCAGGCCTGGCATAATTGGGGTCACGCTCCCACTTGGTCTTGTGTGAGTTGATGAAGTCCCTGTAGCCTTTGGCGGCCCTATGCTGCCAGGCCTGCTCCACGTAGTGGGCGATGTCAGCTGGCCAGCTGTACGCCTTTTGCAATTATTATACGGAGGAAAAGTAAAAACGTGGTTAGAAAAGTAATGATCGATTACGTATCAAAAAGTGAAATTCACCAAATTTGAATACCTGAAACTCATCCCAGTAGAACCTACGTGTCTGCATGGTGACACGGGACCAGGCATATCCAGCTGGGTCCTGCCTCAGGTGGAAGGACCGAGTGATGCAACCGGAAATCTGGCCCGAGTCCGGTGCAAACCTGAAAGAGGTGAAGTTGTTAGGAAACAATAACGCGTGAAATATATTTGAAAACGTGTTAAAAAAATAAATCATTACTTACGTATGGGTATCATGTGACCAAGGGAGGACACGACGCCCTTGTATGACACCCTCGTCCGATGCCGCATCAGACACCGGATGAGGTGCTGAACCGGTGGGTGTGGGTGGCGGCGTAGATCGGGGGGGGGGGGTGCGGACCTCTCAGCAGACCCTAAAAGGTCTGCGTCCGCAGCAAGAGCTGCGGTCGAAACCGACCCAAGCTACTCATGCTGAGAGAGGAACATATTAAACTCTCCTGAGATGTCATGTGTAGATCGAGTCGGTAAACCCTCACTAGCCATCAGATCTGCAAGGGTGAAAAATTTAAAAGGCACATTCAACGAGTTTAGGGTTGGTTGGCCAGACAAATAAGATGTCCAAAAAATGACAAGTGTTTACATACATTTAATGCAAGATATTAATAATTTTGAAAATTTCGGCATGACCTATTCGTTTATCGGAGGTTTTCCGGCCTTAATGGCCTCTCCAAAGACAAATGTATGTCCAACTCTCGAGCTTAGTAAACACCTTGAACTAGTATCATACCGAAAATCATATGCAAACCTCTTACAAAACAGTTTGTACATGCATCATTCATTGGCCAAGCACACCACATTTCTACTAATTCAACATTAACAACAATTTTGGTTCATACGCACCCTAGTCACCAACAACCCTTTTCGGTACATGCAAGGCAAAATAGTATGTAATATCCAAAACTTATTCATTTTCATATCTTACCATATATATTATACATATATACATGTGTACTACATAATAAGGTTATTTTTTCATAAAAGGCCTAAGGGCAAAAAATAATACATATATATATAATACATATATACACCGAATATATATATATATATAATACATATATACACCGAAATATATATTTTGTATATAAATATATATATAACTGCCGTATATATATATATATGTATATATATACTTAAAAAAACAGTGAACTATATATATATACATATGTGAAACCGTATATATATATATATATATATATATATATATATATTTATAAAAAAACAGTGAGATATATATATATATATATATATATATATATATATATATAAAAATGTAAAACCGTATATATATATATATATATATTTATTTATGTATATATACCTAAAAACAGTGAAATATATATATATATATACATGTATAAAACCGTATATATGTATATATCAAAAACCGTATATACATATATAAACCGCCCCACCCCCGCCCCAACCTGCACCATCCAGCCGAACCCGCCCCACCCGGACCCCACGCACAGCCACCCAGCCCCACCCAGCCCCATAGCCACCCATCCCCTCCGCCATCCCCTCCAACACCCAGGCTACACCACTGCCCCTCTGCCATCCCCTCCGCCATCCCCTCCGCCATCTCCTCCGACATCCCCTCCAACACCCAGCCCCACACCGCCCCACCCAGCCCGAATCCCTCCACCCCAGCACAATCTCTCCTCCCAAACTGCTCTCAAGTGTATAACAACAACAAAAACAAGCGGCACAATCCACAATTTCTTGATGAAAAACAGACTAGATCTTATAAAAACAAATAAAATAATAAAAACAAATAAAATACCTCCTAAATGGCCTCTGCTGTATTCGCCGGAGAAGATGGGGGGAGGAGGCGACGGGAGTTCGTTGAAAATTTGGGGAAGGGGGAAAGGAGGGAAACGCAGAAATGGGGAAGAAGAGAAGGGTTTTCAGCTTTTAGTCGAAAATTGTGCGACGCACTAGCGACGAAAGTCCGTCGCTATTACTGTGGTGTCGCTATTTCATGTGTCGTCGTTATTTCAAATTTGCGACGACAGGTTTCGTCGGTAACTTGTCGGTGCCATCAGTATTGAAAAAAAAAATAATACAAAATATAAAGTACTTACAGACACACATTATGTATATACATGTGTATAAGTACATCAACACATACACACTTTCGCCTAATGAGGTACATAAAAAATTGTGACTAACCTCAATCTTCATTGTCATCCGCATCCTCATACGCATCTTCATTTTCATCCTCATTTTCATCTTCATTTTCGTCTTCATCTACATGCTCGTCGTCCTCTTCATCCTCGTATTCGTCTTCGCCTACATCTTCAATATTGTCAGGCGGTTGTATGTTGAGATGAATTTCGATGAAACCGCCGTTGGGGTCATTTAGAGGGAGGTTGTGCAGTTCAACATGTGTCGTATCCAGAACGGGCGGGTTTTCTTCTTGAAATGCGGCATCCGTGCCATCTGAACCTGGCTGTATACTGACATCAAACTTGCTCGATTTCACTTTGCACACGGCTCATCAGTCTTTTGAGCTCGCATTCATCCTCGTTGTTGGATACGATAGATAGTACACCTGGGACGCTTGACTAGCCAAAACGAATGGATCGTACTTTCTGTACCGTCGCCCTTGGTGTATGTCTACCAACTTATATCGGTCATGAACCTTTATGCCAGCGCGATAACCTTCCCGAGTTGGATTGTACCATTCGCATTTGAATAGAACCACCCGCTTTATAGGCAATGCGGGATATTCGAGCTCAATGATGTCAGTAAGGTAGCCGTAGAAGTCATCCTCGTCCGGGCTATTGTCATACCGCTTGACACACACTCCGCTGTTCTCCGACGATTTTCGGCTGGCATGGGAGACTGTGTGGAATCTATAACCGTTGACAAAACACATATCGTGGCGCGTGACTCTGTTCAATGGACCCTCGGCTACTGGTGTCAAAATGTAACCGTACTCATCGTCAGCCAGATGACCTTTGCTCGCCTGTAAAACGACAAGTAAGTATACATCAGCGGGGCAATAAATGCGTATCACATGACGTACACGTAACCGGCAAATATGTAAACTTACATGCCACCTGAACCAATCAGCAAACTTGGCATCTAACTCATTGTTTATTGCATCGCTCGATATACCCGGTGAACGGTCGACTTGATGGCAGTTGTGCAGAACATAAGAATGAGCAATCTTCAGCTCGCTGTCCCCCAATATCATTTCCTTTCCCTGTCCGTGAAATCTGATCGGATGTGTCAATATCGGGAGGACACCGGATCTGGAAATGCCGTCGTCGTTCCGGGGAACATCTCTGCACCTCGATGGGACATCTGGATCGAAGTAATGAGACACGAAGGTCGAGGCTTCCTCTGTCAGGTAGGCATTGCACATCGAGGCCTCGACTTTTGACTTGTTCTTGATGTTCAACTTCAAATGCCTAAGATATCTGTTCATATAGGGAATATCTGTTCAAATGCTTGCGCTTAAACACATAAGAACGTCACGTAATAAATAAGAGTACCTCTCGAACGGATACATCCACCTGTACTGAACAGGACCACCAACGCGTGCCTCGTATGGTAGATGAACTGGCAGGTGTTCCATTGAATCAAAGAAGGCCGGAGGGAATACAGTTTCCAGCTTGCAAATGATCAATGGGATTTTGCCCTCCAGCCTTGACATATCATCCGCCCTGAGTCTCGTGGATGTAAGACATCTGAAGAACAGACTCATCTCGGTAAGTGCTTCCCATACATTGGTTGGAAGCAGCTCGCGAAATGCAACGAGCATCAACCGTTGCATGAACACGTGACAGTCGCGGCTCTTCATCCCGTGCAAACCGCGTTTATTCACGTCGATGTTCTTAGACAGGTTCGAAACATGGCCGTCAGGAAATCTAGCCGTCCCTAGCCACGCTAACAACGCACTGACCTGCTCCGCATTCAGCGTGTAAGAGGACTTCGGCATGTAGGATGTGCCAACGGGATGCAGCTCCGGTCGCATATTCAGGTCGCGCATATCAAGTCGTGCCTTCAAATTGTCTTTCGTTTTTCCAGGCACATTCAGCACCGTATTGAAAATGTTGTCAAACACGTTCTTCTCAATGTGCATGACATCCAGGTTGTGTCGGATCATATTGCTCTTCCAATACAGAAGCTCCCAGAATATGCTTCTCTTCTTCCACCCGATACAGCAACGGGCCAGGTCTGCGTTGTGGATGCCGTCCAGATCATCAGCGACCCCCACGAATCCACAACTGTCTATCTCCTCCAACACCTCCGCACCCGTGAGAAGCTCGAGCTTCATATCCTTCTCGACGATGCCAGGTATGAACGACGTCACGTTCTTTCTGTACAAATGACGTCTGGGCAGGAACTTCCTACTGCTGTCGAACCAGCAAATCTTACGCCCATGTTTCAAGGACATCGTCTTCGCTTGCTTCATGCAGCAAGGGCAAGCGTATTTCCCCGCTGTGCTCCACCCCGACAACATAGAATAAGCAGGGAAGTTGCTGATGGTCCACATCAGCGCAGCGCGTAGCTGGAAGTTTTGTTTGGTCGATTTCGAACGTCTCCACACCAAACTCCCACAACCACTTCAGCTCATGTATCAATGGCTGCAGGTATAGGTCGATCTTCTGTTTCGGATTCCTAGGCCCCGGTGCGATCACAGTCAAGAACATGTACGGCTTCTTCATGCACATCCAAGGTGGTAGATTGTACGGCGTCACGATTACAGGCCACGACGAATATTGCTCTCCCGACTGTCCAAACGGGTTGAACCCGTCGGTGCATAACCCCAACCTAACGTTCCTTGTCTCCGACGAAAAACCCGGATGTATCGCATCGAACGTCCTCCAAGCTTTGCCGTCAGATGGATGGCACATCTCACTTTCTTTCGTGTAGTGCTCCGCGTGCCACCTCATCTGGCTAGCTGTGGCACCGGATGCGTAGAGCCTCTGCAGTCTAGGGGCGAGAGGTAAATAGTAGAATTGCTTTCTTGGCACGTTCCGGTTTCTTTTGTTCGTTCTCCACCTGCGTGTCCCATAGACCCTGCACTTGTCTTTATCCTCGTCGATGCCCCAGTATATGATGCACCCCTCTGAACAACAATCGATATTCTGAACCGGCAGTCCCAACGCCTGCAGCTGTTTCTTCGTCGAATAAAAACTGTCGACCATTGTGTTCCCTTCGGAAAGAGATTCCCTCATCAGCTGGCACATCCCATCGTACAATCTCTCCGTCATGCGGTGCTCCGTCTTCATGCTCGTCATCCGACCGATCATGGACATCTGTGTGTGACTACCGCAACCAGGATACAGCGGCGTGTTGGCGGCGTTCAACATCTCAAAAAACTGTCTCGCCTGAGGGTTCGGATCTTCCTCCACGAATACACGCGGCTGTTTATCCGGATCCTGCATTTGTAAGTACTGCTCTCCCGTAAATGCGCCGGCGGCTGCGTCTTGCACCATCTACATGTATAGGTTGTGAGATCCCTCGCCTATTTCTTCGGCATCAACCTGACCGGGTCCCCCTTCGACGTGTATAGTTGCAGATGTAGACGCCCCCTCATATTCGCCGTGGCAGTACCATGTATGGTAATTGTGCACGAAACCTTGTTTCAATAAGTTAACCCTCACGTCAGCCGGATGCATATATTTTACGGTTCTTGCATTTCTTACACAGACATCTAATCTGCGTTCCACTTTCATTACTCGTCGCAAAATCCATAAATTCTTCGAGACCTTCAACAAATCTAAAACTCCACTCCCCGTTGTTTACTCTCTCGTACATCCACTTTCTATCGCTCCTCCTCGGATCCATTTTCTCGCTATACCTTCAAAATAACAACAGCTATCTTTTCTCGGTGGTGGAAAACATCAAAATTCCACACAATTAGATTTCTTCCTTCTATATTTTCATAAAAAATTGATGATTTATGTGTTTGAAATGGGAGAAGAATGTGAGAAGAGTGGAAGAAGAAAGCTGCGTTTTATGGTTCTCAGCCTGCAATATTACCGATGTATTAGCGACGATATAGCGACGCTAAGCGACGACCAAGAAACATGAATCCCGGAAACAAACAAACATAAATACCGACGACTTAGCGACGCCTCAGCGACGACCAAGAAACACAAATCCTGGAAACAAACAAACACAAACACCGACGACTTTGCGACGCTCAGCGATGACCAAGAAACACAAATACCGACGACTTAGCGACGCTCAGCGACGCACGACGTATCTTCACACCATACGATGTGTTTCGTCGCTGCGGGCGTCGCTAAGGCGTCGCTATTCGGCGTGTCCGCACAGTGCCCGACTGTTACACTTACGATGCATTTACGTCGCTATTTCGTCGCTATGTCGTCGCGGAATTCCCTATATAAACAGGATGGATCGTGACCCCCAACTACATAGAAAACAACCTCCTTTATAATCATAAAAAAAGACCCAAATATGGTTCGTGACGTGGTAGTGGCCATTCAGCGGCAAGACGGCCTATTCAACAACCCTCTTCTTCAGCGGTTCCTCCACCACAAGAATCACCCCCACAGGCTGAGTCCTCTGAACCCAGTCTTTTTGGGCCACGTCGGGATCGTCAAATTGGCGATCTCCATAAAGAAATACAAGAACTGTGGAAAACAGTGGATGACCTGAGGGAGCATATTATGTACCAGGATGAGCGTCTCCAATACCTGGACACAAGGCAGATGCGGATTAAATCCAAAGCTGCATAGCTGAGACGCCTCCTGAAGGCGTGCGCGGAGACTGTTGCTACTCTCTGTTCGGATGACGAACAGTGAATGGCTCCTCTCCGCTATTCATTTAGATTGTTTTTTTATTATTGTCCTAGTATATTTTATAATTTATAATTCTATATTAATGAAGTTTTATTTTTCTAATCATCGCTTTCGTTTTGTTAATTTAAACACGTGTTTAATCTCTTACGAATCTTGACGACGCTAAAATACAAACGAAATGTGGCTCAGAAAAATTTGAGACGACTAATTCACTGACTAAACATCAACTATATACCGACGAAACTTAATACAACGACGAGAACCTACTAACCATATTGACGAAACTTAATACAACGACGAGAACCTATTATCCACTGAATTTAGTGACGCTTTACCAACAAACTAGCGACGCACGACGTCTCTTCACACCATTCGACGCATTTCGTCGCTACGGCGTCGCTAATGCGTCGCTATTCCGTTCAGTTCCCAACGGTTACAACCTACGATATTACGATATTATCTTCATCAGCTGAGATGATATTGTCAACGAATTTAGCGACGGGTTACCGACGAACTAGCAACGCACGACGTCTTCACACCATTCGACGCGTTTCGTCGCTACTGCGTCACTAATGCATCGCTATTCCGCAGTGTCCGTTCAGTTTCCAACGGTTAAAACGTGTTTACGTCGCTAATTCATCACTAAATGCGTCGTTAATTCGAACGAACCGTCACGCCCGTACACATTACGTCGCTAATTCGTCGCTAATTCGCACGAAGCGTCACACCCGCACATATTCCCATCTTGGTTAACGGTCGAAAAATTCGTCGCAAGTTCGTCGCTATTTCGTCGCTAAATTTACCTATTTATACCCCAAACATCCGCACATATATATACACACATACAAAGTTATAAAACATCAAAATATGCCGCGTCGTTTTAGAAGAACCCCAAGGCGTGGTGGAGGGGCAAACAGTGCCCCGCCACAAGGGCCTCCTCCCCAACCACCATCGGTTGAGCGGGAGGGTTCCGTATCTGTGTATGGCCCACTACCGCGAGAGGATGCTCAAGAACAAATGCCGGAACAGGATATCGACTACCGTATGCTGATAGCAAACATGCAGCAGCAGTCGAGGCAACTGCACAGCATGACTAGAAGGCTGCGGAAGTTGAAATTCAGATATTACAAGCTGAAGCACCTCCTCAGAGAGTTCGCAGATAATGTGGCGGCCACTCTTTCTTCCGATGACGAAGAGTGAACGGCCCCTCTGCGCTTCTCTTTTAGATTTCTTTTTTTAATTTTTCGTTTCATAATGTAAATTTTTATTATTAAATTAATAATTTTTTTCCCAATCACCGCTTTCTTTTTCCTTAATTAATACACGTGTTTAATCCTCGACGAATCTGTGACGACACAACGACAAATCAGAATACGAACAAAAAGTAAAACAAAACATTTGCGACACGCAGGTTTCATCGACAAAAAAACCGACGATACACAACGTCAAGAACCTACTCACCGACGAATTTATTTTATCTGTGTTCTGGAATTTTAGCGACAAAATAGCGACGATATAGCAACGTAACGCTACAAACTACATAGCGACGAATAAAACACACAGAATAGCGACGAACCACCGACAAAACACCGACGAACATATTAACCTGACTACTTTTTTGTTAGCGACAATGCTTTTCATCGTATTTTCGTCGCAATTAACGACAAAAATGAGTGTATCGCAAATGCGTCACAAAGTACCAACGCAACACCGACGAACCGTGGTTCGTCGGTGAGTTTTTCGTCGGTAAATGAAATTCTTTTTGTGGTGGGTTCATCTCTCGCCAGACCCCATAACCTATAGTTGCAAAGCCAAAGTAAAGGAGGTCTTTATGGAACTTCGACGACCAGAAACTACCAGTGGTGTCTATGAGCCAGTTTAGGATTTCATTCAAATTAGTTGTCCAATTGCTGGCCTTCAGTTTTTTCACAACACTAATCCATGAACCTACATTGAAAGAATATGTGGTCATGTGTTTCAATCTCTCTATTGCAGAGAACACATAAGCTTGTCTGACTTATGCCCCATTTGTGTAGTTTATCTAATGTAGACATCCTCTTCCAACAGGCCAACCATAAGATAATGGCGAATCTAGGAAGATTATGTCTGCACCAGACAATTTTATACCAAAGCACGGTAGGCTATTCGGGTTGATGTGTTCTGGTTGCGCTGGCAACAGAGAAAGATTTGTCTGCAACCATTGTCAACGATCAGATCCTGGACTAAGTTTAATGGTTTGACAAGTTTGGTAGAATGTGTACACTTCTTGATCCTAGTCTCTACCATATGATAGGTTCCATTTGCTCCCCTGTAAGGCTTGGCTAACTTTTGCATCTAGCTCAATGTTCAACTTTCTTTTCAGTTTTGGGACTTGCTTGATTAGAATTTCCCTGAGGGTTCTAAGGGTCCTTCCAAAAGTATGTGTGCCCCCATTTCCTAACTGCCTTCCGATTTGGCTTGGGAAAAGGTTTCTGGTCCATATAAGTCTTTTCCACATCCAAGAATCTGACTGTTTAAGCTCAATTTCCTTAATGAGCATGTCTTTCAGGATTACAGAGTGCACCTATTTTACCCAAAAGCTTTCCTTGATTCCAAGATATTCTAAATTCTTTTCATTAAATATGCTAAGTTTACCAGTGAAAGATCTACTAGGTTTAATCCCCCATTATCTTTTGGTTGACATATGGCACTCCATTTGACTTTTGCTTTCCTGGAGTTCCCCCAAAGGAAGTTTTTGAGCATTTTCTCTATGGCACTAATTATCTTCCTGAAAAGGAAGTAGGAAGTTGTCCAATACTTGCACATGGCGTATAGAACTGTCTTTATAAGTTGTACCCTCCCTCCATAAGATAAGTTCTTTGAGGCCCGCCAATTCTGAGTTTTAGCTTGTCGATTAAGGGAGAGCAATTCTTATGGGATAGCTTCCCAGAAACCAAAGGGACCCCTAAGTACCTAACGGGTAAGGAACCTATGGGTATACCAAGTAATGTGGATAGGTCTCATTTCTTGCCTGGGGGTGCAGCAGCCACAAAAATTTATGATTTGTGGATGTTAGGTTTCAGCCCATATAGGAGATGAAATTCCTCTAGGGTGTCTTTGATGGTTTTGATAGATTGGGTGGTTGTTTTTGACAGGATGAATAAATCATCGGCAAATGCGAGGGAGGCAATGCCTAGGGTGTTGCACTTGTCGTGGAATTGAAAGGTACTGGGTTTGATTTTATCCTTTAGTAGCTGAGTGAACCCTTTCATGACTAAGATGAAGAGGTATGGGGAAAGACGATCTCCTTGTCTGAGTCCTCTAGAGTATGTAAAGTTACCAATTAAAAAACCATTAAGGATGATTAAGAATGACGCTGTGGAGATGCACAGATAGATCCATTTCCTAAATTTTGTTGGGATATTCATGGAATCTAAGATACTCATGAGATAGTCCCACCTCACCGTGTCAAACACTTTCATTATGTCTACTTTTATGGCACATCTTCCAGGACCACCCAACTTTTGGTAGTTTTTTACTATTTCATGTATGAGCAGGTTGTTATCCTGGATGTTTCTCCCCTTTACAAAGGTTGATTGATTTTCATCTACAAGGTCTGGTAGTAGGGGTTTTAATGTGCTGGCTAGAATTTTTGAAATGACCTGATATTTGATGTTGCAACATGATATTGGTCTGAAGTCTTTTATTAACAAGGACCTCTCAATTTTTGGTATGAGTGTCATGGTTGTACAATTTTTATGATAATATATGAAGTCATTGGTGAAGAAATAAGTTATAGCCTCGGTAAAGTCGTCTCTCACCTCATTCCAGTTATCCAAGTAGAATTCCACGTGTACCCATCAGGGCTTGGGGCACTGTCCCGTTTCATTGAGAATAGGGAGTCCTTGATTTCTTTTTTGGTTATTGGTGCTTCCAGGTCCTTTCCTACATCATCACTGATTTTACTCACATGCCAAGTGAGGTTACATACAGAGTGTTGGTTTGGCTCTTTGAACAATTGTTCAAAAAACCCCGCCACCATTTCCTTTATTTCGCCGTAATCCTCAATAGTTTTATTTTGTTTGTTTGTAAGTCTGAGGATTTTGTTTCTAGCCCTATGTGATTTGGTTGTCCTATGAAAAAATTAGGTATTTTTGTCCCATTCTTTCATCCACCTTACCCTGGCTTTTTCTTTAAAAAAGGACTCTTCAAAGTATTGGAGGTTTGTGTAATATTCTGCCAAATTCCTTTCCTCTTTCTGCACAGTGGTATTCTGGATGTCTTTATTGAATTGTTCTTGGATTATCTCTAAATTTTGCCTTGCCTCCTCCACCTTAGTGGAGATGTTACAGAAATATTCTTTATTTAAGTTTCTTAGTGGGGCTTTTAGGTTTTTAAGTTTCTTGGTGATGTTGATTTGAGGATTTACATGAATCTTTGTGTTCCAAGTTTCTACCAGCACGGTTTTAACCTTTTGGTGACTCATCCAATCTTTTATAAACTTGAATGGCTTAGGCCCGAATGAGTGGTTAAGTTTCATTGTGAGGATGCCTGGGGAATGATCAGATGATAGAGGGGATTCATAGTGCAATTGGAAATGGGGTTTGAGGTCTTTCCATGACTCATTACAGAACATATGGTCAATTCCTGAGGCGACCCTGAAAGCTCCTGCCCTCATGTTTGACCACGTGTACTCGCATCCCCTGGATGGGATGTTGGCCAAATCCATGTCTTGGATCCAGTCGGTGAAATCTCTTATGGCTGACTTATCAAGAGGTCTAGGCTCTGTTTTGCCCCTACTATCTAGGACTGTATTAAAATCTCCCATGATAAACCAGGGTTTAGTGCCATGTATTTAGTGTTGCTATCTAAGGTCCCGCCAAAGATCCTTCTTGCGGGATCTTTCATTATATCCATATACCACAGTGAGTAGGGACTCAATTTTGGAAGGAAAGAGAAAGGTAATCTGATTGATGAGAGACTGTTCATTTTTATGTAGAGTTTAACATCAAAGTAAAGTGGGTTCCAGGCTACCACTATCCTAGTAACTGAGTATGAGAGGCAGTTGTGTGCAAACTCCCAGTTCCTACATAGGTTTTTCATTATTGATGGTAGGTTCCTTGACCTAATTTTTGGTGTTGTTCTCTTGATATCTCTCTATTAATCTTTTCAAGAAATGAATAGACTCTATTGTTGACCTTCCCGAGATAAATCCACATTGATTTTCAGATACATTAGTCTCATTACGGAGTCTTTTTTCAATTACTCGCACCCACAGCTTCATTATGTTGCTCATTAAATTAATTTCTCTATAATTTGTACAATTTTATATATCTCATTTGTTTTTATACGGAGGTACTAAACTGGCTTTTCTATACTGGTCAGACATCTTTCTGGTCTTAACCTAGTTCTAACTCCTCGACAATGCAAAGAATATCTCACTTTAGACGGTCATGTGGCTTTCCATTATATATCTCCTGTACCATTTGCAGCGGTACTCTAACGTCAAAGTTCTCAATCACTGAGATCCGAATGTATCAAACCAATCCCTGTTCCTCTGAAGCTAATACTTGAACAGAACTACAGATTTTAAAATCACTGACATCAGTTAGCTGCCCAAATTGCTACATCTTTGCATACTTGTCTATATGAAAATTCATCTCCCTATATCTGGAGTTAGCAAAGCAATCTCATTAAGCAGGCCTAGAGGTTACGCAAAAGAAGTCTTAATCAAGATTAATTTTGAGAAGTATGAATCAAGTAAATATAAAACTAACAGCAGAAAGATGACAAACTAATATGCAAACAGGAAGTTCTAAAGAAACTACAAAAGAACCAAATTTGATAACATCAAGTATACGGATGGCAATGCTGACTTCACTTTATCCGAGATGTTCAAGTGAAGATCATCATGAGAATTATAAATCAGATTCACCTGCCAGACATGAAAACAGCATCATGCTGGCCTTGACCCGCTGCATGCATACGCTGCTTCAATCTTTTCAGTGATGGAAGAACTTCAAAAGCAGGAAGCTCTGCAGTAAAGCAAGCGAAATCAAATGCTAAAATGAAAGAAGCCACCAGAAATGATGAGACGGCATTCAGCAGAAGGTCATCCCGAAGGATATGTCTTTCAATAACAAATGACATATAATCTGATGTCAGTACATATCAGTGGAGCTATTTTAATAAATCTGGTCAGCCACGTGGACAAGGCAGTCTAGAAGTAAGTTTCCCTCTATAATTCTGCTATCAACAGTATTTTTCACTCAGATTTACATTGTCCCAGGATAAAGACAGAAATTTCACAAAAGAAGAAGAAACAAACTCATTAAAAGTTGAAAAGGAAAAACAATGTGTAGCGCCCTGCTTCCGAGCCCAAGTATCGAAAACGATGCACCCGCCGTAGTATACTACGAGAGCTAAAAGGCGACGTTCAATTGTCCTGCACGTCAGCAATGACGTAGAAAATTTCGCAGCAGAAACAAAATAAAAATGAAATAAAACATTTATTTATTACAACCTAAACTATATCTCAAATGAAAACAAGTCTGAAATCCAGTACAACTCATAACTAATATAAATGAAGCAAAAGAATTCTACATCTTCTGGCGCCGAGCTAGTTACCCCACTGTCCGTACTCCGCTCCATCTTCTATGTAAATATATTCATACTCCTGTTTACCTGGGAAAAAAAATAAAGGGGTGAGTGATATAGAAATATCATCCAGAAGGTTTCCGCCTCTTTCCGAATAATTTCATATATGCAACAAATAACACGTAACACATATATAAATATGAAAAACTGTCTAAGTAAATAAAAGCACAACACAACAGTTATGCCATGTCATGATACATGCTTATGTCACCTGCAACGATATTTCAACATACGAATGTCTGTCTCTATACCGTGCAATACATGAACCTCGAGGTGATCCTACCACACGCCTCGTCGGGTCACACGCCCCGTCAGGCCACACGCTCATAGGGCCAAACGTTCTGTAGGACCACACGCCTCATAGGGCCACACGTCCCGTAGGACCACACGCCTCAAAGGGTCACACGCCTCCTAGGGCCACACGTCCCAAGGGACAACGCACGTGCCATGAAATGCAAATGTAATATGTCGCATAAAACATTTTTCTTTCTTCTTCCTCAATTCCACACTTTTCTTATTTTTCTTATTTTCTCATAAATAATAATAATAATTCCTTTTATCAATTTATTGACTTTATTCTATAAATGTAAATTTGTTTATTTTATGGAAAAACTACTTAAATTAGTTTTCCAAATTACTACCAAATATGTGATATTGATACTTGTTAATATATTATTTTCTTTTAAACCCGAAATCCGACTTTATTTTATAGATCAGGAAATAATTTAATTATAACTTTTTTTTTTCATTTTAAATGTTCAGCAACACCTATATTGAATTTATTTTTTTCTTTTATTAAACAGTTTTTAATTAACAGTAACAGTTTTTTTTAAGTTATATATATGTATGAAATATTGTTTTTATTTTTAGAATTAAAAACTCAAACCAATTTCTTTATTTAAAACCCAACCCAAATCCCTTTCCCAGCCTCCAGCTCGCCCCTATCAAGCCCAACCCCACCTCTAGCCGCAGTCCAAACGCGCAGCCCCCAGCCCAAACCTTTTTTTCGTTTCCTTCTTCGGTGCAAAACAAGCCTTTTCGTTCGGCCCAAACGGTTCACAGCCCCTCTTTTTCTTCTGCCTACACCAAACATGCTTTTGTTTTTTTTCCGGCCCAAACCACTGATTTCCATCAATCTCAATTCTACAACCAATTTAAATACAAAACTTTTAACTAAATTCTAACTTACAATTTTTCTTTTAAAAAAACTGGCCAAAGTATATTTTTTTATATTATATAATTCCACAGCCAAAAATGAAATGTACAATAAACATATATATGACATGTTTATGCTACAAAGAAAACAACCAAAACATATAATACATCTATTTGAATTAAAACATGCCTAATAAACAATAAATAAAGCACATAGCAAATAATTCATATATGAAATAAATTCAAAAAGAGAGAGCCATATACCTCTTGGTTTTAAGTATATGTTGGTAGGGATGGTGTGATGGTGTTGATGGTGGTATTAGCCTTCTTCCTCCTCTTTTCTTCTTCTTTCTTTCCTTTCTTTTCTTTTTCTTTCTTTCCCCCTCAGGACTCACACTCTTTTTCCTTTTTGCCTTCACTCACGGCAACCTTCACTTTTTGTTTTTTTATGCTTGGCCTTTTGGCCTCTTTTTTTTTTAATATATTTAAGAGAAGTGTAAGGTTCATCCCCCTTAGTTAATTAGGATAAGAGGTCATTTATGGTGGGGTTTTGAAGAGTTTTTTTAATATTATCATTTTATTTTTATTATTATTATTATTATTATTATTATTATTATTATTATTATTATTATTATTATTATAACACTAACAAAAGCGCTCTAGCCTTAGGCCCACTACATGGGGTTGGCGAAGTGGTTTGTGTCTTCATGAATGCTATTACAAAACATCCAATCTACAATGTCCAAAGAGGTCATATATGTATATATTATATAATATTTCCCTCTACATCTGCTTTTGTGTCCCTTTTCCGCATTTAGCTCAAATCTTCTCTCCGATCTCGCAATGCCTGCAACTAAAGTTCTCTCTATATGTGACTTTACCATGTCCAACATGACTATCTCCTTCTTTTTCCTACCAATCAACCGCACCGGTGCCTTCTTCCTAATGAGTTCATTTTGTATTGTATTCATTCTTGCAGGTCAATATTCTAACTTCCATCACTCATTTTTTGTTCATGTTTATAATTCATTGTCCAACATTTGGGTCGATAGAACATCATAGGCCTCCCAACTGTCCAATATCGCTTCAGTTTCAGGGAGCCTAACAATCATTCAAAAGATTCAATGCAAGCCTCCACTTTAACTATAGTGTATGGATTCTGTAGGTAACTTCCATTCTTATTAATTATTTCCTCTCTTTTTAGCATAGATTTCACTACGAGAGTAATCAGACTGTGACCCAGGGTTCACGCTTCATGCTATAACATTGATTAGTACATACTCTATTTTTATCCATCTCGATGTTAAGAGCTCTTCACCTTTAGCGTGTGATTAACAGTTTTAGTTTGAATTCTTTCCCAAAATTGTCTGATCCACTAACCCAACTGATTTGCAAAGAAATAAAATAATAATAATAAACCATGAAACTCTCCCCTGAATCTTACCTAGTCCGTCCATAAAATGGTAAGACCTTGAGCTTCACCCTCGGTGTGAGACTATTGTGATAGACAATTTTAATACTCCTTAAATCCCTACGTTTGTCACCACGTCCTTATTTATGCTTTGTTAAGTTATGCATAATTTCGCGCCTTTCTCTGCGAAAATCCCTCGTAACATTTACAAAGGAAGTCTATCATGTGCCTTTTCAGGCAACGAACATGATATGTGCGTTTTACTTTTAGTTACTATTCTCTGTATTGTTGTTCTTAGGAGGCTAAAACGAGTACGTCTTTTATAGTTGACCTTCGTAACATAAACCCAAATAGATTTTAAAACAATGGTTTCGTTTTTAAAACTTTTCTTAATCACTTGCTATCAATATTTCATTGTGTGCCATATTAACTTATGGCCTTAATAGTATATTATTTCATATAACATTTTTCTTCTCATTATATGGGTTACGGAGTACTTTTTCACTGGTCAGTTGTGTTTTGGTTCATGAAAATTGTATTGAAATTGTTTTGTGAAATCGGTATGATACCTTAATTTAAACATTTCCACACATCATAATGCCAGTTCCAAACAGCTTTTCCGTTTCGTCTTCTTCAAAATATACTCTCCAACAAATCTTCAACTTCTGACACTTCGAATTCATCGAATATATTCTGGTGACGTAGTTCAAAGAGAAGAAGCGCACTACAAATGTGTAAAAGGATGTATTTGTTAGGAATATGAATTGTTTTGATGAAGTTAAAGATGTTTTACAAGAATTAAAAAGGTATTTCACAATTTGGAATTAAAACAAAATGAGAAAAACACGCTGTGAGACATATATCTTTTACATAGATCGATCCATGTATACATCGATCTACCTATGTTGGGATTCTCCAAGATTGGAACCTTACTGTCCAACATCGATCTCTCAAGTTGGGACACATCGATCGATCGATGTGACATCAATTTCTAAAATAGAGACATCGATCGATCGATGTTGTTAAGGTTCAAAGTTAAAACCTTACTGGAAGACATCGATCTCGTAATGTTTGAGAAATCGATCGATTGATGTATACATCATTCTCTCAGAAGAGACATCGATCGATCGATGTATGTGAGGAATAAAATTGAAACCTTACTGGAAGACATCGATCCCTTGGCAATGAGACATCGATTGATCGATGTGCACATCAGTCTCTCAAAGGACAGACATTGATCGATCGATGTAGAAAGGTGCAAAACTGGAAACTTACTGGAAGACATCGATTTCTCAACACAGAGACATCGATCGATCGATGTTATCTAGGATTCAAATTTTTATGATCGTTGGAATAAAATCCAAGAGAGATTTAAAGTGTTTACTCTCTCCAGTCTTGCTCGAATTTCTTGTGGACTTTTCCTTAACATTAATCATGCTTCATTGACTATTGTATCCATGTTTAAGATTATCTAGGGTGGCCTTAGAGGATCAAATCCAACTATAGGATGGCTAAAGACTATTTGGACATTGTCAACATTTATGATTGAGTAGAAGACTTGAGGGAGGCTCCAAAAACGTGGCTTACACCTTTTATAAATTGAGGAAGCTCAGATGAGGGTCTCATACACTTTATCCTCTTCAAGCTTTATTTTTCATTGTTGTAAAAAGCTCTCATTTGTGCAAAAGTGCTTAAAGCTTGTTAAGCTCTTGTTGCTTGTTCTTTACTGTTGTAAATTGTGAAAGTGTAAGTCTAACATAAGATGAACCATACATATTTGATCTCTTGCTTGTGTTTAAACTAGCTAGAAAGTGTAAACCCCCACTACTTCCCAAAACCCACCGTGTGAAAGTTCTTTGATAGGACTTTGTTGAAGTTGTGAGGAATAGCTGTTGTTATTGTTATTGTTGCACAAAGTTATTTTGTGTAAGAAGTTGTTGTTGTTGCTTACACTAAATTGTTAGTATAAGTATTGTTGTTGTTGTTCGCATTAAAAGTAATAAGATGAATATCTATTGAAAATCCACTTTGCAAACAAAATGGTAGTGGAGTAGAATCATTTAAGATTCGAACCACCATATGCCGTGTGTATTCATTCATTATCTCTCATCTCCTTTCTTTATTTGATTTGAACAGCATTTCAGTTGAAGTGAGCCAAAAAAGGAGAAAAATTAAGCAAAATCGCCCAATACTTTGTTCACCCTCCCTCTAGAGTGATTGTCACAGACCTTACAATTGGTATCAGGGCCTAACCTTGATTTCTTCGCCAATTTTTGTAAGTAGCAAGATTAAAGATCATGGAAATGACAACCTCTTCATCTTACACCTCAAATTCCAAACTAACCGCATTATTCTCAGCCTCAAACACCAAAGCTCCTATGTTTGATGCTCAAAACTATTCGTTGTGGAAATTTCGAATGATAAAATATTTGAAAGATTGCGGATTTGATATATGGAGAGTTTTTGTCAAAAGAATTGAAGTTCATATGATTACCAATTCAAAAGGAGAATCAATGTTCAAATATGAGGATGATTACACCGATGAAAAGAAGGTAAATTTTGCTATAAATGGAAAGGCATTTGATATTCTCTCAAGTTCTCTAACCACTACCGAGCTCATAAGACTTCAAGGTCTTGAAACAACACATGAAGCATGGAAAAGGATGGAAATGATACAAGAAGCGTCTGAGCAAGTAAGAATGGCCAAAAGACTTATGCTCAAGAAGGAATACGAAATGTTCAGAATGAAGAGTGGCGAAAATGTTGAGGAGACCATTGACCGATTCACTCGAATAGTGAATCAACTCTCTATGGTTGACAAAAAAATATCAAATGAAGATCTTGTCTCAAAACTTCTCAACTCTTTGCCAAGAGAATGGACACCCGAAGTGACGGCCATCACCGAATCCAAAAATATCAAGACTCTTACCCTTGATGAATTGTCTGGTAATCTACTCACACTTGAAATCTTAATTGACGAGCAAAATAGGATGAATCCTATTAAGTCCACACATGCATCACACAAAGGATTGGTTGTAGAGTCCGATGAGTCCGATGAGGAAGTTGCTCTTCTATTTAGAAAGTTTAGAAGAGTAGCTACAAGAAACAAAAGCAAGACATGAAAGTCTTTCCTCAAAAGGAGAAAGCTTTAAATGCGGAAGTAACTACATGGTATGATCTTCTTTCTGAATCAGAAGGTGAAGATAATTGTAGAAATTATTAACAAAAGATTGGAGGCTGAATAGGAATCTTATTCAGACTTGCTCAATGTACAAAATGAAGCTCCTTAAATAATGGAGCAATTCTTAACAGCCAACGGCTATAAACACAGTAACGGCTAGAAATGCTATTATCACTAAAACAGTGATATCTAAACTATGTCTAATGTATATCTTTGTATAACTGTACAGTAAATGTGTATACATATATTTTACAAGTATACGATATGTACATGTATCCGGTGTATTTTTATACTCCTCCTCAAGCTTGATGTATATGCTTATACAACCAATCTTGACAATAAAATTTGAAATATTCTTGTAGTCACTGGTTCGATGAAGACATCGGTTGGGTGCCTCTGGTAAATGAACTAGGGTCTCTGCTTCTATTTTTCCAAACTCCATATTGACGTTTTCTAGCTTCAATTTTTTGTTGATGTCCACATGAATGCCCGAGTCCAAGTTTATGTATACTTCTCGCTTTGTTTTTCCTCAAACATATTTCACCACTTGGTACCTTCTCCGAGTAATTGAAAACCTCAAAACACACTTGAAGTGTCCATTAGTATAATCATAACTTAACTAACTATTCAACTATAGTGGATTCTAAAGAATTTTTTGAAAACATCTTCCAGTGAAATCCTTAAGTGCTTTCAGATATTATAATAGTGAAATTGAAATGTAAAGAACTTGTAAAGAACTTTAAACTAAATGTTTGAGATGTGAGAAAACTATGTAAAAGTTGAGGAATATGAATATTATAGATGAGAGGTCAATATAGTGTAACATTTTCATAGGTATTAAAACTATTAAATATCTAAACATTCATTGCCTTTAGCGTATAGAAATATTAACTTCTGGGACAAACAAGTCGTAATCCTCCTGAGTAGTTCACAAGTGCATCATTGTTTGTTTACATTTTTTTTGGTTAATCTCACGAGTTTTAAGAGAATACTGTGGTCACTCATACTCTATATAAAGCTCATTTCTACAGCATTAACTGGGATGAGAAATTCAGCTTTCTCACGACAAACAAAGGCTGTACATAGCAGTACCAAAAATAAGAGACGAGCCAAGCATCAATGAACAAAACAGTGTCAGACAGAAATCTCACATAGAAACATGTCGGCTCATTCTCTGTTACAAACTCATAAAATAATCCTAACTTGTGGAATTAAGATGCTTTTCATGTATTGAGCAAGTACTGGAAATTAGAAAAGCAAGTAACTAAGGCAGAAGTAAGATTACTCCTTATGGAAAATACCATTTAAGGCAAAATAAAACATACTAGCATAAACAAATGCAAAAGATTAATAGCAAACAACTCTCATTCACTTCAAACATAAACAACAGCATCCGGTATCGACTTTGACCACTCATTTCCTCTATTATTGAATAAAAACATCAGAGACAAGATGTAGAAAGTTGAAGGATAATATTCATCCAAACTTCTGTCTTGGCACATATTTGAATAAATGAGATCATCACTTCCACCTACTACTTGAGATCAAACAAAGTTTATAACAAGAACCAGTCAGAAAACCCCAAAGCAAAAACACATTAAGGAGACTAAAGAAAACTATAAAAGCTCTTTTTCCCCTTTTTAATGTTTCCAAAACACGCCAAAGTGTCACAAGCATTTATTTGTTTTATTTTCCATGGCATCGAATATCTCAATTATCAAGTGAATCATATAATTCTGTTATCATTATAAAAATTTTTTAAAAAAATGATCCAGATTTAACCAATACAATAAGAGCAGAAAACCAATAAAAGTTGCTTCCAGTATCCACAAGAAAAGCTTATTATGAACCTAGTAAAAAAAACTGAGAAGCAGAGAAAATTGCACATTTCTTACTTATGGTAATTTAGTCCACATTTTAATTTCCCACCACATAGCTTAACAAAGTTTATAGCAAACCACAAATTTAACATGTCATTTTGATGATGAAAACAAAAACACTCATTCGGAAATGCACCTAACATAAAAGAATAATTACTTGCCTATTGATGAAAAAGTAAGTAATTGTATGCAGGAAACATTATTAGGTTAATTTTGATACAAGTGACGTGAACTTTTGGAAGCAACTGAGTCCCTATGCAAATCACACTGTCCTGAAGCTCGACTATGCAAACAAAAATATCACCTGGGATCTTTATATCAAGAGTGGATTAATGAAGAACAAGATGCTCCTAATTTGAAGGAGCTATACACAAGTAAACCAATTGTCAAGTTCTACTTGTCAAGTGGGGAGGTCAAACAGAGGACTTCTCATTATTCTAAAATTTTTCTCTTCCTTTTTTCTAAATATCAAATCAAAATAGCAACAGAGAACACTCGTGTAAATAGTAACTTGTGTAAATGTTAAGCACTCTTTGCTCTACTACTTTCTGACAACATTATGTTAATTCATGCATTTTGGCTAACTAGATCTGTCCAATATTATTTTAGCACATAATACATAATAAGTGCCAGAAGGGAGAGACAATAATTGAGTACCTTAGTCGATATTGTGTTAGTGTAGAAAAGTTACATATTAATAGCCACAATAGCTTGAATGAGCATGTGATGCATTTGAAGTTGATTGTTTAGCTTCTTCACTTGTTGCCACTCCATTCATTGAGTCATCCCATATAATTCGGAAGATAATCGGTGGTTTCAGGAGCTAATTGCCGCCATACCTTTTCCATTTCAGCACCGAGGAGAGTTACCTCATAAGTCAGCCAAGTAGCTCTTAGCAGAAATTTTCTTATTCCTCCTTAAGAATACATCAGCAAGTTTGCCTCTACCAAACACCAGATGAACAGGCTTCTCACGGTCGAACAATTGTTGATGAACATGCTTCTCACAACCAAAAATTAAGACATATTGCCCTTTTTTTTGGGAGGTAGACATATTGCCCTTAAGTCGACAGTCTTTTTCTCCTCTTCCGAATCAGAATTAAAAGAAGAGGAAGAAGAATAATCTTGATGAATATTCTCATAAATACTAAATTACATATTCTCTTTTTCAAAGTTCAAACAGCAAAACCCTAAGTTTGAAACAAGAAATCTGAAAGATGAGGAACAAAAGAGGAGTGAAGGTAGGGAGACGTATGAGTAGTGGAGTAACGTAAATAGAAGTGGGGCACGTCAGGCATTTCACCATGTTGCCAAGTTGCCAACTTAAGACGTAACTGTACACATAGCCTCCAAAAAATTAAGCACCTAATCAGATCCATTTTCTTCCACGCAATAAATTTTCCGCTTTCCCAGTCACTTCATCCTCGTTTTCTCTTCTCTTTCTCACTTAATTCATCTTTTTTCCTTTATTCTTCATTTTCCATCAAACTTCTCTATTCTCCTCTCTCAATTTATCTTTTCCTATGTCCTCTCTCTATCCATAAAAAGCGTCCATTTTTCTTTTTCTTCTGAACTCCTTCCTCTTTCTTCTCTCTCTTTCTTCTTCTTCTCTTTCATTCCATTAAATCTTCTTATAATACAATGTATCCCATCTTCTTCTTATTTTATTTTCTTCTGGATAATACCACATAACAAAAAATAACACAACTCTATTTTATCTTTCTTTCTCGTTTTCTCTCCTTTCTTTGACGTTGCCTTCTTCCTCTTAGTCACAGCAGAAGAAAGATGGTTTAAGAAAGTTTCCTTTGAACTTTCTTCTGCATGTTTTACTAAGCCTAAAGTCAAATTCTCTTCATCGGCAACAACCAATTTGAAAACGTCTTCTACTTTCCGACCTTGAGCCAAAGGAGATTAAAGTTTGGTTTGAAGATGTATAGAGATGGTTTCAGAACAACTTGTCAATCACATTTGACTCCTCAACATCCACCAAGGGATCGGATTCAAGAACAAAATGGAGCTATATTCCACTTTGGAACTGGTGATTAACCATAATAGAATCGTCTGATAGTCAGCAACAGTCAACAGTTCAACTTCAGTAGATCAGCATTCAAAGTACTGCAGTTTAGCAGTTCAGCGCCCAAGTATGGCTGTTCAGCCTCAGGGGCACTTTAGCAGGGCATCATGACGCCCTTATAACATCGAAGAATATGCCAAGGTTTGCACCTCGGCACCAACTTCAGTTTATGTTCAAATGCCGCACTTCGGACCACTTCAGCGGGATAAGGCCCAGTCATGCGCTTCGGCAGAGTTCAGCTGTGTACCACAGCAAATGAACCAAGTACGATACTACTTCGTGGGACCCTCAAACAGAGGTGCAACTCAATTATACTGACTATAGCTGGATATTCTTCCTGAATACGCCAAGGTCACAACAGCCGGCCTACTAGTTACATCAACCAGGCCGGTCTATTAGTCACATCAGTCAGACTACTGATCACATCAGCAGACCTACTGCGCCTTAGGCTTTCTGCCCCAAGCAAGTGTCCTCTCCAAATCCATTACCAGGGGCTTAAAGCGGAAAAATGTCTATAAATGCAAGTCAACCAAGAAAAAGAAAGGGACCAAGATCTAAATCCGGATTTCAAACATCCATACTCTAAAGCGAGCTCATACCCTTTGCTCCTCGGCATATACTGTGAGAAACTCCTAACTCACCTCTTAAATTATAATCTCAGTGAGATATGGCCCAAACTGACTTGAGCGTCGGAGGGTTTTTCCCGGGGCCAACCCCCCGGGATCTCTAACCTATGCTTTCTTGTGCAGGATATTCTATAGGCTATTCCAGCTACACACTTTCAATCCCAGTTAACAACTCTTCAAGTTAACTGACGGAGCTAATTTGAGGTCGTCTAGACCCTTGGTGAAGATCCGGCTTCATCATTTGGTGCTAGAAGGAGGGCCCCCTTAGTCCCTTAACCCAGAAAACAGCTACTCAAAGCTTTGCTAGCGGTCAAAGCTTTTCTAATTATCTTAGGAAGCTATTGAGAGTCAAGGGTCCAAGCAACCTATGACATCCAGGAGGAGCCAAAGGTCTTCTCAGCAACAGACTGATCAATGCTCTACGGAGCCGGAAGAATCCTCAACTCCCATTGCCTTCACATATGAAGAGCACAGGCGAGCCATTCGCTATGTGGCTCAGAACCCAGAAGTCTTCCAAGCAGTAGTGAGGGAGATGAAGGGAAAGGCCTCTGCAACAAAGTCCAGTGGGTCCCATTCCAATAACTCTCACCCACTGGAACACATGGAGTATTCTCCCACTCGGCCTGGTTATTATCCCAGGCGTCAGGCTGAGTTTATGGCCGAGGCAAGACGGCCAGAACAAAAGTCTAGCCACCAGAGCTTAAAATATAATCAAAAAGTTTCCCTGCCTTTCAAACATAGCAGAAAAGTTGACAATAAGGGCAAAGCACCATTGCAGGAAAGGTGCTCTGTCAAGATTCGGTTAGGAGGCCGAGGAAAGGAAAGAAACTCTCTGCTGGCTTCAAAAGCCCATATTCTTTCCTACATGAGGAAAAAATCTCTGGCAAGAGAACCCCAGCCCCTGGCTGGACCAATCCACAAAAGAAACCATCGACTGTGCTGCCTTTATCATCATGATATCGGGCATGATACAGAAGATTGTAGGCAGCTCGGGCAAGAGATTGGGCGTCTTATCGAGTTGTGTGTCCTGCAACGTTTTTATAATCCAAGGTCTAGGCTCCACAACAGGCTAGACTTTGGTAAATTCCCTCCAGATGAGAGTTGTAAGCCTGGGTCTCATCAGGGTTTTCTAAGTGATGAGGATTCAGATCCTGATGAAAGGGGGTTACGGGTTCCTGAGCATATAAGGCTGACATAACGGCAACAGTCCCTGATTCAATCGAATCATGGTTTATCTCTTCTTGTGCTCATCCGGTATCTTCTGGCTCAGCCTTATGTTATCAAGGGATCAGTTTCTTATATTCGACTGGATATTCTTATTTGGCATTCAGCCAGGAAAATTTAAGTCACCTTATGGTGCATGGAGCAATAATTTATGCCTATCTATCACCCACAACGAAAGTGGGGGCATATATATCTTTACCCCAGCAGGTCTGGGATGGTTGAGCAGGCCTCAACATTATCTTTACCCCAGCAGGTTTGGGAGGTTGAGCAGGTCTCAACATTATCTTTACCCCAACAGGTCTGGGAGGTTGAGCAGGTGTCAACATTATCTTTACCCCAGCAGGCCTAGGAGGTTGAGCAGGTCTCAACATTATCTTTACCCCAGCAGGTCTGGGAGGTTGAGCAGGTCTCAACATTATCTTTACCCCAGCAGGTCTGGGAGGTTGAGCAGGTCTCAACATTATCTTTACCCCAGCAGGTCTGGGAGGTTGAGCAGGTGTCAATATTATCTTTACCCCAGCAGGTCTGGGAGGTTGAGAAGGTCTCAACATTATCTTCTGGGAGGTTGAGCAGGTCTCAACATTATCTTTACCCCAGCAGGTCTGGGAGGTTGAGAAGGTCTCAACATTATCTTTACCCCAGCAGGTCTGGGAGGTTGAGCAGGTCTCAACATTATCTTTACTTCAGCAGGTCTGAGAGGTTGAGCAGGTCTCAACAGCGGGATAAGTTTCCTATATCTTCACCTCAGCAGGTCTGAGAGGTTGAGCAGGTCTCAATAGCGGGATAAGTTCCCTATATCTTCACCTCAGCAGGTCTGAGAGGTTGAGCAGGTCTCAACAGCGGGATAAGTTCCCTATATCTTCACCTCAGCAGGTCTCAACAGCGGGATAAGTTCTCTATATCTTCACCTCAGCAGGTCTGAGAGGTTGAGCAGGTCTCAACAGTGGGATAAGTTCCCTATATTTTCACCTCAGCAGGACTGAGAGGACGAGCAAATCTCAACAGTGAGACAAGTTTACGTATACTCTAACTCAGCAAAACTGAAAGGGTTGATGAAAAGGGGATAAAGGTTTTCCCACATCTTGAAATTCATCAAGGCACAGCAGAGCTGAAGAGCCAAGAATAAAAGCTAAAAGCTATCAGCATAGAGCAAGTTGAAGATACATACTTGCATAAAGCAAGTGAAGCTTTTGATAAAGCTGAAGACAAATACTTGCAAGAGCAAGTTGAAAACAAATACTTGCATAAAGCAAGTGAAGCTTTTGATAAAGCTGAAGACAAATATTTGCATAAAGCGAATAAAATTGGAACTTCGCAGTACTGAAGACAAACACTTGCAAACTACGGGAAAAGAGCAAGTAAAACTTCGCAGAGCCAAAGACAAATATTTGTAGATAAAGCAGATAAAACTTCACATGCTGAAGACAAAGATAGTTAAAGAAGTTGAAAGAAGCCGAAGAGCAAAAGTTGAGAAAAATGGATTCTCATTAAGTACAAAATCTATTACAACTACAACTATCTACAGGAAAAATCCTATTCTACTCTACAGCTTCTTCATTCTCTCTATGATCAACCCCACTTTGGAACAGAGCAATTTGATTTTCAAGTAGGTTCCCAGCCTCAGGGTTGTATAGCTTGGCAATACGAGGGTGGTTCTTGTCCAGGCTGGGGCAGACCTCCGAACAAGCATCAATTGCGCAAGTTTGCCCAACAGCAATTGCTGAGCCTTGAATCCTCAAAAAATTCCTGGTGAAAAGCTCAGACTGTCTGAACTCAGCAATGGTTTTCTTCGTCTCCTCAGCCTGAAGTTCAAATTGCTGAAGGAGATCAGCTTTACTTTTCCTTTCTGCCTCCAGCTGCTGGTACAGCTCAGCCCTGCTATTGGACAATACTTGGCCAAAATTACTGAGTTCTTTTTGGTAGAACTCCAGTTCAGCCTGAGCCTTGGAAGAAACTAACTCAGTGCTGGCTAATGTCTCCTTCAGCTCAATTACTTGGGATTTGGCATCGGCCAGCTTAGCTTCAGAATCTCACTTCTCAGCTTGAAGCCTGGAGTTCTCCTCCATAAGTGAGGCCAGCTTGGAATCTGAATCCTGCTTTGCCATCTGAAGCCTAGAATTGTCTTCAGTAAGTGTGGCAACTTGCGAATTCAGGTTGTTCACCTCAGCCTCCAGTCCGGACAACTTTGTGCTGTTAGGTTTTGCCACCTCAGCTAACTCATCATAGGCCTTTTTGAGGTGGGCATTGGTCTCAGAGAGCTTGAGAAATCTGGAATGGATCTCTTCAGCTCGTCTAAGAATGTTAAATTCTTGGACCCGATACTGCAAAATTCAAATTGGTTAAGAAAAGCCTGAAGGATCAAGTTAAAAGATGGAAAATAGAGGGAAGTCATACCAGGGCCATATTCCTCGCGAATGATTTGAAGGCAGTACTCCAGTCCACGCTGTCATACATCTGCCAATCCTTAGGAAGTATTGACATTTCTGTCAATTTTCTAGCTATTTCAGGATATTCGGCAGAGTTTGTTGAAGCTGAACTCTATCGTCCTTTTGCCCCGCTGCGGCTGGGAAGAGTGTTCCCCCTCCGCTATATTCTTCGCAGAGGACTCTCCTTCAGGTGCGTTTACCCTGGAGGGTTCCCCTTCAAGATTATTTTCTTTTGCGGGCTCTCCCTCCGATGCTTTCACCTCAGAAGGTTTTTCACGGGCCTCATTAGCAGCCCAACCTAGAGGAAGTACATTCTTCTCTTCAGCAGCAGGAGATGAAGGAATTGAAATGGGGCATCAATTCCCCCACTCCCGTCCCCAGGTTGAGCTGAGTTGAAACAGGAACCTGGGCTTCGGCTTGGGGAGGATTATCAGAAGTTTCAATTGGAAAGGAAAAATATTCAAATGATTGCATAGGAAACAAACATGTCCAAGACTAGTGCAGGGCAAACTTTTACCTGGACGTGTCTGTACTTCAGATGAAGAGGTAGCAGAGGCTTGTTCTGAAGTGGAAGGTTGGCATTCTGACCATGTTCTCTTCTTGGGGACCAAGTTCTTCAACCTCTCAAGGGTCCCACGCACTATGATTTCTGCAAAATACAAGGAACAAAGTAGTCACAACACAGGTGCAATATCAAAATCAGTCAAAGATTTCCAAAAATGTTGCCATATACCCCGAACTATCCACAAAGCAAGAGGAATAAGAGGTCGAAAATTATATTCCGGCCACAAATGTTCCAGGTCAGCAACCTCTACAATCTGCCTATTAACTCTCTTCCAATCTACGACCCGGGGTGGAAGTAACAATTGAGATGCTTCATTGCGAAATTGTTCACTGGGCCTCCTGTTATTTACATTACCAGTGTTCCAAGGGATTCCTTCAGGTAATCCTACACTCTTAACAAAAAAGAAATTCCCCCTCCAATCTTTGAAAGAATAGGGAAGGTTTATGATAAAAGATCCCCCAATACTCTGGGATCTCCTATCTAAATTATACCAACTGCCCTCCTGATTACATACAAATATCTCCCTAAAAACTACAAGCGAGAAGCTCTTCTCAGATGCTCTTAGATTAAGCAGATAACTGAGGATAATTCTCAGTCCCTTGGGCGTTATTTGGGGAAGCCTAAGTTTGTAACAGAATAGTATTTGGAGTAAGGGAGCTGGAATGAGTAAATTAAAGCCAGATCTAAAAACTCCTCATAAACTGCTTCGTAGCCAGTTGGGGGATCATTAGCAGTTTGATGAGGAAGGGGAAGAATGGGAGCAAAAGTACTCTTGTCAACCCTATAATGTTGACATAGTTCAGAAAGGTCGTTGTTTTTCAAGGTGCACATTGAGTTATGCACTGAAGAGGAGGGTACCATGGATTCCAAGGTAAAAGAAGACGAAGCCATGAGTAAGATAAAGAAAGCTTACAAGATGTTGAAGACGTAAGGTTGAAAAAGCAGGAGAAGAAGAAGAAGAGCAATTCAACAATACAGCAAAATAACCAGCTGAGCAGGATAAGGGAAGAAGAAAAGAATGAATCAGGGAAATTGTTTCTATTTATAAGTAAGAGAGAACAAAAGGCCACAACTTTTTGTTTGAAATGCGAAGAGGCAGAAGTTCACGCATTTCCCTCCCTCGGGAAATAAAACCGCTGAAAAAGTAATGATGAGTGTTGAAATTAGCGCTTGCATTAAAAGCGGGAATCACTGCGCAACTAAGAGAATAACCGCGCAATCAATGAAGGACTGCCACGTCACGGGTCCATTAGAGCAAGATTTGTCTGCCTTCGCAGTTCAGCTCAGCCACACAAAATCTGGAGGCAAATGATAAACCATAATAGAATCGTCTGATAGTCAGCAACAGTCAACAGTTCAACTTCAGTAGATCAGCATTCAAAGTACTGCAGTTCAGCAGTTCAGCGCCCAAGTATGGCTGTTCAGCCTCAGGGGCACCTCAGCAGGGCATCATGACGCCCTTATAACATCGAAGAATATGCCAAGGTTTGCACCTCGGCACCAACTTCAGTTTGTGTTCAAATCCATTACCAGGGGCTTAAAACGGGAAAAAGGTCTATAAAGGCAAGCCAACCAAGAAAAAGAAAGGGACCAAGATCTAAATCCGGATTTCAAACATCCATACTCTAAAGCAAGCTCATACCCTTTGCTCCTCAGCATATACTGTGAGAAACTCCTAACTCCCCTCTTAAATTGTAATCTCAGTGAGATATGGCCCAAACTGACTTGAGCGTCGGAGGATTTTTCCTGGGACCAACCCCCGGGATCTCTGACCTATGCTTTCTTGTGCAGGATATTCTATAAGCTATTCCAGCTACACACTTTCAATCCCAGTTAACAACTCTTCAAGTTAACTGACGGAGCTAATTTGAGGTCGTCTAGACCCTTGGTGAAGATCCGGCTTCATCAACTGGCATGGTGAAATCATAGTATTTTCAAATATATGCAAGATTTTATCGTTGAAGACTTTCGGATTCATTCCCATAAGTTATAGTAGATAATCCAAGAACATAACAGATGCAACTACTACTTCTTCTTTCTTTATCAGGAATAACAGCTTTTGAAGCTATTTTTTATGTGAATTTTGATTTTTTTGGCCCAGTAGTTGTTTGTGCATGTTGAATAGGAGCCTTTTTTGGGATTAGAGTATTACCTCTTTGCTTCTGCTCTTTTTGGAACCGCCTTAAATAGGTACAAACCCAAGGGCACTGGTTAATGAAAGATGCCTCGGTCATTATAATACACTTTGTGGCTCTCTGACCTTTAAATTTATGGTTCTTCATAGTTGAATAGATCAAAAAGATTTCAGCCATATGGCCAAGGATCTTCATAGCCTATTGAAATAGATTCTGGCTTTATGCCAAGGCTATTCATAGCCTGCACAAGAAAAGATTTCAGCTCTATGCTAAGGCTCTTCATAGCATATCGAAAAATTTGAAAATCATTATGAGGAAATTGCAAAACTTTTGGCTCAAAGGGATGATCCATTCAAAGGGATTATGTTGAGAAATATGTTTGGATGATTTTCAAGATCATGATTTTAAGTGGTGGATATTTAAAAATGTCACATATGGTGTTATAATTGACTAAAATTTGAAAAAGTGAAAAAAATGACATCGATTTCTTAGGTTGTTGCACTTCGATCGATCAATGTACATCGATCCTTCACATCGGTTGATCCATGTAAGGCAGAAAAAACCAAGACCTACTTTGAGACATCGATCTCTAAACTTGAGACACATCGATCGATCGATGTACATTAAACCCTCAATTCGATTGATCGATGTAGGTCAGAGACAAACTCTAAACTCACTGTGAGACATCGATCTCTCAAGCGAAGGCATTTCGATCGATCGATGTCTAGGGTTTTTAGAAATATTTTTCTAAAATGTGATAAAATGTTGGGATAAACTGGGTAAGAATGATGATGATTATGATGATGTTGATATTAAGTGTTTCTTGATGATTTTAAATGCATCGTGACTAATGTGCCTTGGAAATTTCTACAACTTACCAAAAAGGGCAAAATTAGCATTTTGAGTTTATGTAGGTACTTGACATGGTGACAATGTTTCAAAGACACATTTATATCTTATTTATCATCAAAAAGGTGTTATTATATTTATTTATAACCACCGGGGTCATTTCTGGAGTGTTCTCTCACTAGGGGCATTTTGGTCATTTTACCCCTGAGGGTAGTTTCGGTATTTTTACTCAAGGAATCTCTTGAGTATATTATTATCTTTATTCTAAAGCTCATTTACAATTATCTTGAAGATTATTTGGTGGTTTTCTATTGTTTCTCTCATTTGATAATATTATCGACAGCAGCGGGATATGTGACGGGTTGTGATATCACATTCTGTTTTTTTCTTGAAGACCTTCTTATATATGTTACTGGAAAGTCTTAGTCATCATTTTTCAGAGAATTTGAAGGTGTTCTTGATGAGGAATTCATCACAACATATAAGGAGAAATTGTGAGAATTTCGATATTATATGTCGACATAATCTTGTCAACTATTATTTGTTGATTTCTTCTTCAAAAATCTGAGTTGATATGCATATATACAGACTTAAAAACGTGTATATACAGGTGTAAATGATGGTGTACTCATTTTATGACTTTGTGAAAAGTGGACCAACCAAAAAGAAGCTAGTTGGCAAAATTGCCAACTTGGAAACATTTGAAATAGTAGCCAACAGCTACATGGTAGAAAAGAGCTCAATTGTTCAAATTTTTCAGCCATCACATGCCTATTATCTTGCCAAGGAGTTGTGGTTTTGTTGATGGTATTATCCTTTGGTATTATCCTCATTTTTGAAGCAAATTCCAAGTCACTTTTCAAGACTAAAAATCGGCCAATTTGTGTACAAAGGTGGACAATTTGTGTTGTTTTATTTTGCCAAGTGTACAAAGTATTTATGTGGCCAGACAATGGTGTGAAGACACTTGAGCATTAATGATGAAGATGGTGACACATTGGAGTTCTTATCTTAAAGGCTCATTTCACCCTATAAATAGAAGGCAAAGGTGAAGAAGAACACACAACTTTCAAGCAAACTTGGAGATCATTCTTGCTATTCTCTTCTTCTTGATTCTTTCTTTGTGTAGCTTGTTGAGAAAAAGCGTTTGAATGATTTACAAATGCATGTATATGTATATACATATATATGTATATATGTGTATACATATATATATATATATATGTATACTAGTTCATTTGTTGTATATGTATATACATATATATATATGTATGTATATATATATGTATATATATATGTATGTATATATACATATATATATGTATTATATATATGTATAATGAATATGAGGAAAAAGATGGCGGCGCTGCGTCTCTGGCGATCACGGGCGGTTTTGCGGCGATAGCCGCCGCTGCCGGTTTCCATTCGATCTCCGTCTTCCTCGACATATCGTGATTATTTCCCGCCGTTGAAACCCGAAAGCACACATCTTTTTTTTCCTGCAACCTGCAGTCCCTGCTCTGTATTATCTCCGATTGGATTACTGCAATACTAATCAATATGGCATCAACGGCCCCGTCGTTCGCTGCCGTTGTTACTGGCGCCTCCTCTGCCGAAAAAATCAGCATCTCTCCCAAAACGGTTTCAAGGCACAAAGGTATTCCAATGATCTCTTTTCTCGATTCCGAAATCGATGCACTAGCCGCCCCATTCAAATATTCTTTGGTCGGTACGTTTTGGTACGGAAGACCACCATTGAAGGTGATCCGAGAAGTATTTGAAAAAATTGGGTTTCACCACGATTTGCGCATCACACTTATTGATCAATCTCACATCCTTTTAAATTTTCGACAAGAAGCAGATTATCTCAGATGTTTCTATCATAGATCATGGCATATATCGGGCTGTCATATACGTATAACTAAATGGACAGTCGATTTTGATCCTATGACTGATGTTCCCATTGTTCCAGTTTAGGTAGCCTTTCCTGGTTTGCCGGTTCATTTGCATTGTCGAGAAGCTTTATTCGAGATAGTGAAGCCGATAGGCTCCCCACTCAAGCTAGATGTTGCGACATCGGATGCACTTCGGCCGTCTGTGGCGCAAGTCTGTGTTGAAGTTGATGTATCACAGGAACTGCCGCCAAAAATCTACCTGCAGGCAAAGAAACGTCTTATTTTGCAGTCAGTGATCTATGAGGATTTGCCAAAATATTGTACTGCTTGTCGTCGTTTAGGGCATGATCATGAGACTTGTGAGCCAAGGCCGTCGGCTCCGTCAACTATTCCGCCACCTCCGCCACCGCCTCCGTCTCGCCCGTCCAAACAAAGATGGACGCCAATTAAGAAGAATACAGCAGTACCACCTTCTCATGAACCATCATCCTCCCTGCCACCTCCACCTCCAGAGTCTGATATACCACCAGTGACGGAGCCTCCATCGACTGCTCCTTCAGTTCCTTCTGTCGCTGAGTTGGATCCACAGGAGGTTGAGGAAGGTCAGCTGCACGACAACTTTTGTGATGCTCCGGATCACCAGCTGCCGGAGGCCGTTACCCATACTGATCTTGGTCATTTGTCGGACACGGAACTGCCGACTGAGGTGAATGCCGATGGCCCCCTCATGGTTCCGGATGAAGTTGCACGTCGCATGCAATTGTTAAACTCGTCCCCTGAGGATGACATATTAATATCTCGACTGCCTGATCACACGGAGGAGGCCCCATTCGTGCCTGTTGTCCCACGTCAGAAACGCCGCAGTCGAAAGGAACTGCCACCCCTACCGCCGTCGACAATTCTAACACGCAGCGCATCTCAGATCATTCAGGGAAGTGACTCTAACCTTTCTCAATGAATATATTAATTTGGAACATTCGAGGCATGCGTACATCCTTGCCCCGATTACAGCAGTTACTTAGAGATCACCGTATAAATTTGCTTGCTTTAATTGAACCTAAACATACCCCATCACAAGTTCTTAGATTTTGTTTGCGTCTTGGTTTTTCCCATTGTTATGCTTCACAATCAGAACATATATGGTTTTTTTGGCGGGATAATGAGTTTCATATGCTTGACACACAGGATCAGGAACAAGTGATCCACTTGACTCTTTCTTCAGTCACGCAGCAGCATTCCTTTGTTCTCTCTTTAGTTTATGCAAAACATACAGCCACACAGCGTCAGCACTTGTGGAATGCACTAAGGGACTTCTCCACGGGATTACAGTTGCCATGGTTGGTTGGTGGAGACTTCAATACATTCCGCACAATTGAGGATCATAATGGTCGCTCTACACCTTCTTTATCTGCCTTACAAGATTTTAATGACTGTATTGAGGCTTGTTCGCTTATGTCCCCACCATATCACGGCACGCGATATACTTAGGCTGAAGGCCGCGGCCTAGGCAGAGTTCGTCGGAGACTAGACTGGACACTTATTAATTCTTTGATGCATGATATGTTTGACAATCTGAAACTCACTCACTTGCCGCGAGTCACATCGGATCACACTCCACTATTGATACACTGTCAGGCAAGTGCCCAACCGATTCGTCGCACTTTTCGGTTTTTAGACGCATGGCTCCAACATCCGGATTTTCATAATTATATGCGGCATGCATGGCTCTCGTATCCAACAACAGGTGGCATGCGCGGCTTTTATAACAAATTATTTTCTCTAAAGAAAGATATTCAGCACTGGAATAAGACTATCTTTGGGAATATTTTCAACAATTTGAAGGAGGCCGAAAATAATCTGAATATAGCAGAGAATAACTGGACTGCTAACTCTACGGAGGAAGCGCGAGAGGCTTATTCTCAGGCTAAGGCGCAATACTTGCTTGCCTCAAAATATGAACTCTTATACTGGAAGCAAAAGGCTCGTGTTAAATGGTTACAAGAAGGGGATGCTAATACCAGTTACTTTCACTCTCTTGTCAAAGGTAAACGATCACAGTTATGTATTCGTCAACTCCAAGATTCACAAGGAACGTTGTTGACACAACATGAGGCTCTTATGATGGCGGTAGTAGAATTTTATACGGATTTATTTGCCCGAGTGCCTACCAGCAATCATACGGACATATTATCACATATTCCATGTCTAGTCACTGATGCGGATAATTTAATTCTTACACAGTTGCCATTGGAATCAGAGGTCAAAGCAGTGGTATGGAGTTTAGATCCGCAAAGTGCAATAGGGCCCGACGGATTTAATGGACACTTTTATCGTTCCTGTTGGTCGATAATACATTTGGATGTGCTAAAAGCTGTGCAGGAATTTTTCATTGGGGTTCCTCAGCCGCTGGTTATGGCTAGTGCATTACTTACTCTCATTCCAAAAGTGCAGTCACCCCAGACATTTGGTGATTTTCGCCCAATTTGTCTTACCAATTTCATCAGCAAAGTTTGCACTCGTATTATTGCCACTCGTTTGAATCAGCTATTACCAAAATTAATTTCGCCGGAGCAAACGGGATTTCTTGCAGGTACAGATATCTCTACTCAAGTTCTTTTGGCTCGTGAAATGGTGCATGTGTTGGACAGGGGCGGCCCACAGTTATGTCTTAAGCTAGATATGATGAAGGCTTTTGATCGTGTTAGCTGGGACTATCTCCAACTGCTTCTACGTAAGTTTGGGTTTTCTGACTTTTTCATTCGGGTTATCATTAATCATCTAGGTGCTACGAGGATGTCAGTATTAATCAATGGATAGCCATCACCATACTTCCGTCCCTTCAAAGGCGTCAAACAGGGGGATCCCCTATCGCCTTTACTGTTTATATTGTCGTCTGAGGGTTTTAGTCGAGGGTTGAAGGCTTTGGTTAGCACGGGCAGGATTCGATCCTTTCGGTTGGGCAGAATTCCTATGGACATTTCGCACTTGGCTTACGCAGATGATTTGCTTATCTTCCTGCAAGGTACTCAAAGGAATCTTTGCCGCTTCCATGCATTTCTCACTACATATGAAACTGCATCGGGACAAAAAGTTAATTTTGGTAAAAGCAGTTTCATTCCATCATCCAATCTGACGGCAAGACAATGTCAAAATATCAAAGGTATCCTAGGTATGCGCCAAACATCTCTGCCTTTTCGCTACCTTGGTTCTTCTCTTCATAAGGGCATCCCTCGGGCTATGCACTTTTCGTCGTTATTACAGCATGTGGATGACCGGTTACAGGGCTGGCATTCTCGCCTCTTATCTTTAGCAGGACGGCTGGTGCTACTACGCTCCGTCATTGCGGCGCTCCCGTTACATATTCTGGCAGCAGGCGGCATGCCTAAGTCAGTCATTCGCATGCTCGAAAGAAAGATGTCAGCGTTCTTTTGGGGTGATAGGCACCATTGGGTCGCATGGAACACTATTACTACTCCAATTGAAGAAGGTGGATTAGGGCTTCGCAGTCTTCGTGAGCTGCAACAGGCATATGCGTGTCGCATATGGTGGCAATATCAGCGCCATGATACATTGTGGAGTAAATATATGCATCTTAAATATGGACGACGGGGAGACTATACTCCCAGGCTACCAGATTCAGCAGTTTGGAAATCTATCTGTCGCATTCATCCCATCTGTTTTTCTCACTCAACTGGCTTGGGCACATTTCTATCATGGACGGCCACGTCTTCCGGGGAGTTTACGCTTAAGTCGGCATATGATATATGTCGAACTTCACGCCCAACATTACTTTCGACAGCATTTATTTGGTTTAAACATCACGCTCCCTCCGTTCGACTATTGTTGTGGCGCTTTTTCCATTCAGCCATGCCTTTTGAAGATTACATAGGAAAATATCAGATGGTGCGTCCTACTCAATGTCCTTTTTGCAAATCACATTCAGCTACGGTGGACCATATATTCATTTACTGTTCTCGCATCCGCTATTTCTGGAGTTTTTTTGCTGCTGAATTACACGGTGTACCGCCGACATCTCTGTCTTTGCGGCAATATTTATTATCCTGGTGGTATCGGTCCAATTCTACATCACTAGCGGGAGTTTTGAAGATTGTCGTTCCTGCAATAATATTATCAAACGTTTGGCGTCAATATGCACAACTCATCTATGGGGACACAACAATTTTCTCGACAGCGGCATTGCGTAATTCTATTCATTTTGATATACATGTCTGGACGATGCGACTCCAAGGGACTAAGCTGGCAACAGGTCCATTGCCATCTCTCTCCTGGCTCCCTCGGCTTTGTGCTCCTCGTCTTCGGGTTATTCGGTGGCAAACCCCTCCTTCTGGTCGTCTCAAGTTAAATGTGGATACATCAGTTGGCCAGCATTATGCTGCAGGTGGAGTGATATTGCGTGATCACGATGGTTGTTGCATCCAAGCCCTCTCTTTTTGTCTACCTCACAGTACACCATTACAGGCTGAGATTTAGGCTACTCTTTTTGGCCTGCTTTATTTCCTTCCCTTATACCGTTCGCTCCTGGTAGAATCGGATTGCGCTCAAATGATAACATGTCTCTGTAAGCCTCGACAGCCAACAGGAAATTATCATCTCAGGCAGCTTCACATTCTGGTCAGCCAGCATCAGCTGGTGCTAATCCATACGTACCGGGAGAATAATATGCCGGCTCATTATCTTGCCCAACATGCAATGATGCATCCTATAACGGGGTTGTATCACCGTCATACTCTTCCTTCCATGGTCAAGGCTTCCGTGGAACTGGATCTCACATCGGCGTACTTGCGCACTGTCTAATGGATTGCTGTTATTTTACACCTTCTGCCCGTGTCCTACCAGTCACGGGCAGACCCGGTACGCATAATGCTCATCTCATACGCTGCTTCTGCATAATTTTTTGGCTTATACATATTAATGTTGTTTCTATTACCATGCTCAATGGCCGTTGTGGTAACTGTGAGCTCAATTTGGCGTGCGGTTGCAACCCAACCAAACATGTAGTCTTCCATATGGATTGGCACCGTACCCTTTTTTCTGCCTGCACTACATTTGGTGCAGGCAGGGCCGGTTCGTTTCCTTTTCTTTTGAATATCTGGTCTCACACTCCCATTCTTTCTACACTGACGATACTGTTTTATTTGCACCATGTATATCGGGAGACAATACGTTTATCCATTTCACTTGGGGCTCTGAGCCGTATTGTTGGTGTCAAGGTTTCCTCTCAATATCACATCTCTCAGATGACCGACGCATGTTGTTGCCCTTCTTCGCATGCAGAACATAGGAGTTGGCTCGTTTCACGTATTTCTGCCGGCACTTTGTTTTGTGCCGGCAGCACAGGTTTGATCTATGCCCAGACTTCTCCGATTTTTCTCTATTCTGGCTTTAAGATTTTCTTCTCTTGATGCGTGGGAGCGAACATGGATTGCACTTCATCTTTGCGCACTGCGTATGTTCATTGGATGGCCCTCACCTACATATTCGGTATATACACCGGTTGCCTGCGCTGTTGATCATTGGATACATTGGAAACAAACAACTGTTGAAGATTATTTTCAAGACATTGACGGGCACTCGCGGACCTTCAGAGATGCTTTTGCTTTTTGCCTTCTTTTATTATGTTTGTGTAGAGCACAGTTACCTTCTTCTAATTCATTACACAATAGCGAATATCAACAATCCAGGCATATAAATATGTACGTTTTTTCCTTCGCCGGGGTTTTATCCACAAGGGTGGTTTTACTCGGCAAGGTTTTAATGCGGCATATCATATATTGCCTGGATGTTGATAATCAGTTGTTTTTTTTATTTACTGATTCATTTGGATGTAATATGGTTTTCCTCCGCCACAATTGAGGGATTTATCAAATAAAATATATTTGGTTTAAAAAAAAATATATTGTCTTTGAACTATTTTCAGGTGCCACAATTAATGAACTAAACTAGTTCATTAAGTAAAGTACTTAAGTTAATGAACTAAATGGAGACATATTTGAAAAAGGCTTGATGGCAACAAATTTGGAAAAAGAAAGTCTCCTCTCCATTTGTATATACACGCCTACACACACATATATATATATATGTATATACATATATATGTATATACATATATATACACACACACGAGAAAAGAGAATGCGATCATCGGCGCTGGCGAACCCTCGGCGCTGACTGCGGCTCCAGCCGCCGCCGCATACTGCCGGAACAGTACTCAATTTCCGGTAAATTCCTTCTTCACGGTTTCAATCTCTTCGCTTTTATTTCGATCCTCTTGATCATCCAGTTTTGGCAATGACGGCGCCAACTTTTGCGGATGTGGTCACCGGCTCCGGCGGCTCATCGGCTCAGTCCATCACCATATCCCCCAAAACGGTTTCACGATACAAAGGTATTCCATTAATCTCCTTTTCCGATTCAGAGATTGATGAACTGGCTGCTCCTTTCAAATATTCCTTAGTGGGTACATTCTGGTATGGGAGGCCATCATTGAAGGTGATTAGGGATGTATTTGAGAAAATTGGTTTTCATCAGGATCTGCGTATCACTCTAATTGACCAGGCACATATCTTATTAACTTTTCGCAATGAGGCAGACTATTTACGCTGTTTTTATCGACGTTCCTGGCTTATTTCTGGCTGTCATATGCGAATCACAAAGTGGACAGTTGATTTTGATCCTTCTACGGATGTTCCTATAGTACCGATTTGGGTTGCTTTTCCTGGTCTTCCTGTCCATCTACATCGAAAGGAAGCTTTATTTGAGATTGTAAAGCCAATAGGTCTTCCCCTTAAACTTGATGTTGCAACAACGGATTGCTTACGACCTTCAGTTGCGCGAGTTTGTGTAGAAGTCGATGTTTCGCAGGACTTACCACAAAAGATTTATCTTCATGCGAAGGGCCGATATATTCTACAAAACATAATTTATGAAGAATTACCATTGTTTTGTACATCTTGTCGTCGGTTGGGACACGCCACCACCTCATGTCACACGCAGCAGATGTCCTCCATTCCGCCACCGCCTCCACCTCCTCCGAAACGGCCTCAAGCCCAGCGCTGGACGCCAGTCAAAACTCGTCCAGCGCCCCAGCCAGTGACTGCGCCTGCTGTGCACCAGCCTCCATCGGACCAATTGCCGGGTTCCCCAGTTCCACCAGGCTCCCCCATTCTGCATACAGCACCGCCCGAAGAGCCGACTTTGATTATTTCACCATCCGACGAGCACATCGCCGAACCTATAGCCTCTCAGCTGGATAATTCTGATGCATGCGAAATGGGTCATTCTTCAGACAATGATTTACCAGAGATTCATAATCAGGAAATACCAGTCGTCCCAGAAGAGGTTGCAAGTCGCATTCACTTAATCCCTCCATCCCCTGATACGGACACTTTAATTTCGCGTTTACAGGATTCAACAGAAGAATTTATACCGGTGGTTCCTCGTAGAAAACGTCGTGCTAAGAAGGATCTTCCTCCTTTGCCGCCATCGTCTATTCTTACGCGCAGTGCATCACATGCAATTCAGGGAAGTGACACTTCACTTTTACAATGAATTTCTTAATTTGGAATCTTCGGGGTTTACGGACCTCTAAACCACGCCTGCATCAATTAATACATGAGCATCGCTTGAACATTCTTATTATCATAGAACCTAAACATGCATCAGTAGATATATCTCGTTATGCTTTGGAGTTTGGTTTCTCTCATTCATATGCCTCTCGTTCTGAGCGTATTTGGTTTTTCTGCCGTGATTCTCTGTTTGACCTCATCACAGTACAGGATGAAGACCAGGTGGTCCATTTTACTTTAACATATAGGCCCCTACAGTATACATTTGCTTTGTCAGCAGTATATGGTAATCATACTCCATATCAACGTCGCTCTCTGTGGACTTCATTATGCTCTTTCTCAGCAAATACAGCTTTGCCTTGGGTTCTCGGTGGAGATTTTAATACCTTCCGATCTCTATCTGATCATGACGGCCGTTCGCGCCCATTCTTATCAGTCTTACAGGACTTTAATGATTGTATCGATTCCTGTGCTTTGATGTCGCCCCCATTTCAGGGATCTAGATTCACCTGGTCCGACGGTCATGGCCTTGGAAGGGTTCGTCGACGCCTAGACTGGCTTTTTCTGAATACTGCATTCCATGATAAATTTGAAGATCTACAGCTTACACATCTCCCGAAAATTACTTCAGATCATACCCCGTTGTTGCTCAAATGCCGAACCGTAGAGGCTTCTTCATATCGATCATTCCGATTTTTGGATTCGTGGCTTCATCACCCGGATTTCTATAATTACATGCGCGATGCATGGGCTTCTTATCCAACATCGGGTGGTATGCATGGTCTTTATACAAAGCTATCTAATTTCAGAAAGGATGTCCGGCAATGGAATAAGAATATTTTCGGGAATATTTTCTCTAAAGTACAGCAGGCTGAGGTTATTCTTGCTCGTGCGGAAGAACGCTGGGAAACGTACCCTACAGAGGCAAATCGAATAGATTATCATCGTGCTAAAGCGGAATTTCTTCAGGCTTCTACTTATGAGATGCATTTTTGGAAGCAAAAAGCGCGAGTTAGATGGTTAAAAGAGGGAGACGCAAACACTCGCTACTACCATACAATTGTTAAGGGCCGCCGATTACATCTTCGAATCCAGCAAATCCAAACAGCGGGTGGCACGATTTGTACAACCCATGAAGATATCAGTGCCGAAGCAGTGACATTTTATACCGCATTATTTGCGAAGGAGCCGGCAGTCAACTGTGAGCTGATTACGCGTCATATACCACGTCTTATTACTTCAGAGGATAACACCGCACTAACGCAGCTGCCATTGCCAGATGAAATAAAAAGTGCAGTTTGGCACTTAGACCCCCATAGTGCGGCTGGACCTGATGGTTTTGATGGAAATTTTTATAGATCATGTTGGTCCATAATTCATAAGGATGTGATTTTAGCAGTGCAGGAATTCTTTCTTGGTGTGCCTCAGCCGCGAGTAATGGCAAGCGCTTTAATTACTTTGATTCCAAAGAAATCTGCTCCGGTTAATTTCAGTGATTATCGCCCCATCTGCCTTACTAATTTTATTAGTAAAGTTTGCACCAGAATTGTTGCTAGCCGCCTGTGTAAATTATTATCACGACTTATCTCTCCAGAGCAAACAGGCTTCTTACCAGGTACAGATATTTCTACACAAGTGTTACTTGCTCGTGAAATGATTCATATGCTTGACAAAGGTGGTTCACAGTTATGCCTCAAGTTGGACATGATGAAGGTATTTGATAGAGTTAGCTGGGAGTATTTGGAGCTAGTTTTCCAAGCCTTTGCTTTCTCGGGATTCTTCACCCGAATAATTTTGAATCATTTGCGAGCTACAACTCTAGCAGTGCTGATTAATGGTCAACCTTCATCATACTTTAGACCATATCGGGGGGTTAAACAAGGTGATCCATTGTCTCCTTTATTATTTATTCTAGCAGCAGAGGGTTTTAGCAGGGGATTGAAGGCATTGACGGCATCAGGGGAATTACAGCCTTTTCGATTGGGTCGTATTCCCTTTACCATTACACATTTAGCGTATGCGGATGACTTGCTGGTATTCCTTCGAGGCACTCAGCATAATCTCCACCGCTTCCGCATATTTCTCACACAGTATGAAGCTGCTTCTGGGCAAAAAGTTAACTATCAAAAGAGCAGTATTATTCCTTCTGCTAATATCACGTCTCATCGACAACAGATATTTGCAAATATTCTGGATATGCGTCTTTCCAGTCTTCCATTCCGTTATCTTGGCTCTTACTTGCATAAAGGCATTACACGTTCACATCACTATGCTCCGTTACTTCAACATATTGATGACAAACTACAAGGGTGGAGCTCCAAATTATTATCTACAGCTGAACGATTAGTATTGCTTCAATCAGTCATTGCTGCATTACCTCTTCACATTATGGCAGGTGGAGGCATACCAAAATCAGTTATTAAGATCATTCATCGTAAGATGGCCACTTTTTATTGGGGTCCTCGACATCATTGGGTCTCCTGGTCTAAACTCTCTAAACCGCAGGAAGAAGGAGGAATAGGGCTTCGCGATTTAAATAGTTTACAACAGGCTTTCTATTGTCGCATTTGGTGGTTATATCATCAGAATTCTACTTTATGGAGCACCTACATGCGTGTGAAATATGGACAACGTCATGATTATATCCCTCGTTTGCCAGACTCTCCTATTTGGAAAGTTATATGTCGGATTCATTCCTTGTGCATAACACATGTTGAACAGCAGGCTGATCAATACTCCTGGGTGCCGAATCAGCTGGGCGAATTCTCCATAAAAAGTGCTTACGAGATATGTCGGCCGGCTTCTTCAAAATTGTTGTCTGCCTCATTTATTTGGTCGAAACATCATTCTCCGACTATAAGGATATTTTTATGGCGAATTTTTCATTCTGCCTTGCCGTTTGAGGATTATATTGGTTCCTACATCCAGGCTCGACCAACACAATGTCCATTCTGCAAGACTGAGTCGGCAAAGGTGGATCATGTGTTTTTATACTGTCCAATAGTGCTTTCAATTTGGTGCTATTTTGCCAGTGAGCTACATTGTCCTCTTCCCACATCTATATCGCTTCGTCCATATCTTCTTTCATGGTGGTATAGATCATCTATTTCCACACTTCTTGGAGTTTATAAAATTGTTATCCCAGCGATAATTGTACATCGTATCTGGTGTGCTTATACCTCCCTGGTCTATGGGGACAGCACTAATCTCACAGCATCTTCCATTCGTTTGTCGATACAATATGAGATTTCACTGTGGCACAAAAAGATTGAAGGTACTAAATTGTCTGCTACATCAAAACAAGTGTTCAGTTGGCTACCGGTAGCTCGACCTTCTCGCCCGATTATTGTTCGGTGGTACACACCACCTTCAGGGAGATTAAAATTAAATGTAGATGTAGCTGTGGGTCGTCATTACGCGGCTGGCGGTGCGTTACTACGGGATCATAGGGGATCCTGCATTGGGGCGATTTCCTTTCGTCTTCCTTTAAGCCCACCCTTACAAGCGGAGATTCAAGCAGCAGTTTTGGGACTTCTTTATTTTTTACCACTACACCGGCACGTTATACTGGAATCCGACTGTTCCCAGTTGATTGATCGATTGACTCGACCAACAACGGTTCATGGTAATCCACATCTCCACCGGCTACATTCTCTGGTTCATACGCACCGTCTCCCTTGTTATCACGTTTATCGCGAGGCAAACCTCCCAGCACATTATTTAGCGCAGCATGCGATGGCACACCCATGCACGGAGCGGTTCACCTCAACCACTTTGCCGTCGTTAGTCCGTGCGGCGGTCACATTGGATCTTACTACTGTTAATTTACGGGTGCCATGACTGCAGTCTTCCATATGGATTGGCGATCAATCTTTTCTCCTGCCTGTTATCTTCGTGTAACAGGCAGGATAGGTATGGCCAACAAACCATCACTCGACAATTTATTCTTTATCCTATTTATGTATAATGTGTTTTTTTGTCTCATGCGAACATTTTGGATACATCATTCCCTGTATTGCTATTTGTCGCGGATGGCCATACTAAATATCGGAGCTCACCTTTGCATGCGTCTTCATCTGTTTGGGCTCCCCATGGCTGATCTCATACCAATGTCGCCTTGGCCCTATGGTCAAGGCGACCCGGGTATGCATTTTCATCCCTGGTTAATCTTTTTTCATTTGGACACTGCTGATCTATTTACGTCCTATTCATGGTTGTGCGAGTTTCAAATCATACTGGCAAGAATTAGTCCGTGTGTCCGTGCAACACCTTCGGCCCTACTGATGCGGCAATCGCTGGCTTTTATATCTTCTTTACCACCTTGGTACTTCACCTACCAAGGTGGCCCCGGTGCGTACTTGCTCTATCAATCTTTGCTTTTACGCCTCAAAGCTCATAGTACTCATTTTTTGCTCTGGGTGTCTTCTGAGGTTGGAACTATCAAGAATATTTCAAGCCAAGGACGCGGTCACTTAATCTTCATCAGCGTTTTAATGTACAGGCTAGCGACATTCATGGATTTGTTCCAAGACTTATATTCTCGTCATATCAATGACAGTCATATAAATATGTACGCTTTTTCCTTCGCCAAGGTTTTGTCCACAAGGGTGGTTTTTCTTGGCAAGGTTTTAATGCGGCATATCATATATGACTGGAGATATATCATTATTGTTTCGTTATTTCATTACTTCGAGTACTCTGATAATGTAATATTGTTTTCCTCCGCCACAAGTGAGGCATTGCTTCAATAAATAAATAGCGTTTATTTAAAAAAAATGTATATACATATATATATATATATGTATATACATATATATATATATGTATATATATATACATATATATATATATACATATACATATATTTTTTTATGAAAACATGTATTTTATTACGTAATCCCCTCACTTGTGGCGGAGGAAAACCATATTACAGCAAAATGTGACAAAAAGCAATGCAGCAGTAAGTGATTATCAGCATCCAGGATATATATGATATGCCGCATTAAAACCTTGCCGAGTAAAACCACCCTTGTGGATAAAACCACAGCGAAGGAAATATATATACATATATATATGTATATACATATATATATACACATATATATATACACACATATATACATATATATATATATATATTATATTTAATTCGATGGTGGCGACTATCAAATAAAACATCCATGGTTGGCCAACTGCGAGCTATAGTACCTTCGATAGTTATTTGGACCATCTGGAAAGAGTATGGGGCAATACGCTTTGGAGAGGAAATATTCAGTTATCACCGCCTATTTGATAAAGTTCGCCACAATATACACCTGGTGCTCTGTGATGAATAGTAAGAAGTTTGCATCAACTATCCCACATCTAGTTGACTTGGCCTTTTCTCTTCCTCTAAGGACAAAGCGAGTACGGATCATTAGATGGGAGGAGCTACCCCCATCTGGTAGGATGAAGTTAAATGTGGATGCCGCAGTGGGTCGTTCACAATCAGCAGGGGGAGCAGTCTTACGCAATGACCAGGGACAACTGGTGTCGGCCATATGTGTTTCCTTACCAAGTGTGAGTCCATTACGCGCAGAATTGATGACATTGACTCTGGCACTGATTCATTACGCCCAAGATTGGGATAATATCATCGTTGAGACAAATTGCTACTCAATACTCAAAATGTTGTCGAATACCGGTGCACTAACGGGCCCGTTAGCAACTGAGTTCGCAAATGCGACTCATTTCTTGACACTCAATCAAGCCATCATGCAATATTGTCCGCGTGAGGCCAATATAGCGTCACATGCACTAGCTCGCCACGGCTACACATGCGCAGGACATCGACATTTTAATACCCTACAAAGTCTTCCTTGCGAGATACGTGGGGCGATCCATATGGATGTTCAGCTGCCTACTTTGCGTCACTGGTCAATGTCTCACATTGTTGTGTTGGCGAAATCAACTTTCTGTTGCCTGTGTTGTCTGACTACACAGGCAACGTCGGTGCGTCTCATTACTTTTCCTTGGTACTTATTATTGGATTCACATGTTGCATGGCCTTGCTTATACTCACATCTTTCATTCTGTCTTGGATTTATCTTCCTCTTGGTCGCTCTAAACTATGCGTGGTTCATGCTCTCTGGAAACCCACTACTGCGCCACACGACTAAGGCTAAAAGTTTCACTCAACTGGGAGTCCACCTGCGATTCATGTTGTCGCCTTGGTTCGTACACAATCAAGGTGACTGGGCTTGTGCTACATTCTACTTGATTCTATTGCATATGCTACATATATGATACTCACACATACCTTTTGCAATCTTGATTGTGAGGTGCAATGTTCCACAAGCTCCGGAGGATTCCACTCCAATGTTACGGTGTGCATACCTTTTCGCCATTTTCGCAGTTCGATGATGGATGCAGCAGAAGCTAGACCTACAATGTCCAAACACTCTAGATAGGCTGACCATACTGTATTGGCTAATTGCTCCAATAGTATAAATATGTATGATTTTTCCTTCGCCAAGGTTTTATCTACAAGAGTGGTTTTAGTTGGCAATGTTTTAATGTGACATATCTTATACGATTGGAGATTAGCGCTCATTAGCTCATTACATTACTTATTTTCGTACGATGACTCTTTGTAATATGGTATTCCTCCTCCATAAGTGAGGCTTTTAATAAAAATATATATTCTCCTAAAAAAATATTATATATATTCAGAGTTTTTAAAAAAGGCACAATACACAAATATTCCGACGTACTACCGACATGTTACATATATTACAAACGTACGGCAACATCACACCACTATATACACCTCATATTTATGATTATCTTTAGGTCTTATATCATATGATATAAGTCATGGTGATGACAAAATTATTATGACATGTTACAAGGTTATAAACTGAAAATTATCGTATCAGGTGACCACAGAAACTTCACCAACGTGTCACATACTTGCCATATAAAGATGGCCAGCCCATATACTTTAAAATAAGCCAAACATTTCGTGGCTCACATGTTCAAATCATCCATGAAATCATTCCATGTTGGCACACACAAATCACCCACAATTTACATCAAATTGTGGAGATTTCAAATTCAAATTATTAAGCACATGGGGCGCCTACCTTAATCAGCCATTAGAGCTGAATATATAATTTATTTTATTTATATTATAAGTGACATAATATACATAACATGTCCAAAAAGTTTGAATTTAATAGGAGGAAAATCACGTAATCGACAAAAGTCGAAAATTTGGTTTTCTACAAGCATTACACATGGAACGTTTTTGGCATGACTTGTAACAAATATCTAGACACTTTTTACACATTCAAGACATGTTAAAGTATTCTAGAGAATTCAAATTAATGCTGATTGGAATTTACCATATATGTGTAAATACTGTGCATTATTTGGCAAAGGTTACCAAAATAAAATTTCAACACATGTGCAGCCTTTCTACATTCCTACTACATCCATGCTGGATCTTAGGTGGAACTTATTTGATACTTATTTGGCACGTCAATTGGTGGAAAATAAGCCACACACGATTGGTGACATTGTAGAAGGCAATACACAAGGAAACAATTCAAAATACAACACATGCTAAAATTTCAACACATGTTGTTTGTTATGGATGAATTTTGGTGCATTTTTGTCTTCAATTTTATTCCAAAATTTAAGGGGATTAATGTGTGATTGTATGACAATATTTTGACTACTTTTTGGCACATGTTTTGTAAGTTCTTTTCAGATTTTTACAACTCATTAAAGGATGTCAAGGTTGACCAATCATCAGGTGACAAGTAAGCAAGGTCAAGTCATCCTTCCAATCATAGTGTGCCAAGTGAGCAAGATGGTGTCATATTTACACAAGGCAATCTTCCAAGGACAGTAAAGAGAATTCTAAATAAGGAAGAACACCCTAGGGGGGCGGCCACTTATGATTAAAAGGAAGAGAAGTAGAGCAAACAAGGCCAAGACAACTCTCATGTTTCTCTCAAGTGCAAAAGGGTATTCTAATCTCTTCTTCTACCTTTCTTACTTCTTCTCTCAAGCCTATTATTCATATAATCTTGATATTATATAGGAGTTGAATATACCACCCACACTCATTCATTGTTGTAAAAGGTTGATTAAGGTGTGATCAAACCTTCATTCGATTGGTGGTGGTGTTCGTGATCGGTTTTTTGGTTGCTTTGGTTGTATTGGTTGTAAAAGGGTGGAGCTAGTGTATAACTCCAGTAACCCTTGTGGTAAGGTGTTTTTGGTGTTTAGGGATAATCGAGGAAGGTGTCATCGAAGACTGGAGTAAGTTGTGTTAAACGAACCAGTATAAAATCCTTGGTGTCTTTACTTTCAGCACTATACTTTCAGTTTTCAGTTTCTGCATTGATTTTGTTGCAATCGTAAAAATAGTAAACGTCTTTCGAAAATTACAAAACTTTGCAGAAATATAGCCACATATCCTATCTTTCATTTGGCGTAAGTTTCAACTCATTTGGATAAGTACACATCAGTCAATTGTAATTAGTTCTGAGACTAGTGTAATCTGATTTTCAGATTTGCAAAGGTTGAGAACGTCGACGTGGTTGACATACTTTCCAAAGGAATTTTTCAAAACTGCTTCAAACCATTAAAATACACATCTGAACGGGTTTGTCATTAAATTTTCAGACCATTTGGAGTTACTAACTAATCGGAATAAAATTTTCAAGTCGGAGTACGGTTTTTGGCACATTTGTGCAATCTGACCAAGAACATATTTTCAAGGGGTTAGGAGTGAAATTTAACTCTGAAATTTTTATGAGATACTCAGAACATCGGAGTGTAGATTCTCACCGAATTTTATAATTTTTGGAGGTCTATAATAGGTCATTCAATTATTTCAAATTAGGGTTTGAAAAAAGAAACGTTTTTCAGAAGTGAGGTTTTTGGTTCAAAAGTTTTAAAAACCAAATTTTCCGCACCTACTATTCAAACCCCCTTCTAGTGGTGCTATATAGGTCCTAAAAGTGGTATTAGAGCATAGGCACACTCACGACTAGAAGATATAACAATCTTTGTGAGATAGCATCCACTAGCCAGAAAACCGAACAAGAAGGTATGCCAAGCCAAAGACCTCCACCTTTTGATAATGAGGTAAATTCTGATTCTGAGTCGGATTCTGAACTATCTTATAATGATTTATATGCTGAATATCTTGAATTACATAAGTTTTCTAAGACTCTTGCAAAAGAAAAGAAACGCTTAATTGAAGAAAAGAAATTGTTAGAATCCTCTAACACAAATCTTGTGTCTCAATCAAACGATTTAAAAGAGGAGTCGTCTACTTTGATTGTTCCATTGAGATCTGAAATTTAATCCTTGACGTCCGAAAACCTGGTAATGAAATCCGAGATCTCAGCTTTGAGATCAAGAAACGAAGATCTAAAAAAGACGGTAAAACAATTCGATAGAGGAACTTGCATGTTAGATCGTCTCATTTCTTCGCAAAAACATGAAATTGACAAAATCGAATTAGGGTATATTGAAGATAATCATGTGCAAAACAAATCTGCAAATTTTGTTTTATCTTCATCCAAACAACAACATGTATTTAAAACAATCCTAAAGCCTAAGAAGGCGACAATACAATCTAGCGAGCCCCAGGTTGCATTTCATCGCGCATCTTCTTTTTCATCACATGAACAGTACAATTGTGTGCCATATAGATATAAAAGAAAGCCATTGACACATATGCATTAGTCATATCATACAAATGCATCACGCACCACGCACACTAACAAACATGCATATCAAAAACGAAAATCTTATCATGAGCGTGAAAGCATTCTCGGCCAAAGGCCAAACGGATTTGCACCGAACATCTATTACATTGCTTCTTCATCTCTTTTCTTACCTTTTGGAAGACCTATGAAGGTCACCTAAGTTTGGATACCAAAAGGTTCATTTGCAAAGGGTTGAATAAATAACCCTTAAGAACACACTTGAAATGCATGATTTTTGTTGATATACTATAAACTGCTTTTCTTTCTTACATGTACTTTTGATATTATTTACAAAATGAAGGGCGAGAGAGAGAGAGCGAAAGCATGATGTAAGGGGGAGAGAGAGCATGATTGCATAATTTAAGGGGGAGACAACAGTAATATGAAATTCAAAATTTGAATTTGAGCATATTTGGAGAGGGAGCAATTATATGTAAATCATGGACAAATGTTATTTTGTAAATAATCAAAAGGGAGAGATTGTTGAGAAAAAGTGTTTGAATGATTTACTAATGCACGATTTAATAGTACGAGTTTACGAAATGCATGACAAAATTAATAATATTTGACACGTTTTATGTGATATACATGCCTCATATGTTTATATATATTGTTACCATACTAAAAAGCCATGAAGAGTTAAAGCTTACATCATATGGCAAACATTTATTGTCTTTGAACTATTTTCAAGTGCCACAATTAATGAACCAAGCTAGTTCATTAAGTAAAGTATTCAAGTTAATGAACTAACTAGTTCATTAAGTGGAGACATATTTAGAAAAGGCTTGATGGCAACAAATTTGGAAAAGGAAAGTTTCCTCCCCATTTGTATATACACGCCTACATATATATATATATTTTTTATGAAAGACGGGCGGTATCGTCCGGAGATTTTATTAATGTAATTTGCCCTCACTTGTGGCGGTGGAATACCGTAGTTACATTTTGCCCTAATTACAGAGGGAGACTCTCCCAAACCAAATGAATTCAAAATATGGAAAATGTACAGAATTCACAATATAGTAGCTAATAAAAACAATAATGTAATAATACATAAAGTGTGACATAAAGCTAAAGACTTGGACTTGTAAATGACTTGCTGCTGCTTCCATCTCAAACTCTGCTGATACATGAAAGTTGTCCTTGCAATAGAATGCGAATTTGTGTATAATGTGTGGGTCTCCGTAAAACGCCAATTAGTCCACCAAAGCAATATGATCAGTAAATGTGAAATGCAGTGGGATGTAGATGAAATAAAAGATATACAATTCGTACCAATGTTGCCTGTATTACAACAGAACACAGGCAACAAACAGTAAATCCCAGCCAGCTCTTCATTGCAATCGTCCATTAATGATAGAAAGTACGCTTTCCCTCGCCGATGGCAATCCATAACACAAAACCGGAGGTTAAAAGCCATATAATTAATGCCAATGAGTGAAGTAGTAAGTAGTAGAAAGATGAGAAGAAAAACATACCAATGTTGCCCATGCCAATAGATGACATAGGCAACTTCATCCTGACTGTGCCAACCCATAGGGAGACGTATACATGAATTAAAATCTGAAGTTGGGCAACGTTGCATACATAGTGATTGCGCCCCAAACATCGCATGGCAAGGTCGATAAATGTGCATAGAAAATGAATCCAGCTTTCTGCAGACCATAACGAGAAAGCGAATGTGCCGCAGTGTTCACTTCTCTTGGGCAATATGACAAAGTTGAACCATTCAGTTGCAAAAATCTTTGTGTTCTCCTCAGGTCAGCCGCATATCCTCCTGTATAAACATGTGTCCTAGCAAGATGGCTTAATAAAACCTGACAATCTGTCTCAACAGTTAGTTGTTCATACGTCTGTGAGTAATAAATAAGGGAATATTGAAGTGCCATGCGTTCTGCTCTTAACGGGGACGTAGGTGGTAAATAGAAAACGATAGCCGAGATGAACTGCCCGCGATGATCACGCAATACTGCGCCAGCTACAGCCTTTGTTTGTTGAACCGCTGCATCAATATTTAATTTAAATTTGCCTACCGGGGGCTGCAACCAACGAACAAGTTTTGCTCTCCTTGAGCGAATGAACGGTGAGAAAGAAAGTGCTGACAAATGCGTTATATGCTGTGCGAATTTTTTCCCCTGCGTAGCTGCACACCATGTATACACACACATACACACGCACACACACACACACACACACACACACACATATATATATATATTATATTCAGATTTTTTTAAAAAGGCACAATACACAAATATTCAGACGTACTACCGACACGTTACATATATTACAAACGTACGACAACATCACACCACTATATACACCTCATATTTATGATTATATTCAGGTCTTATATCATATGATATAAGTCATGATGATGACAAAATTATTATGACATGTTACAAGGTTATAAACCGAAAATTGTCGTATCGGGTGACCAACGAAACTTCGCCAACGTATCACGTACTTGTCATATAAAGATGGCCAGCCCATATACTTTAAAAATAGCCAAACATTTCGTGGCTCACATGTTCAAATCAGCCATGAAATCATTCCATGTTGGCACACACAAATCACCCACAATTTAGGCCAAATTGTGGAGATTTCAAATTCAAATTATTAAGCAAATGGGGTGCCTACCTTAATCAACCATTGGAGCTGAATATCTAATTTATTTTATGTATATTATGTGTGACATAATATACATAACATGTGCAAAAAGTTTTAATTTAATCGGAGGAAAATCACGTAATCGACGAAAGTCGAAAATTCGGTTTTCTACGAACATAACACATGGAACGTTTTTGGCATGACTTGTAACATGTATCTAGTCACTTTTTACACATTCAAGACATGTTAAGGTGTTTTAGAAAATTCAAATTAGGACTGATTGGAATTTACCATATATGTGTAAATACTGTGCATTATTTGACAAAGCTTGCCAAAATAAAATTTCAGCATATGTGCAGCCTTTCTACACGGCTCCTACATCCATGTTGGATCTTAGGTGGAGCTTATTTGGTACTTACTTGGTACTTCAATTGGTGGAAAATAAGCCACACATGATTGCTGACATTGAAAAAGGCAATACACAAGGAAACAATTCAAAATACAACACATGCTGAAATTTCAACACATGTTGTTTATTATGGACAAATTTTGGTGCATTTTTGTCTTCAATTTTATTCCAAAATTGAAGGGAATTAATGTGTGATTGTATGGAAATATTTTGAATACTTTCTGGCACATGTTTTGCAAGTTTGTTTTAGATTTTTACAGCTCATTAAAGGATGTCAAGTTGAACCAATAGTCAAGTGACAAGTAAGCAATGTCAAGTCATCGTTCCAATCATAGTGTGTCATGTGAGAAAGATGGTGTCATATTTACACAAGGCAATCTTCCAAGGACATTAAAGAGAATTCTAAAGAAGGAAGAACATCCTCGGGGGGGCACTTATGATTAAAAGGAAGAGAAGTAGAACAAACAAAGCCAAGACAACTCTCATTTTTCTCTCAAGTGCAAAAGGGTATTCTAATCTCTTCTTCTACCTTTTTTACTTCTTCTTCTCTCAAGTCTATTGTTCATATAATCTTGATATTATATAGGCATTGAATATACCACCCACACTCATTCATTGTTGTAAAAGGTTGATTAAGGTTTGATCAAACCTTCATTCGATTGGTGGTGGTGTTCGTGATCAGTTTGTTTGGTTGCTTTGGTTGTATTGGTTGTAAAAGGGTGGAGATGGTGTATAACTCCAGTAACCCTTATGGTAAGGTGTTTTTGGTATTTAGGGATAATCGAGGAAGGTGTCCTCGAAGACTGGAGTAAGTTGTGTTAAACGAACCAGTATAAAATCCTTGGTGTCTTTACTTTCAGCACTTTACTTTCAGTTTTCAATTTCTACATTGATTTTGTTGCAATCGTAAAAATTGTAAATGACTTTCAAAAATTACAAAAATTTGCAGAAACATAGCAACATATCCTATCTTTCATTTGGCACAAGTTTCAACTCATTTGGATAAGTACAAATCAGTCAAACGTGATTAGTTCTTAGACTAGTGTAATCTGATTTTCAGATTTGCAAAGGTTGAGAACGTCAACGTGGTTGACATACTTTCCAAAGGAATTTTTCAAAACTGCTTCAAACCATTTAAATAAACATCTGAATGGGTTTTTCATTAATTTTCAGACCATTTGGAGTTACAAATGAATCGGAATAAAATTTTCAAGTCGGAGTATGATTTTTGGTAGATTCACGCAATCTGACCAAAAACGTATTTTCAAGGGGTTAGGAGTGGAATTTGAATCTGAAATTTTTATGAGATAATCAGAACATTGGAAAGTAGATTCTAATCGAATTTCATAATTTTTGGAGGTCTGTAACTAGGTCATTCAATTATTTCAAATCAAGATCTGAAAACAGAAACTGTTTTCAGAAGTGAGGTTTTTGGTTCAAAAGTTTTTAAAAATCAAATTTTCCGCACCCACTATTCAACTCCCTTCTAGTGGTGCAATACAGGTCCTACATAGCTAAGGTGTTTTACTTCTTGTTGTTGCTGAGCTACATATACACGCCTTCTTGGGTTATTTCTGTAAGATTGGTTAGCCAAGTTTATAAGACTACACCAATAGGTGATAGAGGTGGTGCAACCAAGAGTTGCATACAGGTGTTCATCCAAGTCTTGAATAGGGTTGGTGTTTAACCCAAGGATCAAACTTGGTTCTTATTGTAATTTTGTTCATAGCATAGTGAAATCCAAGGAAAGGTGTTCCTTGGGACTGTAATAGTTCACATTAACCGAACCAGGATAAATCTTTGGTGTTCTTGTCATCTTTACATTTTTCTGTTCTTCTACCCGTTTTCACTACAGATTTCACACAATTTCTCACATAGAAAAACACTTTCAAAATTTTGATTTTTTGTGGAGTTATACTTCAGAATGTTATCTTTCATTTGCAAGAAGAAAATCACTTGATTTGAGCAAAGGAAAGTTACTCTTTCTGTCGTTGCAAGATAATTACTCCAATCTAGCTATAATCTGACCAGTTTTGGGAAAACTTAAATTCTGCTTTCATCAAGAATTATTTAAGGTAAGAGCCTCTTAAAAACATAAACTAGACATCCTAAGGAGTGTTTTGACATAAAGATCAACCTTTTTGGTCGAGTATTCAAAGAGAAACACGTTTCAAATTTCAACAACATTCTGTCCAATTCTGTCCAGATTGACCATCTGAATATTTTTATTTTTTGAAGGTCAAACGATCTTATTTTTATCTAATTTTTGGACAGAATCTTTTTAAGACATTGAAGTTAAGTTTTGAAAATTTTCATAATTTTTGGACTTGTGTACAGTGATTTTAGAATTTTACAAAAACAGTTACTGAATCTGAGAAGGTCTCAGATTCTGTTTTCAAAGGGGATTTTGTTAAAGGGTAGTAGTGTAATTTATGCTAACCACTATTCACCCCCCCTCTAGTGGTGTTTGCTACAGGTGCACGGTCCAACAGATTATTCTTCGCCTTGAAAGTTTATAGACTTGCTGGTCTTTCAAATTTTATAGACTTACTGGTCTGAGAAAGTTTATAGACTTACCGGTCTTCACGTAGCCCTTGAAATAGAGAACTGTAGCAGGTTAAGAAATGGAGATGGGCACATTGATATACCAATGCACGTTGGAGCTTCAACATGGCAACCAAGTAGAACACGACAACAGGTATGTCATCTTGTTCTTTGAGAACATGGCTCTGACACCATATAGAAATTATTAACAAAAGATTGTAGGATGAATAGGAATCTTATTCAGACTTGCTCAATGTACAAAATGAAGCTCCTTAAATAATGGAGCAATTCCTAACAGCCAACGGCTATAAACGCAGTAACGGCTAGAAATGCTATTAACCCCGTCCAGCTTGGGATGCCATACAGATTCAAGCAGCTGGTGATCAGGTGCTTGTTTATCATCAATTGTACAAAGGCTGTGACATTGAGTTCGACGAACAACAGTTTGTAGCAGATTTGATTCCAATAACTATGAGCGACTTCGACATAATTCTTGGAATGGATTGGCTCTCCAAGAATTGCGCGCACATTGATTGTCATGAGAGGTGGGTTACCATTAAGGACCTAACTCATAAAGAAATAACTTTTCATGGAGGCTCGAAATGGAAGAAATTCCCCAAGAATGCCTATGTGAATGCGATCCGTGCCTGTAGTGCGTTGAAGAAAGAGCAGAAAGGATTCTTAGTTTATGCTATAAGTACCGATCAAGCGCCATCTGATCTTTCTCAAGTTCTAGCAGTTCAGGAGTATCGTGATGTTTTTCAAGAGGAATTGACGGGCCTTTCTCCAGATCGAGAGATCGCATTTGAAATCAATCTAATTCCGGGAGCCGAACCTATATCAAAGGCACCCTACCGAATGGCACCTGCTGAGCTGAAAGAACTAAAAGAACAGTTGCATGAATTATTAGAGAAGAAACTTATCCGCCCAAGCGTCTCACCTTGGGGTGCTCCTGTGTTATTTGTAAAGGAAAAAGATGGACGCATACGTCTGTGCATAAGTTATAAAGAGCTCAACAAGATCACGATAAAGAATAAGTACCCGCTGCCTAGGATCGATGATCTGTTTGACCAGCATCAGGTAAGCAATTAATAAACTTCAATTTGATAAAATTCTGTTTTGAGTCTTGTCTAAAGGTATCTTGGTGCAGGGAGCACGAACCTTCAGCAAAATTGATCAGCGATCTAGATATTTTCACCTGAAGATCAAAGCTGAGGATATACCTAAAACTGCGTTCAGGACGCGATATGGGCATTACAAATTCATTGTGATGTCATTCGGATTGACAAGCACCCCTGCTGCATTTATGGATCTTATGAATCGAGTATTTCAGGAGCAGCTAGATAAATTCATTGTGGTTTTTGTTGATGATATCTTGATCTATTCGCCGAATGAAGAAACTCATGCAGCCCCTTTGAGGATCGTCCTTGAAATCTTATGGAAGAAGCATTTGTACACCAAATTTAGTAAGTGTGAATTTCGGCTGCACAGCTTATCATTTCTCTGCCATGTCATATCTGAGGATGGGATATCAGTGGATCCCAAAAAGATTGAAGCTATCACGGAATGGCCAAGGCCAACGAATGTCACAGAAGTGTGGAACTTTCTTGGTCGAGTGGGCTATTATCGCAAATTTGTTGAAGGATTTTCTAGGATTGCTATGCCTCTCACCCGACTGACAAAGAAAAAGACAAAGTTTGAATGGAATTCTGATTGCGAAAGGATCTTTGAAGAGTTGAAAGAGAAGTTGACATCTGCTCCAGTTTTGGCTCAACCTATTCCTGGTGAGAGTTTTGTGGTATATAACGATGCCTCAAAAAACGGCCTCGGATGTATATTAATGCAGAAAGATCGAGTGATTGCATATGCATCTCGTCAGCTAAAGCCTTTTGAACACAATTATCCAGTACATGACCTTGAGCTTGCAACCATAGTTTTTGCTCTAAAGATATGGAGATATTATCTATACGGTAAAAAGTGCAAAATCTTTACCGATCACAAAAGCCTTAATACCTTTTCACACAGAAGGAGCTAAATATGTGCCAACGCGGATGGCTAGAGCTGATAAAGGATTATGATCTCTCCATCCAGTACCATCCCATAAAAGCCAATAGGGTTGCCGATGCTTTGAGTCGAAAAACAAGCCATCTGTGTCAACCGCCTTTGCAGCGTGATATGGAAGAGTTTGATCTTGAAGTGGTTGATTCCATTGATGATGTACTTGCTAAGTTAGTCTTGATTCCTTCATTAATTGATAAAATTATAGAGGCTCAAGGAAAGGATGAAGCTCTGAAGAAGATCAAATATAAGTTGAAAACGAAGCCATCGGAAGATTTTGAGGTCGGCGGTGATGACAGCCTATGGTTCAAGAGTCAGTTATGCGTACCTAATGATGATGTAATAAAGAATGAAGTCCTTCAGGAAACTCATAGTTCCCGCCTATCCATTCATCCAGGAGCCAACAAGATGTATCAAAATTTAAAACAGAAGTTCTAGTGGCCTAGTATGAAGAAGCAAATTACTGAATTCATTGAGAAATGTCTTATTTGCAAAAGGGTAAAAGCGGAGCATCAAAGACCCGCAGGATTGTTGCAACCTCTTGAAGTTCCTGAGTGGAAATAGGATCACGTTACTATGGATTTCTTGACTGAATTACCAAGGACAAGGAATGAATATGATGCCATTTGGGTTTTGGTTGATCGTTTGACGAAGTCTGCCCATTTCATGGCCATGTCAATCAAAGCCTCTATGGAGAAATTAGCTTCCATGTATATTGATCAGATTGTATGCTTGCACGGAGTATCCATGAGTATAGTTTGTGACCGCAACCCTCGCTTCACTTCTAGATTTTGGACAGCCTTCCAGAAGGCAATGGGCAATGAAATTCGTATGAGTTCAGCATTTCACCCTCAAACTGATGGTCAATAGGAAAGAACAATCCAAACACTGGAAGACACGTTACGAGCTTGTATCCTTGATTTTGGAGGGAGTTGGGACAAAAGTCTTAAGTTGGTTTGAGTTTTCCTACAATAATAGTTACCATTGATCCATTTGGATGGCCCCTTTTGAAGTGCTGTATGGAAGGAAGTGCCGATCTCCACTTAATTGGGGTGAAATAGGAGACAAGATTTTTGCAGGACCCGGCCTAATGGAGCAAACACGAGAGAAAGTGATGATTGTTAAGCAAAGGTTGAAGGCGGCTCAAGACAGAAGAAAAGTTTGGGCCGACAAAAAGCGACGACCATTGGAATTCCAGGCAGGTGAGAAAGTGTTTTTGAAAGTCTCGCCATCGAAGGGCGTAAGAAGATTTGGCATAAAAGGTAAACTGAGTCCAAGATTCATCGGGCCATATGAAGTTCTTGAAATGATTGGAGAAGTTCCCCACCGGTTAGTGCTACCGCCATCGCTGTCTCAGCTACACGATGTATTTCATGTATCCCAGCTTTGCCGATATGTGCACGAGCCCAGTCATATCATCGAGGAGCAGCCGTTAAAAATTGAGGCCGATGTATCTTATAAAGAAGAGCCTGAGAGGATTATTGATCGGAAGGAAAAGACCCTAAGAAAGCGATCTATCCCCATGGTTAAGGTACAATGGAAGCATCACTCTATTGATAAAGCCACTTGGGAGACTGAGGAAAGCATGAGGAGCTCATACCCACATCTTTTTGATTAGTGCCCTTAAGTTTCGAGGACAAAACTTGTGATAAGGGGAGAGGATGTTGTACTCAACAGAAATCACTCTATATCTCCGACTCTTATGAGGTGAGTCATTAAGATATTAGTCCCCCAAGTGCTTTTTATTAAATTCCATTTTATGTTATTTTATTCTTCTTCAATAAAATTTCCTTAAAGTAAATATTAGAAGAAATGGTATAATTATATAAGTATGTCTCATGAAGCAAGTGAAATGACAAAACTACCCTCCCACTTCTTTTAGGAAATTCGGCCAACATGGAGTCTAGGAGACTCTAGAATTCTCCTAGATTCTTAATATTTTAACTAAGTCTTAAGACCACCATTAAAAAAATAAAAACATGGCGAAAAAGTAGTCAAAAGGGGTTCAAAACACCATGATACCCTCATGATCATGTCCTATACACATGAAGCATCTCCCTCTCCTTTTCTTCTTGAAGACCACCGGGTTACCTTTTGTGGTATCCCATGGAATTTTCTTTTATTACTACACTAGAGACTTCCTCTTATTTCTCTCAAAAATCTTCTCAAGATTTCCCTCCAAGCAAATTCCTAAAGGGTCTCTCTTGCATACGTAGGCTATCCTCCATCATTCCATACGGCAAGCTTGGGATAAAGGGGACTCAAGACCATCTTCTTCTTAAGCTCTAAAGACTCATCTAGGTAAGTTGCATGTTTAATTTCCAAAGTGAATTCCACATTTCAAATTGTAAAGCTCACATTGTGCCAATTTCTTGTTACAAAAACCGTGACCTCCAATGATCACTAGGTGAAGCTTTTGCAAGCTAATAAGTGGTGCTAACATCTTGGTTGGGTTGGATTCAGTTCAATCTCCATTAAAGTTATATTTTGGTAAGGGAATTCTAGCCTCAATATAGCTCTTTTCTTCAATTAAAATGGTAGCTAATGTTCATCTTTCTTCTATCCCAAAACCGTATGCTTCTTGGTGAAGTTGGAGGAGACTTCAATCTATTTCAACCAAGGCTCAAGCTAGGAAAAGTTTCTAAGCTCAAGAGAGGCAAGTATAACCTAGACATTCTTGACTTAATTGTGAACTTGTATGCTTGAATGTCTAGTTATTCTTAAGTCATGAATTTTAGTCGAAGTACTAAGTGTAAAGCGTGAGAAATTGGTTGTTTCATAAGGGAAAGTGTTTGCATGTGGAGTGATTCTCTCTATGGATATTTTGCACGCCTAATTTAAACATGGTACGAGACCTACCTTTAAGAATAGGGAACAGTTTTAGGGAATTGTGGAATAGTGAGCCAATTCTTGATAAGAATAAACTTTAGGAGGCATAAAATGTATGAAAATGGAATGTTCTATGGGGCTGATTGGCGTGGAGTTTGGTGAAGCTTAAATAATATTGTGAGACTTGAAATGATCATGTTAAATTGTATAATTGGTGGTTAGTAAGTTATTTTAGGGGATGAAGTTGGTTGGGAAATGCTTGAATAATAGCAGTGATGAAATGCAAGATTTTCTGAAACTAGACAGTTTTGAGTAGCAATTTGGTTGGACTTAAAACGAACCTTAGGAAGGTGCAAATGAGCTACATTTTGGTGTGATGGTAGCTAGGTGTGTGTAGAAAATTTGTGTGGTGGAAATTTGGTAAAAGGGTTTGTGGTTTGGTCTAAATGGAATTTTTAGTAAGAAAGGGTCACTGCAGATTCTGCAGGTACCTAGACTGAGAAAGATAATTAAATATCCCTTCTAAACATATCGGATTGCCTTGAAATTTTTATGATATTTACCTAAGGCAAATATGTACACGTCCATGTAAGGAAATCGTCCTGAACCACTGTTTTAGGGGTTAACAACTGAGTTGAAGCTAGCGGTACAAAACTTGAAAACAGGACAGTTTGATGGCATGAGTTGTGAGGCCTTGATCTTGTTCATTTAAGCTTTTATGTGATGTTTGGGCATATGGATATTGTTTCTTGTTATGTTGGCTATGTTTTCCAGGTGATGGCCCAAATTGAATAATGTTTTATGGCCCTTGAAACTGAAGTAAGGCGGGTACTGCGCTGCAGAATTCTGCAGTACCCCTTGATGGTAATTTAGTGTTTTGAGGACTTTCAACATCTCGGAAAGTTACGAATTTTTTATGGCATGTGTCTAAGATTTCATTACGCATGTGTGTGGTGTAAATTTCTGGAATTAGGCTCTGAATTGGGTAAGTTTGAGGCCGTATGAACAGGGCATTACTGCTGGACTGTTTTCTGGCTTAAGAGACAAGCCCGTATATGCTTTTTATGATGTATTTAGTCACGAATTGCGTGTTCCATATCATGCATTGGATTGCCCATGTTCATGCGACTATGAGACTGATTTTTATGCCAAAGAAATTTATGAAAAGCTCTTTTGAAGATGAGATTTCAGTTTTTGAAAGAAATATCCTATGGTACCATTAATTCCTGGCCAGCACAACCCGCTCCAGATCCGGGGTTAATTGATCTGATGATGATTATGACCATCCAGGCCCTGAGATAATAGACCTGAGGATGATGATTATGAATGTTTAGGCCCGGAGATAATAGGCCTGATGATGACGATTTACGACCGCCCAGGTCAGGAGATAATAGACCTGATGATGATGAATGATTGTATGACCGTTTTCAAATCCAGAAATAATAGATCTGAAAGGAATGGTATGACCGCTTCAGATCCGGAGATAATAGATATGAACTCTTTCTACTCCTTGTTTTATGACGATTATGTTTTGAAAGAAATAATGACTGAAATTGATTTTCACTCTATCATGTTGCACTACATTTGCAAATTCATACGCATTTCATATGATTGTGAGTAGGATGCTTAGTCTATTATCACTAAGTTATGATCTTATTTCCTTCTGTCACTTAAGTTATGATTTTATATCCTTTGCGGCTATTGAGTTGAAGGACAGGTATGTCGGAAATGCTGAGATTCTTGGGAATTGGTTCTTTTGTACAGTTTTTATTTAATTCATGATTGTTTATGGTATAATTGCTGGTGACTTTGTCACTCACCCTTTTATTTTTTTCCCCAGAGCCTGCAGGGAATGGCGTAGAATGGATTGATGATGAGCCTCGAGTTCTGTATCCGTAGACATGAGAGTGGATTGCAGCTTAAGGACTTTATGATGGGCCTATGTTTTGTGGACTTATTTTGAGGACATTGATTTCGGACTTGTCTTTATTTTGTGGACTTGGTTGTAAACTTTATGACGGATATTCGGGATTGTTTCCTTTAAAAAGTTTTTATTTTTCCTAAATTTTGCTTACCTTTTAAGATGATGACATTATAGTCCTCAAGTTTGGCATGGACAGTGATGTGTTATGCATTGACGCCTGGTACTTTCCGTAGCGAAGTACGACAGGTGCACTGTACCTAGGCAGACCGTGTATGGGGCGCTATAGTTTACTCCCAAGCTCTGGACAATATTTTGGAGAGCCATGGGTACAAAATTAAGGATGAGTACACCCTATCACCCTCAGACAAATGGATAGTCTGAGGGGACTATTCAGACCGTTGAGGATATGTTAAGAGCTGGTGTCCTAGATTTCAAAAGGAGTTGGGATGGAATGGTGAAGTTAATGGAGTTCTATTATAATAACAGTCACCACAGTGCAATCGATATGGCTTCCTTCGAAGCGTTGTATGGATGGAAGTGCAGGTCCCCGGTTTATTGGGATGAAGTCGGCATGAGGACGATCATCGGACCAGAACTACTCAAGGGGACGTTAGAAAAGGTGAAAATCATTCGAGATAGACTCAAGACAGCGCAGGACCGTAACAAACATTGGGCGGATTCCAAACGACGGCCTTTGGAGTTAAATGTAGGCGAAAAGGTCTATTGAAGAGTATCGCCTATTAAGGATGTTATGAGATTTCCAGTGAAAGGCAAGCTAAGCCCCTGTTTTATTGGTCCCTGTGAAATACTGTAGAAAGTAGGAGCTTTGACATATAGGTTGGTATTACCTCTGGTATTGGTGCAAGTCCACTGTAGCGCCCCGCTCCCGAGCCCTAACATCGGAAACAGTGCACCCGCCGTATCTTGCTTAGGAGAATACAAGGCATTGAATCAATCTCTTACGTGTCAGAAATGATGTAGAAATTTTTCTCGCAGAAACGTAAATCATAACTTAAATTAAAATCGAATAATTGTTATTACATCACTGAATAAAAAGAAATCTGATAATATAACAATAAAGAAGTCTGTGAAAATCCCCAAAAGATAACTAAGAACAAAACAGCTGCAGAGTCTCCTCATATCCTAGCTGCAGCTCTCAACCGGCCCACTCCGCTATGTCTGTCCCGTCCTCAACAAAGATGTGCTCGTAGTACTCATCCGGCTCACCTAAGAAGTAGGGGTGAGTGACAGAAAATCACCCAGTAAATACCGCCTCAAACCAATACAAAACGTGCATACCGAGATAATATAACCACATAGCACATAAATATAATATAACATGTATAAGATAAAGTAAATGCAGTAAGTAAAGCACTTCACATAAAATGCGCAAGTACGTGATGCATGCTCAGTCCACGTGTCACACGCAAGAAGAATCATGTAATGCAATATGCCCCTAAACCTATATGCAATGCATGATCCTGGGATTGACTGGATGCCTGTAGCCCGTACACTATAATCCACCCTGACGGATGCTCGTGGCCCGTACACCACGATCCACCCCAACCGATGCCTGTGGCCCGTACACCAAGATCCACCATAACCGAGTACCCATGGCTCGTATACCATGATCCACCATAACCGAGTACCCATGGCCCGTACACCATGATCCACTCCACTCGAGCGTCTGAGAACCACACGTCTCAACTCACTCCAAATGCAAATGCATGTGCCATGAATGCAACAACAAAGTCGCCTCGGGCCTGTATTTCCATCCTCACCATCTCCGGCATTCAATATTTGGCTTAGTAAAATTTTTCAAATAATGAAAAGTTGTTATTTATCATTACCCTTATTTTTTCTTAGCTTGTATTAATTTTCTATAATTTTCTACTAATTTTTCCTATTTTTCTTTTATTTAATTCTATTTATTTCTAATTATTTTTAATTACTTACATTTATCAAAATTCAGAAATTAAGTGGAAATAATTTAATTTTAACCTTTTATATTTTCTGGAATTTATCTAAAATTTTTTGATAATTAAATATATTTTTTTAGAATTTTAAACTAATTTTAATTAATTACTTATTCTTTCAGAAATTAAATTTCATATTTTTTTTATTTCTGGTTGGGCTGGCCTGCAGCCCTGGTCAGGTCCTGTTGTAACCGTGAAAAAAAAAGAAAAAAATATTTAAATAATTAATTAAATACATCCAAATCCTAACCACCATAATCCCCTCCCCCAATTACTCCATAACCGCCCCCCACTCCCCCTTAATTTTTGCCCCATTTCCCCCCATTAATTTCCCCCACCTAATTAAATCACAACCCCTTTATCCCCCAGCAGCATTTCGGCTGCACAACAACAAATTCAAAATAAAAAAGAAGGGGGCTACCGTGAGATGCAGAGGAGGGCGGCAGAGAGAAAGGAAAAAAGAGAGGAAGAGAGAGAAGGAGGAGAAAGATAGTTGGCTACCCACATCAAATCCAATACCTTGCTGATCAATGAATTAGTATTCAAGAGGTAGGTTACCCTCCCCTCTGTCGGATTGCTTTGGATTCCCTCGCATTCTGTTTTGGAAATTATTTGAGTAGCACAGCATGTCTATCTTTTATATGTTTATCGCGAATCCTTTATGTTTTGGTATGGAAATTGCGTGTTTGGCCTTAGATATAGATCACATAGCACGGAAATAGGTTGGAATGGGTTCGGGTTGTCGAAAAATGCGCACGGAGGCAGCGCGTGTAGCACACGTGCGGCGGCCCCGTGCGTCCCTGCGCGGCGCGTACTGTTCATGTGCTGACTTGTCACCCGAAAAAATCTTGGGGTCATTAAAATAAGACCAATGGAATTTGTTTGAGGTTAATCGGAGTTAAAATGAATAAGTTATGAATTTTTAAAGCAAATTAGGAATTAATTAAATAAATAAAGAAAATAATAAACCAATTTTCAAAAAAAAAGACAAAAGTCGCTGCCTGTTTCGGCCAGCAGGCCAACACTTTCTTAATAGGCCTAAGGAATCAACCCAAAATGCAAGGTGTGTTAGAAAAAAAAGGTAATAGAGGAAAAGGGCCAGCGCAGGCAGACCAGCCTGCTAGCCTTAGCGGGTCAGCAGGCCAGTCTCAGCAGCCGGCCCATATCTCAGAGTAAACCAAAAAAAAAGGGGACATCTTAGTAGGCCAGCGGGCCAGCTGTGCATAGCGGACCGGACTGGCGAAATAACAAGAGAAAGGGGCCAGAAGAATTATAAAAGCCTATTTATATATATAAAAAAAAGGTGCTAAATAATGGTTTAGTAAATATTAATAAAAATAATACTAATAACAATACTAATGATATATATATATATATATATATATATATATATATACACGTAAAAGAAAAAAAAAGAGAAAAAAAAGAAGGTACTGTGTGCGCATAAAGAAGAAGAAAAATAAAATAATAAAAATAATATAAAATAAGCTATGGATAAATATACATGATCAATTAAATTAAACTGATTATGTTTTAACCATAAGGAAATTTAGAAACCCATTAAGTAAATTAAAGTAAAAGAAATAAAATAGTAGGGAAAGATAAAAAAATAATTAAATAAAATATTTAAGTGCTTGAAAGCCTAGGAAAAATAAAATAAAGTGTAGAAACCTAAAATAAAGTCTAGAAAGATAAAATAACGGTAGAAGATAAAATACAGTAATGAACCCCACGCAACATATGATAACTACGCAATATAGGTAATACGCAACATAGAACGGAGCATGCAACATAGGACAAACGGAAGTGTGCAAGTGTGACGCATTCATGGCACGGGCATTGCATTTGGCCTATGAGCCGTGTGGCCTGACGAGGCGTGTGATGGGTGTTGGTAATAATGGTTACCTTCATCCGATAGGACCCGGGACATGCATAACATAACATGGAAAAGAATGAGCATAGCGTGTGATATTAAATGACTGCGTGTGACACGGAGATAGAAGTGCATGCATCATGAACTTGCGTATTGCATTTATTATTGTGAATATTTGTCTTGTTATTAAGTTGTTTCAGCGTTACGTTTTGGGATACGGATCGGGTCGGGTGTGTTATTTCCTTATTTATGTTTTATTTGCTTTATTATTTATTTGTTTATGCTTCATTGCTTTATTTACCTGCACCATGCTTTATGTTCTTTATGTGTTACCCGACTCAGTATGTGACAGCCCCTTTTCGGGAGAGACGGGTAACCTACGAGTGACTCCCATCACTCACCCCCCACCACCCCTCCACAGGTGAGCAGGATTAAGAGTACATATATTTATCGAGGATGGGACAGATTACGCGAGTTGGGAAGAGTGAACTGGACTCGAGAAGGGATCTTGTTGACTGAGAGCTTGTTCTTGGGATAGTCAGATAGACCTCCACCTAGGTTTACTGTTTGATTTCAGTATTTCATACTTGACTTAGTGGGTTTCGTCAACCCTTGTACTTGATTCTATACTGATGGATTTATTTTAATGGAGTTATTTATTTTTATTATCGTTTCCGCGAAAAATTTCTACGTCAGTTCTGACGTACAAAGAAGTTTGAATGACGCTTTGTAGTCCTCTTAGTAGGCTACGGCGGGTGCACTGTTCCCGATGCTAGGGCTCGGGAGCGGGATGCCACAGGTGGTATCAGAGCGAGGTTCCAGATCCGCCTCGGAAACGCAGGATTAACTAGATCACTTAGACTTAAGGTACGATCTTTTTCTAAAATGACGATTTTACCTTTAAGCAACAAAATAGGGTTAAGTGATGATCTTAGACTTAAGTTATGATCGGGTTGAGGGGTACAATGTTGAGTGATCGTTTCCTTACTTAATTACAATTCTGCCTTTAAATTTTAACATGAATTTTGTAAACGACAGAATTTCTCAAATTACTCCTGAACATTTTAATGCAACCTCTAAGTTGTTAGAAATTCCCAAATACTCCCTAACTTAGTATGTACTTAAATAAATATATTCTCGACCGTTCTAGATTCAAAAAAAATGCCAGCAAGACGTGAACAAGTCAGTAATAAATGAAATACTGGTGAGAACCAAGAGAATGAGGGGATCATCCTAAGCACTCGAAGATGCCATAGTTATCATGACCAACACCTTAGCACAATAACACCAGTTGTTGAACTAGAAGGCACCGCCTCCACCACCACCACACTCGGACCGGAAATTCTTCGACAAAGAGATGCGGAAGAATGGTGGCACAGCACAACTGACACCACCGATCACTTGGATCTAACCTCGGAATGAGTGCAAGAGGTACTACATGCCGAGAGTACGATTTTCAAGACATGGCTCTAGACCCATGACAGAAATGTAGATTTGGACTATGATATTAGAAATTAAGTTACGATTTTATCCTTAAGTCACAATCTTAGACATAAGTGATGATTTGAACATAAGCGAAGATCATGAACATATGTACTGCTCTCAGTTATGAGCGCTGATCCTTAACATAAGTTACAATCTTAAACATAAGTAACGATTTCGATTAAGAGATGATCTTGGACATAAGTACTGAATGTACTCATAAGCGTTGATCATACGCTAAGCATGATTTTAGAAATAAGACATGATCTTAGACTTAAGAAACGATGATACTAAGAACACTCCTAAAAGTAAGTTATGACCTTAGAGTTAAGGATATGATCGGTTACGAAACACGTGGGCCTAGGGTATCCCATACAATTCTACTTTATCTAAGTTGATCATAATCTTTTAAGCAGTGATCTTAGTAACCCTAGTTGAATATTATATAATTAATTTGAATAAATTAAAACATTAACTAGAACACTATACTGCAAGCGCTAGTGACATATTAATAGGACATGCAGTAACTCAGGCTGCATCAGAGCAGACTTAGATCTAAGTTGAGACAATAGCTACTAAGAAATGAATTATTATAGTATTATAGATACTAAGTGATGATTTATAGAGAAATGATAGAAAATAAGTAATGATTCATAAGCATTATAATCAGTAACGCTTAGTAAGAGAATCATACAAAAGAATTTATAGTGTAAGGTTAAGATGTTGAAATTTAGAGTTATTAGTAGGACGACGATATTAGTCTCACTAGAGATACTGACCGGTAGAAAAAGGTGTGAATCGGCTATAACAAGTGCATGAGAGTAATGAATCGTTACAACTTCCTAGTTAAGTGTTGACATCGAGACATTTGACTTGAAGTTAATAGGCTTGAATTAATAGAGCGGACATGAACAAGTAGTTGTTGCTTGTCATATGAGCTAGAACAAAATTAATGGTTCAAATAACCAAGTAACGAGGTACAGTGAAATAATGTAGCGTGCGGAAGCATGGTGAATAAGTCGATCAATAATTAGCGTGCCATGCTAGGATTGAACCAATTGAAGTTAAAGATTTTATCATGAGTAGGCGAACGTTAGACTTATAAGAAATACTGTAAATAGGAGAACTTATCCGAAAAGAGGATGACATATAGAATTATACGAGATATTAGACCGATATATTTTTCAAACAAGTAAATATTTTATATAAGCACATACACCAATGTATAACCAAAATTTTAGCAAGTATTTAAAAAAAATAGGTCTACTGAAATCTCATTTTCTCGGTAGTCTACTAAACTCTACAAAACTAAATTCTATTTTGTATTTGTATACCAAAACAATGAAAATTTCAATTCTTTTGACAACCTTGAAAAGGGGAAAACTTTAAACTACCGATGTTCTTCAAAAAAAAATGATATGTTTATACATGTTTCTTACACAAGATACACAATATTTCAAATTTTTGTTTCATTACATCTATTTTAGCCCAAATTTTTTTACCTGACGACTATCGATATCGCAAGCATTTTATCTTTTAAAGTGTTTTCAAGTTATTTATCCGCTTGCAATGATCTTACTTAAATTTTGCCAAGTTAAAGAGTAACTTTCAAAAATATGTTTTTCTTTTAGCAAACGAAAGGTATCGCATTCAAATCGTTTTATAAAACCTTATATGATTACGTTTTTAATTGTTTAAATGCCCATTTTACTAAAACAATTTGCGACCAAGTTATATTGCCATTTTTATAAAGTGTCATTTGAAACCCCGCTTTGTGGAAATGAGTATATTATCTCGAATTTTGTTTACAAAAAGAAAAAAATAATAATAATAATGGTATTATTTTAAAATATCTAAAGTTATATTAAAAATCATAGCCACGTAGGTCACATTTTTAAGAAAAGTATTGTCCATACACATAGTTCGTATATTAGGCTGATGATATCTTCAAAGAGGTAAGGACATGATCATAGACTTAGTTCGTAAGTATATAAGAATTGATTTTGATGACTTGGCTCGGTGTAACAAGTACCATGTTAGCGTACATTAGGGATATTAGTTGGTTAATTTATCTAAGGGGATGAACCACATATAATGAGTTTAAGAATCCGAAACTGTAGACTGCGCTAAGGTGAATGATGCACATCAAGCGGTATAAGTGGAAGTATATACATACTAATTATATAGAAGTAAGTTAAGGATTAAGTCCTATAAGGACTAGATCATCTTGGGGGATGCTAGCGTAACTAATTGAATCATAATAGAGTAAAATGTATTCTGAAAATACATACGATTCGAAAGAAGAACTTTGAGAATAAGGTGTTAGGTCAAAGATTGTAGTATACTTAAGGACTGATTTACAAGGGTTGCTAATGACCGTAGAGATAAGTAAGTTATGGACCGATGACTGTGTTGTAGAACCCTTAGTATAATGACAATACCCTTAAGGTTGATTCGATAATCATAGATGGATTATGAAATGATCTTAATAAGCAAAATGACAATGGATCAAAATTACCTTGTTGGGTACAAGGAGTGATTTTGAGGCATTAGCATGTGATAAAGAAGTGAAGGGGTTAAATTGTTGGAAAACGCAAGTGATATTCAGCTTGATCATTATCTAGGTGAATGGATCAAGTAGAACTAAACTAAGTGTTGACAATGTAATACATAAGTTTCGAGGACGAAACTTTTTGTAAGGAGGGTAGAATGTTGTAACCGTGAAAAAAAAAAGAAAAAAAGATTTAAATAATTAATTAAATACATCCAAATCCTAACCACCATAATCCCCTCCCCCAATTACTCAATAACCGCCCCCCCCCCCCCACTCCCCCATAATTTTTGCCCCATTTCCCCCCCCCCCATTAATTTCCCCCACCTAATTAAATCCCAACCCCTTTATCCCCCAGCAGCATTTCGGCTGAACAACAACAAATTCAAAATAAAAAAGAAGGGGGCTACCGTGAGATGCAGAGGAGGGCGGCAGAGAGAAAGGAAAAAGAGAGGAAGAGAGAGAAGGAGGAGAAAGATAGTTGGCTACCCACATCAAATCTGATACCTTGCTGATCAATGAATTAGTATTCAAGAGGTAGGTTACCCTCCCCTCTGTCGGATTGCTTTGGATTCCCTCGCATTCTGTTTTGGGAATTATTTGATTAGCACAGCATGTCTATCTTTTATATGTTTATCGCGAATCCTTTATGTTTTGGTATGGAAATTGCGTGTTTGGCCTTAGATACAGATCACTTAGCACGGAAATAGGTTGGAATGGGTTCGGGTTGTCGAAAAATGCGCACGGAGGCGGCGCGTGTGGCACACGCGCGGTGGCCCCGCACATCCCTGCGCGGCGCGTACTGTTCACGCGCTGACGTGTCACCCGAAAAAATGTTGGGGTCATTAAAATAAGACCAATGGAATTGGTTTGAGGTTAATCAGAGTTAAAATAAATAAGTTATGAATTTTTAAAGAAAATTAGGAATTAAATAAATAAAAAAATAATAAACCAATTTTCAAAAAAAAAAAGACAAAAGCCGCTGCCTGTTTCGGCCAGCAGGCCAACACTTTCTTAATAGGCCTAAGGAATCAACCCAAAATGCAAGGTATGTTAGAAAAAAAAAGGTAATAGAGGAAAAGGGCCAGCGCAGGCAGACCAGCCTGCCAGCCTTAGCGGGTCAGCATGCCAGTCTCAGCAGCCGGCCCATATCTCAGAGTAAACAAAAACAAGGGGACATCTTAGCGGGCCAGCGGGCCAGCTGTGCATAGCGGACCGGACTGGCGAAATAACAAGAGAAAGGGGCCAGAAGAATTATAAAAGCCTATTTATATATATAAAAAAAGGTGCTAAATAATGGTTTAGTAAATATTAATAAAAATAATACTAATAACAATACTAATGATATATATATATATATATATATATATATATATATATATACACGTAAAAGAGCGAAAAACCTTTAGGTCTAGCGGTTGAGTAGCATTTATCCCAACCCCGGGTCTCGAGTTCGATTCCCCTCCCCAATTTTTGAAAAAAAAAAAAATATATATATATACACGTAAAAGAATAAAAAGAGAAAAAAAAGAAGGTACTGTGTGCGCATAAAGAAGAAGAAAAATAAAATAATAAAAATAATATAAAATAAGCTATGGATAAATATACATGATCAATTAAATTAAGTGCTTGAAACCCTAGGAAAAATGAAATAAAGTGTAGAAACCTAAAATAAAGTCTAGAAAGATAAAATAATGGTAGAAGATAAAATACAGTAATGAACCCCACGCAACATAGGCTAACTACGCAATATAGGTAATACGCAACATAGAACGGAGCATGCAACATCGGACAAACGGAAGTGTGCAAGTGTGACGCATTCATGGCACGAGCATTGCATTTGGCCTATGAGCCGTGTGGCCTGACGAGGCGTGTGATGGGTGTTGGTAATAATGGTTACCTTCATCCGATAGGACCCGGGACATGCATAGCATAACATGGAAAAGAATGAGCATAGCGTGTGATATTAAATGACTGCGTGTGACACGGAGATAGAAGTGCATGCATCATGAACTTGCGTATTGCATTTATTATTGTGAATATTTGTCTTGTTATTAAGTTGTTTCAGCGTTACGTTTTGGGATACGGATCGGGTCGGGTATGTGTTATTTCCTTATTTATGTGTTACCCGACTCAGTATGTGACAGTCCCTTTTCGGGAGAGACGGGTAACCTACGAGTGACTCCCATCACTCACCCCCACCACCCCTCCACAGGTGAGCAGGATTAAGAGTACATATATTTATCGAGGATGGGACAGATTACGCGAGCTGGGAAGAGTGAACTGGACTCGAGAAGGGATCTTGTTGACTGAGAGCTTGTTCTTGGGATAGTCAGATAGACCTCCACCTAGGTTTACTGTTTGATTTCAGTATTTTATACTTGACTTAGTAGGTTTCGTCAACCCTTGTACTTGATTCTATACTGATGGATTTATTTTAATGGAGTTATTTATTTTTATTATCGTTTCTGCGAAAAATTTCTACGTCATTTCTGACGTACAAAGAAGTTTGAACGACGCTTTGTAGTCCTCTTAGTAGGCTACGGCGGGTGCACTGTTCCCGATGCTAGGGCTCAGGAGCGGGGCGCTACAGGTCCGCTGGCCATTCGGCCCGGTCTGGCAGCCAGGTCCGGTCCATCTCCTTTTACTTTATTTTAACAATTTTCGATCCGGCCCACTCCTGGCTGAACCAGCCCGCCTGAGAACCGGATCAGCCAGGTCAACCGGCTCGCTGACCAAGATTATTTTACTTTTTTTCTTTTTTAAAATTAAATTCTATTTTTTTCTAACCTCAATAAAATCTTCGTTTTAATTCCAATTGACCTCAAACTAGTTGCATTGGACTCGCCATAATGCGACGCAACTTTTGGGGGTAAACACGTCAGCACGTGCCTAGACGCGCCGTCAGGGGCCGCACGTGGGCCCCATGCGCCACCCCCTGAAACGCGTCTGTTAGACCCGTTTTTTCGACTTTTAACTCCATCCCAACCTATTCCGAGCTGGATGAACCTATTCTAAGGCCAAAACGCAATTTTAAGCAACTACAAGTATGAAAATTTCTAATCTTCTGGATTAATTTGAGGGTATTTTTATTCTAATCCAATCCTACCACCAAATCCATACCCATACAAGTACATAGCAGCAATAAAACATTTAAGCCATGCTTTTCCGAATATAAACAAATACAAATCTATATTTAAACAAATAAAAACAGGGAGTCACATAAAATATACCATCAGAGCATGCATGGATCGTACATATTTGAGGGGGAAGAGGCACCTACCTCGATTGACGATAACACGAATAAATTCGACGGATTAAAACTTGGGTTCGGGGTCTCACCTGCCTTCTTCTTCTCTTTTTTCTCTCCTCTCTTTTTTTTCTTTTTTCATAGGGCGTGCGTGTGTGTGTTGAGCGGCTGGGTGGGGTTTTTTTGTAGTGTTGTGCGTGTATATGTATATATATGGTGGGGGGAGTTAGAGTAGATTTTAGGTTTCCCATTAGATTTTGGTTTAGGTTTCCTAGTGTAACTCTACTTACCATTTAATTTGTATTTATCTCTATCCTTCATTTTATTACTATTCCTTTCTTTTTCTTTTTTTCTCTTTTTTCCCGGACGTAACATCCTACCCACCTTACAAGAAGTTTCGTCCTCGAAACTTGATGTACCTTATTCAAAGAAATAGGGGTAGCGTTCTCGTATCTGCTCCTCCAACCCCCATGTCGCTTCACGCTCCATATGACTGGTCCACTGCACTTTGACATAAGGGATGACTCGGTGTCTCAGCACTTGGTCCTTGCGATCCACGTTCCTGATTGGGGTCTCTTCATATGTCGTGTCTGGCCGAATCCTCAGTGGTGGTGCATTTAGAACATGACTCAGATCTGGAACATATCTCCTCAACTGAGAAACGTGAAATACGCTGTGCACCTGGGCCAAGGCAGGGGGTAACGCTAACCGGTAGGCTAAGGTACCGACCCTCTCGAGTATCTCATAAGGGCCAATGTAGCGAGGCCTTAACTTACCCTTCAAACCAAATCGAGAAACTCCTTTCATAGGCGACACCCTCAAGTAAACCTTCTCGTCCACAGCGAACTCTAGAGGACGCCTCTTTGAATTAGCCCATCTCTTGCTTCTGTCTTGAGCAACCTTGAGTCTATCACGTATCATTTTCACTTTCTCTCTAGTCTGCTCAACCAACTTAGGACCGGTGATAACGCGCTCGCCAACTTCATCCCAATGAACAGGGGACCTGCACTTACGTCTATAAAACTCCTCAAAGGGTGCCATGCCGATGGCACTGTGATGGCTATTGTGTAGGAGAACTCAATTAACTTGATCATACTATCCCAGTTCCCCTTGAAGTCCAATGCGCATGCTCTCAACATATCCTCTAAAGTCTGAACAGTCCTCTCTGACTGACCATCGGTCTGCGGATGAAAGGCGCTACTCAACCGTAGCTTCGTCCTCAACCTTCTCTGACATGCTAACAGAAATCTGGAGGTGAATCTCGGATCACGGTCTGAAACGATGCTGACTAGGATCCCATGAAGACTGACAATATCATCGATGTACAACGTCACTAACCTCTCCAAGGTCACATCACTCAGTACAGGTAAGAAGTGAGCAGACTTCGTCAATCGATCAAAGATCACCCATTTCATGTTGTTGCCATTTCTTGTTTTAGGGAGCCCTACTACAAAGTCCATCGTCACATGCTCCCACTTCCACTCCAGTATCTCCAACGGTAACATCAAACCTCCTAGCCTCTGATGCTCTGCATTAACCTGCTGACAAACAAGGCATCTCTCAATGAACTCAGCGATGTATCTCTTCATCCCACTCCACCAGTAGTGTTTCTTTAGATCATTATACATCTTCGTAGCACCTGGATGAATCGACAACTTCGAATTGTGTGCTTCTTTCAATAGCTCCCTCCTCATACTCTCCACATCAGGCACACACAACCTTCCTTGGTACCAGATACTGCCATCATCATGAATCTGGAAGCCCTCAATCAGACTGGTCAACATTCTCTCTTGGATATCTCGAAGCGTCACATCCTCCTTCCGCGCCTCCTTAATCCGCTCAATCAGAGATGGTGTAATAACTAAGGCCGCCAGAATATTAGCAGTGGAATCAACAATGTTGAGATCAAACTTTGCCATCTTTTTCTCTAATAGTGTCTGTCTGGCGTGATTAGACTTTCTACTCAAGGCATCTGCAACTCGGTTTGCCTTTCTCGGGTGATAGCTGATGGTTAGGTCATAATCCTTCAATAGCTCAAGCCATCTCCTCTGACGCATATTCAACTCCTTCTGTGTGAATAAATACTTCACGCTCTTGTGATCAGTGAAAACTTGGCACCTTACACCGTATAAGTAATGGCGCCAAATCTTTAGCGCAAACACCACCGCTGCTAACTCCATATCATGGGTCGGGTAATTTTGTTCATATTGCTTCAACTGCCTCGAAGCATATGCAATAATCCTATACCCTTACATTAATACGCATCCTGCAGTGGAAGTGTTAGGCTAGAGCCAATATGTACATAATGGTAATTTAAAAGTATATACATTTACCTAGCCCATTCTTCGAGGCGTCGTTGTAGATGACAAATCCTTCAGTGCCGGAGCGTTGTGCCAACACTGGTGCAGTCGTCAATTTCTGCTTCAACTCTGCAAAGCTTTTCTCATACTCAAAGGTCCATACAGACTTAATCTTTTTCTGAGTCAATCGACTCAGTGGTGCTGCAATCCTCGAAAATCCCTTCACAAACTTGCGATAATAACCGGCAAGGCCAACAAAGCTGTGTACCTCAGTGACGTTAGTAGGTCGAGGCCATTCTGTGATCGCCTCTATCTTCTTTGGTTCAACTGAAATACCTTCCTCAGAAATCACGTGGCCCAAGAAGGTTACACTCTTCAACCAGAATTCGCACTTACTGAACTTAGCATACAACTTCTTCTTTCTGAGAGTCTCTAATACCTCCCGCAAGTGTTCAGCATGAGTCTTCTCATTAGGCGAATACACCAAATGTCGTTGATGAACACTACCACAAAATGGTCCAACTGCTCCATGAATACTGTGTTCATCAAATCCATGAAGGCCGCAAGTGCATTCGTCAGTCCAAAGGGCATTACAAGAAACTCGTAGTGCCCATATCGAGTGCTGAACGCAGTCTTTGCTATGTCTTCTGCCTTAATCCTCAACTGATGGTAGCCTGATCGCAGATCAATCTTCGAGAATACCCTGGCACCCTGCACGCACTTTTTTTTGTTGTACACTCGTTGGTATACAAAGCAATCGAATTTACAACGATTAATTAAAGACATTACCTTCAATTGATCGAATAGGTCGTCGATTCTCGGTAGTGGGTATTTATTCTTTATCGTGATCTTATTCAGCTCACGATAATTGATGCATAGCCTCATAGTACCGTCTTTCTTGTTCACAAATAATACTGGTGCTCCCCAGGGCGAAACACTAGGCCTGATAAATTTTCTGTCCAGCAGCTCCTGCAACTGCTCCTTAAGCTCTTTTAACTCTGCTGGTGCCATCCTGTATGGAGCCTTCGAGATCGGCTCGGCTCCAGGTACGAGATCGATCTCGAACTCTACTTCTCTACTCGGTGGTAAATCTGGTAACTCGTCGGGGAAGACATCCTTAAAATCTTGTACCACTGGAATATCCTCAATCGATGGCGTCACAGCACTAGCATTTTGAACATACACAAGAAAACCCTTGGCTCATTTCTTTAATGCCCGAGAAGCCTGTGCTGCAGTAATATAGATTTTCCTGGAGAACTTCTTCATTTTGACATCCCCCTGGAAGATGGTCTCTCTCTTATCCAGTGTCTACATACTGACCTGTCTCTGGCTGCAGTCGATGGTATCACTGTATCTCGCCATGAAATCCATGCCCAGAATAATGTGGAAATCCTGCATCCGGATCGAGATCAGGGTTGTAGAGAATTCCAACTAATTTATCTCCAACTGACAGTCCTTGTACTGATAATGGGATACTAACACCTGATCGCCAGTGGTTTGAACACGATAAGGGATCTCGAGTCATTCCGGTAGAATACCTAGGTTCTTGACGAATCTCCTGGCAACGAATGAGTGGCTAGCACCACTATCGAATAGAACATATACTAGGACTTGGTTAATTAATATCTTCCCTGATAGGTTCATAGTTATACACGTAGCACAAATAATCAAAACAAAGAGAAAACATATGTTTAAGATTTTAAAATAGTAATTGCTTAAATTTAAAAGTACATGTGACTACGTCTCCGACCTCCTGTAGCTCAGCGTCCGTCATGACATGCACTCGAGTGTTGGTCTTCCCTTTCCTCTCTGATGCATCTAACTCTGTGGCGGAGGGGCTTGTGCTGGAGTAGGGCACTCTCTAGCGTAATGTATCTGTTTGCCACAATTGTAGCAAACTTGCTGAGGTCTCCAACACGGTCATGTATGAGAACGACCACACTGTGCACATACCGGAGGTGGCGGTCCAACCGCCCTAAGTGGCTGCGCTGCCATCGTTGTGGAACCCTAAATCCTCAGTGGCTGAGTCGCCGATCTCTGCCCCTGCTGCGGTGGCCCAGAGAATCTCCCGTTCAGGTGTCGGCGTGGAATCTTTAACCATCTCCCTGATCTCCCTGAACGAAACTCCTCTCGTGGTCTCTTGGCCCTGTCGACCACTGCAACCCTCACGAGGTCACCCTCGACCTTACGACACACCTCTAACAATCCCTCAAAAGTGGTAGGCTGGGCGCATATGATCAATGACTGAATGCGTGAGCTTAAACCCGTCTCGAACTTCAACATCTTCGCCCTCTCGTCGTCCATGATGGCAGGCATGTATCTCCCAAGCGCATGGAATCTCTCAGAATACTGGTCCACCGTCATGGACCCCTGTGTCAGGAGTTGGAACTCTGTCATCCTCCTCTGAATGGCACTCTCAAGAATATAGTGCCTCCGGTACTCCTCTCGGAACTGGGTCCATGTCGCCGGTGTCGTCCGTCTGCGTCCACCCCCGGCCACCACCGCTCTGCATTGCCCTCCAAGAATGGTACCACCGCATCCACCTTCAGGTCATCCAGAACCTCTAGCAACCTCAACTGCTCACACACATTCTTGAGCCAAACCTCTGCCTCCTCTGGTCGGGTGGTACCCCTTAACATAGGTATCCAGGAGTGCTGCATCTCCCAGTAAAAGAATCGAAGCCCCTGGGGTGGTGGTGGTGGTGGTTGCTGCTGTTGTTGTTGCAGGTGAGCCATTTGCACCTGCTGCTGGGCCACCAAGGCAGTTAGAGTGGCCAGCGTATCTGCCAGTACCTGGGCAATGGCCCCCTGACCGTGCTGATTATCACCATTATTACCAGCTGCATCACGTCGTGAAGGCATTTTCTGAAATCCAAGTTCATGAGACGAAATCAGATTAGTCAATAATAAGTTGGAAGGTTGAGCGCTGATAATTCAATAATTGGACAAGAAAAGCTCACCATCGGCACACATCTCCCATGACCCGATCATAACTTAGGTCTAAAATCATTGCTTAAGTCTACTTTGTTTATTAGTGGTAAATGTCTAAGTGTTCTAATTAATCCTGCGTTTCCGAGGCGGATCTGAAGCCTCGGCTCTAGTACCACCTGTAGCGCCCCGCTCCCGAACCCTAACATCGGGAACAGTGCACCCGCTGTATCTCGCTAAGGAGAATACAAGGCGTTAATCAATCTCTTACGTGTCAGAAATGACGTAGAAATTTTTCTCGGAGAAACGTAAATCATAACTTAAATTAAACTCAAATAATTGTTATACATCACTGAATAAAAAGAAATCTGATAATATAACAATAACGAAGTCTGTGAAAATCCCAAAAAGATAACTAAGAACAAAACGGCTGCAGAGTGCCCTCATATCCTAGCTGCAGCTCTCAACTGACCCACTCCGCTATGTCCATCCCGTCCTCAACAAAGATCTGCTCGTAGTCCTTATCCGGATCACCTGGAAAGTAGGGGTGAGTGACAGAAAATCACCTAGTAGATGCCCGCCTCAAACCAATACAAAACATGCATACCGAGATGATATAACCACATAGCACATAAATATATATAACATGCATAAGATAAAGTAAATGCGGTAAGTAAAGCACTTCACATAAAATACGCAAGTACATGATGCATGCTCAGTCCACGTGTCACACGCAACAAGAATCATGTTATGCAATATGCCCCTAGACCTATATGCAATGCATGATCCCGGGATTGACTGGATGCCTGTAGCCCGTACACTACAATCCACCCTGACGGATGCCCGTGGCCCGTACACCACGATCCACCCCAACCGATGGCCGTGGCCCGTACACGACGATCCACCATAACCGATACCCATGGCCCGTACACCATGATCCACCATAACCGAGTACCCATGGGCCGTACACCATGATCCACCATAACCGAGTACCCATGGCCCGTACACCATGATCCACTCCACTCGAGCGTCTGAGACCCATATATCTCAACCCACTCCAAATGCAAATGCACGTGCCATGAATGCAACATCAAAGTTGCCTGATGCCCGTACACCCATCCTCACCATCTCCGGCACTCAATATTTGGCTTAGTAAAATTTTCAAATATTGAAAAGTTGTTATTTATCATTACCCTTATTTTTCCTTAGCTTGTATTAATTTTCTATAATTTTCTACTAATTTTCCCTATTCTTTCTTTATTTAATTCTATTTATTACTAATTATTTTCAATTACTTACATTTACAAAAATTTAGAAATTAAGTGGAAATAATTTAATTTTAACCTTTCATATTTTCTGGAATCCATTTAGAATTTTCTGATAATTAAATATATTTTTCTGGAATTTTAAATTAATTTTACTTAATTATTTATTCATTTCAGAAACTAAATTTCAAATTTTTTTTATTTCTGATTGGGCTGGCCTGCTGCCCTGGTCCGGTCCGCTGGCCATCCGGCCCGGTCCGGCAGCCAGGTCCGGTCCGTCTCCTTTTACTTGTTTTTAACAATTTTCAGTCTGGCCCACTCCTGGCTGGACCAGCCCGCCTGAGAACCGGGTCAGCGGGGTCAACCGGCCTGCTGACCAGGATTATTTTATTTTTTTCTTTTTTAATTAAATTTTATTTTCTTTTAACCTCAATAAAATCTTCGTTTTAATTCCGATTGACCTCAAACTAGTTGCGTTGGACTCGTTATAATGCGACGCAACTTTTGGGGGTGGACACGTCAGCACGTGTCTGGATGCGCCGTCAGGGGCCACGCGTGGGCCCCACGCGCCACCCCCTGAAACGCGTCCGTCAGACCCGATTTTTTCGACTTTTAACCCAATCCAAACCTATTCCGGGTTAGATGAACCTATTCTAAGGGCAAAACACAATTTTAAACAAGTATGAACATTTCTAATCTTTTGGATTAATTTGAAGGTATTTTTATTCTAATCCAATCCTACCACCAAATCCATACTCATACAAGTACATAGCAGCAATAAAACAATTAAGTCAGGCTTTTCCGAATATAAACAAACACAAATCTATATTTAAACAAATAAAAATAGGGAGTCACATAAAATATACCATCAGAGCACGCATGGATCGTGCCCATTTGAGGGAGGAAGAGGCACCTACCTCAATTGACGATAACACGAATAAATTCGACGGATTTAAACTTGGGTTCGGGGCTTCTCCTGCCTTCTTCTTCTCTCTTTTTCTCTCTTCTCTTTTTTTTTCTTTTTTTCCTTGGGCATGCGTGTGTGTGTGTGTGTGTTGAGTGGCTGGGTGGGGGTTTCTTTTGTAGTGTGATGCGTGTATATGTATATATATGGTGGGGGGAGTTAGAGTAGATTTTAGGTTTCCTATTAAATTTTGGTTTAGGTTTCCTAGTGTAACTCTACTTACCATTTAATTTGTATTTATCTCTATCTTTCATTTTATTACTATTATTTTCTTTTTTTTCTCTCTTTTTTCGACCGAAACATCCATAACGTATTTTACGTATCATAGTTAAGAAAGTACATGACGAATTCAAGGCATGTGCTCGAAGCACGCCTTTGGAACTTAACGGCAACGTTACTTACGAAGAGATACCCGTGAAATCGTAGATCAAAAGGACCAAGTGTTGAGGAAGCGGGTGATCCTTTATGTGAAGGTCCAGTGGAGCAATCACATGGAATGGGAAGCTACTTGGGAACTTGAAGAGCGGATGCAGGAGAAGTATCCTCAACTCTTCAACTAAGATACGTAAGTTTTGAGGACGGAACTTTTTATAAGGGGGATGAAATATCATACCCCGTGATTTTTGAGTTCGACATTGAATAATTAGAAAACAACTTTAAATATGACTTCATTAATTGTATAGGTTATGAGGCTTAGCTAAATAAAATATAGGAAAAGAAAAAAAAAGGGTTAAAAGTGGGAATTAAGAAATTAGACAAAATTACCAAAATGCCCTCTCCACTTATATGATGGGGGAGTTACACATTTAGTATAACTCCCTAAAAGAGAGGGGGGCCGTGGGTTACAACACAAAAAGAGAGGGGGAAAACGTCTGAGAGAAGGAGGAGAAAGGAAGAGAAAAGAGAAAGAAGAAGAAAAGGAAGAAAGAGCGGCCAATGTAGGTTCAACCTTTCTCGAAATCCTACAGTACACTCGTAAGGCTATCTGGAAACAAAAACAAATAATCTTTCTATATGCTTTACGCAAATTTTGATACAATAGGCCCTATGTTCTTACAAAGAGAAAACTCGGATATTACATTAGTAATCTTGGTTTGTTTATGCTACATGCTCTATTATACGTATTTATTGTTGTTTTCTTGATTAAAGTCATGTTCTTTGGGCCTAAATCTGAAAGTATTCAAGTTGTGTTTCATTGTTGATAAACATGCCCTTAAAGTGAAATCTTTTTTGTAAACATGGTTTGTGGTAATTGTCATGTTTTCTAAATGTTGCATTAGATGATTTGAGATGAGTTGAGGAAGATTTTAAGAGATAGAGGAGATGTGATGTAAGTTGAACATGGGGTAGAAGATTAATGATACATCCAGAGATATGAATATTAGAAGGCTTAAGGTTGATGCAAACTGATAGATGTAAGGATCAAACTGTGTTTGTGGTGTAGGATCTACAAGGTACCACTAGAAGGAGGGGGGGTTGAATAATGGGTGCGGAAAATGTGGTTTTTAAAATAGTTTTAAACCAAAAACCCAACTTCTGAAAACAGTTTCTGTTTTCAGGACCAGTTTTAAAACGTTTTGAAAACTAGGTTGTAGGTCTTCAAAAATTTTGAAATTTGGAGAGAACTTAGCCTCAAATGGTATAAGTGTCTCCTAAAAATTTCGGATTTAAATTCAACCTCTAACCCCTTGAAAAATCGTTGGTGGTCAGATTGTGCGAATCTGTCAGAAACGGTAGACTGATTTCAAAAATTTATTCCTATTTGTACGTAACTCCAAATGCTCTGAAATTTTAACCACTAACCCCTTATAAGTTATATTTAAATGGGTTGAAACAGTTTTGAAAAATTCTTTTGGGAAGTTAGTCAAATACGATCAAAGTCTCAACCTTTGCAAGCCTAAAAAGTAGACTGCACTAGTCTCAGATCTTTGGACGTTTGGTTGATTTATACTTATCCAAAAGGGTTCAAACTTGCGCCAAAAGAACCTTGAAACGTGTGGATTTTTTTCTTGAAAGTTTCGTGATTTTTGAAATTCGTTTACTATTTTTACGAACGTGATTAAAAAAGTAAACAGTGCTGAAACAGAAAATCAGTGCTGAAAGTAAATGACACCAAGAATTTTATACTGGTTCGGTTATCAACAACCTATTCCAGTCTTCGAGGAACACCTTCCTCGGTTCACACTAATCACACAACACAAATACACCTTACCACAGGGTTGATGGAGTTACACACCAACTCCAACTCTTTACAAACCTTGTATGTTGAATACAATATGCACGAACACCACCACCTTGCAAGATTGAAGATTGATCACACCTTATCAATCTTTTACAATGATAGAGAATGTGTGGTGGTCTAAGATAAGACTATTCAAGAATATGAATATAAGTACAATAGGCTTTTAGGAAGAAGAAAGAGAGTGTAGAAAAAGAAGGCTAGAACACTTTTGATCTTTGAATTTGCAACTGTTGTTCTTGTTCTTGTTTTGCTCTTCTTCCTTCATTTTTAATTGTTTTTGGCTGCCCCCTATTGCTACTCTCCCTCTTAAAAATTATCTTCTAAGTCCTTGGAGAGTATATGGCATCATTGTGACAAGTCTTTGCTTACTTGGCATCTCCTCATTGGATGATCATTAAGCTCTTGCTTACTTGGCACTCATTGATTGTTTGGATGTTGTCATCACTTGATTGTAGGATCTGCAAGGCGCACCACTAGAAGTGGGGGGGGGGGGGGGTTGAATAGGTGGTGCGGAAAGTGTGGTTTTTAAAATTTCTTTAAACTTGAACAATTCAACTTCTGAAAACAGATTCTGTTTTGAGGACCTGTTTTAAAACGTTTTTAAAACCAGGTTAGAGGTCTCCAAAAATTCTGAAATTTTGAGAGAACTTATCCTCAGATGTTATGAGGGTCCCCTAAAAATTTCAAATTAAAATTCAACCTTTAACCCCTTCAAAAACTCTTGGCAATCAGATTGTGCGAATCTGCCAGAAACGGTAGTCGGTTTTGAAAAATTTATTCCTATTTGTGTGAACGTCCAAATGCTCTAAAAATTTGACCAATAACTCCTTATATACTATATTTAAGTGGGTTGAAACAGTTTTGCAAAATTATTTTGGGAAGTAGGTCAACTACAATCAAAGTCTCAACCTTTGCAAGTCTGAAAATCAGACTGCACTAGTCTCAGAACTTTTGATGTTTGATTGACTTATACTTATCCAAAAGGATTGAAACTTGCGCCAAAAGAACTCTAGAACGTGTGGTTATATTTTCTGAAAGTTTCGTGATTTTTGAAATTCGTTTACTATTTTACGAACGTGATTAAAAACAGTAAACAGTGCTGAAACAGAAAATCAGTGCTGAAAGTAAATGACACCAAAAATTTTATACTGGTTCGGTTATCAACAACCTACTCCAGTCTTCAAGGAACACCTTCCTTGGTTCACACTAATCACACAACTCAAAAACACCTTACCACGGTTGATGGAGTTACACACCAACTCCAACCCTTTACAAACCTTGTACGTGAATACAATTGTCACGAACACCACCACCTTGCAAGATTGAAGATTGATCACACCTTGATCAATCTTTTACAAAGATATAGAATATGTGGTGGTCTATATCAAGCCTATTCAAGATTGAAAGATATGAATACAATAGGCTTACAAGAAGAAATAAAGAAAGAGAATGTAGAAGAAGAAGGCTAGAACACTTTTGATCTTTCAATTTGCAACACTTGTTCTTGTTTTTTGTTTTTGCTCTTCTCCTTTCCTTTAAAGCATATGGCCGCCCCCTTGGAGTGCCTTCCTCCTCTTGAAAATTATCTTCTAAGTCCTTGGGAGAATTTGTGGCATCATTGTGACATGGTCTTGCTTACTTGGCACCTTCTCATTGGATGATCATTTAAGGTTTGCTTACTTGGCACTTCGTGATTGGGTGAATGTTGTCATCATTGATGACTTGGAAAAATCTGAGAATAACACTTAAAACAAGTGCCAAAATCATCACAAAATAATTTCCATAAAGCTCAAGATTATCACATAAATGTTGCAAGATAATTTTCTCACAAAATTGAGCTAAAATTCGGCCATGTAGGATACTTGACATGCTGAAATTTCAGCATGTGATACATGGTGCTTTTATTCAAATTATTTCCAATTTTTTTTATTTTTCTTTTCGAAATAAATCTCCAATTAGTAGAGAATAATCTCATCACTTTTGGAAATGAATTTGGACACCAATATGGCCAAGAATTCGGCCAAGATACATTACTACACATGCTGAAATTTTTCAGCATGTGTGATATTAAAAATATCACCATTTTAATTTCATAATTAATTCAAAACATTTCCATAACATCCTCAATTAATCCTCATGATTCAAGATAGTAAAATATGGCATTTCAAAGTGTAAAAAATCGGCCATACTACAACACACATGCTGAATTTTCAGCATGTGTCATATATGTGACATAGTTTGAAATGTTACCTTTTGTAGCTCCTTCCTTTATGTTACCAACTTTGTTTAATTGATTCTTGACCAATCAATATGCCAACAAGGCTCCACATAGGCTCCATCTCAGCTGTAGGTGGCGTTGGATAATGTATATACATGTGCTAAAATTTATTTTTGCTAACTTTGTAAAATAGTGCACATTTAATAATACACACATGTTATATTCCAATCAGCCCTTAATTTAATTTTCTAGAACACTTTAAGATGTATAACATATGTAAAAAGTGTCTAGATACGTGTCACATGATGTACCAAAAACGTTCCATGTGTTGTGTGCGTAGAAAACCGAATTTTCGATATTTATCGATTATCCGATTTTTCTCTAATTTAAATTCCAACTTTTGCACATGTTATATATATTATGTTATACATAATATATATAATATATACTTTAAATCTCAGCACTTGGCTGGTCTAAAGTGGTACCATTAACATGTGACAAAATTAAACTTGGAATCTTCACATTTTGGCCTTAATGTGGGGTGATTTGTGTGTGCCAACATGGAAAGTATTTTTGGCTGAATTTTTCATGTAACCCACGAAATTTTTATGGAATTTTGAAGTATAGGGGCTGGCCATTTATTTATGGCAAGTACGTGACACGTTGGCGTAGTTTTGGTATTCGTCCGATACGACAATTTTCGGTTTAGAACCTTTTATCGTGTCGTATTTAATTTGTCATCACCATATCTTATATCATATGATATAAGACCTGAATATACTCATAAATATGAGTTAAGTATAGTGGTGTGACGTTAACGTACGTACATAAAATATATAACGTGTCGGTAGTACGTTGTAATACATGTGTATGTGCCTTTTTCAAAAAATCTGAAAATATATATGATTATATATATATAGGCGTGTATATATATTAATTTGGGGAGGAGAAAACTTTCCTTCCTTAGCCTTGTTGCCTTTGTGCCTTTTCCAAATGTGGCTTCCTTTAATGAACTACTTAGTTTAATAAACTAAGTACTTCACTTAATGAACTAGTTTAGTTCATTAATGGTGGCACATGAAAATAGTATAAACACAACAAATGTTTGCCATATGATGTAAGCTTTAACGCTTCATGGCTCGTTAGTCCGGCAACATTATATATGGGCTAAATAAGGCAAGTAATAGCAATGTATCATGCATACATGTATATCTTATGCACGTTTTATCTTATGCTCGTTTTTTTGTGCACATTTAAATCATGTATTTGAAAATCATACATGTATATCTTATGCACGTTTTATCTTATGCTCGTTTTTGTGCACATTTAAATCATGTATTTGAAAATCACTCAAACCCCTTTTTTTCTACAATCTCCCACTTTTGATGATTTTCAAAATAACTTATGCACATGATTTAATTCCTATCGCTCCCCCTTCAATTATGCATAAATTCAAAATTCGAAATTTAAATTTCGAATCCGCTCCCCCTTGATTTATGCAATTAGTATATCTCTCCCCCTTAAATCATGCTTTCTCTCCCCCTTTATTTTGGAAAGCAAATCAAAAGATGCCTGTAAAGATGAAGAAAAAAAATCATGCATTTCATATATGTGCGTTCGTAAAGGTTATTTATTCAACCCTTTGAAAATGTCCCTTTTGGTACCCACATTTGGGTGACCTTTCTAGGTCTTCCAAAAGGTGAGAAAGGTGATGAGAACGCAACATAATATATATTAGGGACAGATGCGTTTGGCCTTTGGCCAAGAATCCCATCATGCATGTCGTATGGTTTTTGTTTTTGATAAGCATTTCGGTTTGCACGCACGGGACGTGATCTAGATGCATTTTTGTGATATGAGTGTCGCGTATGCATCACTTGTTTCTTCTCATATATATATGGCACATGATATCTCTTTGTATGATAAGAAGCACGATGAGATGAGATAAGTGGTGTACTAGTCTTCTTCTCATATTTATACGGCACATAATTATACTTCGTATGAGATGAAGAAGAGATATGACGAGATGAGGGGAGAGGGGGTCTTTGCGTTACTTTAGACGCTACGCATGCCTTTGATGTGTCTACTTTCTTAGATAAAACCGACTTGGATGGTTTAGATGATACTTCGTTTGTCTCAATGTATCCTAATCCAGTTTTATCATTGTCATGTTTTTGTGATAAAATAATGCGATCTAGCATGTTAGATCCCATATCAAATTGTTTCATCATTTTCTCTAGTTCGGTATTCCTTGATTTTAATTTTGAAATCTCGGATTTCAATTCAACGTTCTCGGATGTCAATGATGAAATTTCAGATTTTAATGAATTTATAATGCATGACGACACTTCTTTTGAATCGTTTAATTGAGACACAAGATCTTTGTTAGAAGATTCTAACAATTTCTTGTCTTCAATTAATCGCTTCTTTTCTTTTGCAAGAGTCTTTGAAAACTTATGCAATTCTAAATATTGACTAAATAAATCATCATATGAACATTCAGAATTGGAATCAGAGTCGGAAGATACCTCATTTGATGCTTTAGATGTAAAGCATACTTGTGCCTTGTGTTCTTCCGTATCATCAGTCTCAGAGTCGGATGTGTCACTCCAAGTGGAGGCTTTGAATGCTCTTCTCCTTTGCTTAGGTTCTGAGACGAGTCTATTCTTGTTCCGATCCTTGTCAGGGTATTTATTTGTTTGTTTTTCTTTATTAGGCAGTCATATGATAGATGTCCAAGTTTGCCACATTCATAGCACTTTATTTCCTTATTTTTATTTTTATGATCCTTAGATGAGGTAGACTTATGTTTAATAATTGATACCGACCCCTCAAAATTTGGTAACGTCAACCCCATTAACAACTACCTTTGAATCTTTTTTCGGTTTACACCCATTATCTCAAGTTTTTGATCAAACTAATCCGTTAATACAAATAGTTCATGGGAGAAAATTGAGTTATTTGGGCCCTGGAGGACTAACAGGGCGAACCGCGAGTTTTCGGATACGAGATATCCATCCTAGTCACTATGGGCGTATTTGTCCAATTGACACATCTGAAGGAATCAATGTTGGGCTTATTGGTTCCTTATCAATTCATGCGAAGATTGGTCATTGGAGATCTCTAGACAGCCCATTTTATGAAATTTCTGAGAGATCAACGGGACTACGGATACTTTATTTATCACCGGGTATAGATGAATACTCATCATCGGAATCTATGTCATTATCATCTACGACGTATACATTTGATTTAAAAGCTATAGCCCTATCATTATTAGAAATGGACTCAGAATGTCTTAAAGCAAGTTTGTTTTCATATACCTTAAGTGATCCGATTAGTTCTTCCATTTTAATTGATTTGGTCTCTTTGCTTTCTTCTATGGCCGTTACTTTAGGGTCCCACTCGGATGGAAGGCTTCGCAAAACCTTTTGTACCTTTTCCTGCATAGTGAAGGCTTTGCCAAGAGACTCAAGAAAATTGTAAATGTTAGTCAAGCGTAAATCCATCTCAACAATAGACTCATTTGTCAATAATTTAAAGGACTCAAGTGTGGACATAAGCATATTGATTTTGGACTCCTTTACTTGGCTAGTCCCTTCATGTTTCATTTCAAGAATATGCCACATCTCTTGAGCACTAGAACAATTTGACACGTAACTAGCCTCACTTTTACTTAGGCCGTTTAATAGTAGTTGCATGGCTTTAGCATTCATACTCAACTTCTTTTTGTCATCACTAGTGTATTCTTGTTTCGTTTTTGTAACCTCTAGTGTGACACCATCAATAATTGACATCTTAGTGGGAACAAATGGACCGTCTTCTATAATGGACCATAGATCAATATCAATAGCCATAAGAAAAAGTTTCATTCTTAATTTCCATTGAATAAAAGACTCACCGTCGAAAAGAGGAGACCTTACAGTTGACATTCCTTCTTGCACGGTTGTGGTTTCCATCTCACGGAATCGTTGGATTCTTTGAAGTGAGTGTTCCTGCTCTGATACCAATTGTAGGATCTGCAAGGCACCACTAGAAGGGGGGAAGGGGTTGGATAGGTGGTGCGGAAAGTGTGGTTTTTAAAATTTCTTTAAACTTGAACAATTCAACTTCTGAAAACAGATTCTGTTTTCAGGACCTGTTTTAAAACGTTTTTAAAACCAGGTTAGAGGTCTCCAAAAATTCTGAAATTTTTAGAGAACTTAGCCTCAGATGTTATGAGGGTCTCCTAAAAATTTCAAATTAAAATTCAACCTTTAACCCCTTCAAAAATCGTTGGTAATCAGATTGTGCGAATCTGCCAGAAACGGTAGTCGGTTTTGAAAAATTTATTCCTATTTGTGTGAATGTCCAAATGATCTGAAAATTTGACCACTAACTCCTTATATACTATATTTAAGTGGGTTGAAACATTTTTATAAAATTCTTTTGGGAAGTAGGTCAACTACAATCAAAGTCTCAACCTTTGCAAGTCTGAAAATCAGACTGCACTAGTCTCAGAACTTTTGATGTTTGATTGACTTATACTTATCCAAAAGGGTTGAAACTTGCGCCAAAAGAACTCTAGAACGTGTGGTTATATTTTTTGAAAGTTTCGTGATTTTTGAAATTCGTTTACTATTTTTACAAACGTGATTAAAAACAGTAAACAGTGCTGAAACAGAAAATCAGTGATGAAAGTAAATGACACCAAGAATTTTATACTGGTTCGGTTATCAACAACCTACTCCAGTCTTCAAGGAACACCTTCCTTGGTTCACACTAATCACACAACTCAAAAACACCTTACCACAGGGTTGATGGAGTTACACACCAACTCCAACCCTTTACAAACCTTGTACGTGAATACAATTGTCACGAACACCACCACCTTGCAAGATTGAAGATTGATCACACCTTGATCAATCTTTTACAAAGATATAGAATATGTGGTGGTCTATATCAAGCCTATTCAAGATTGAAAGATATGAATACAATAGGCTTACAAGAAGAAAGAAAGAAAGAGAATGTAGAAGAAGAAGGCTAGAACACTTTTGATCTTTCAATTTGCAACACTTGTTCTTGTTTTTTGTTTTTGCTCTTCTCCTTTCCTTTAAAGCATATGGCCACCCCCTTGGAGTGCCTTCCCCCTCTTGAAAATTATCTTCTAAGTCCTTGGGAGAATGTGTGGCATCATTGTGACATGGTCTTGCTTACTTGGCACCTTCTCATTGGATGATCATTTAACGATTGCTTACTTGGCACTTCATGATTGGGTGAATGTTGTCATCATTGATGACTTGAAAAAATCTGAGTATAACACTTAAAACATGTGCCAAAATCATCACAAAATAATTTCCATAAAGCTCAAGATTATCACATAAATGTTGCAAGATAATTTTCTCACAAAATTGAGCTAAAATTCGGCCATGTAGGATACTTGACATGCTGAAATTTCAGCATGTGATACATGGTGCTTTTATTCAAATTATTTCCAATTTTCTTTGATTTTTCTTTTCAAAATAAATCACCAATTAGTAGAGAATAATCTCATCACTTTTGGAAATGAATTTGGACACCAATATGGCCAAGAATTCGGCCAAGATACATTACTACACATGCTGAAATTTTCAGCATGTGTGATATTAAAAATATCACCATTTTAATTTCATAATTAATTCAAAACATTACCATAACATCCTCAATTAATCCTCATGATTCAAGATGGTAAAATATGGTTCATTAAGAGTTAAAATTCGGTCATTGTAATGCACACATGCTGAAATTTTCAGCATGTGTTACAAATGTGACATTGTTTGAAATGTTACCTTGTATAGCTCCTTCCTTTGTGTCACCAAATTTGTATGCTTCATTCTTGACCAATCAATATGACAACAAGGCTCCACATATGCTCCAACTCAGCTTGAATAGGCGTTGGAATGAAGATAAGACATGTTCTGAATTTTATTTTTGCAAACTTTGTAAAATAGTACACATTTAATAATACACACATGGTATATTTCAATCAGCCCTTAATTTAATTTTCTAGAACACTTTGAGATGTATGACATATGTAAAAAGTGTCTAGATACGTGTCGTATGATGTGTTAAAAATGTTCCATGTGTTGTGTACGTAAAAAACCGAATTTTCGATGTTTATCGATTACCCGATTTTTCTCTAATTAAATTCCAAATTTTTGCACATGTTATATATATTATGTTACACATAATATACATAATATGAACTTTAATTTTCAGCACTTGGCTGGTCTAAAGTGGTGCCATTTACATGTGACAAAATTGAAATTGGAATCTCCACAATTTGGCCTTAATGTGGGGTGATTTGTGTGTGCCAACATGGAATGATTTTATGGCTGCACATACCATGTAAGCCACGAAAATTATGGCTATTTTTGAAGTGTAGGGGCTGGCCATCTATTTATTGCAAGTACGTGACACGTTGGCAAAGTTTCAGTATTAGCCCGATACGACATTTTTTGGTTTAGAACCTTTTAACGTGTCGTATTTAATTTGTCATCACCATGACTTATATTGTTGTACCCCAACGACATGTACTTGAAAACTATGAATAAGTGACGGAATGGAAACGAAAATTTCTTTAAAGCGCATGTTACTTAACCCTCTCTACTCAAATACTTTTGAGATGAGACTGAATAATTAAATAAAGGGACTTCCAAAAAGTGACACATGAAATATATATATAGTTATAGGAACTATACACACTAAAATATATATATACATGCGTGTATCAGGGTGTGAAACATATATGTATGCATGTGCATACGAAGATACATATATATATATATATATATATATATATATATATATACGTCTAAGATATACACGTATGGACCCATATATACATATGTGTTATCATGTATGCGTATAAATATGCGTATCTAAAGAAGCATATGTATATATATATATATACTATTACCTAATGTACATATAGGCGTGGTTACATATGTATACATGAACATTTATACATGTTTAAGAGACTTACACATTGTACCTCCCACAATATACATATATATGATAATCATAGAATAGAATAAAATAAATAAAACAATAGAATACATGAAATACAAAATATAAGAAATAACCAAAACCCTCAAGGAACCCCCCTAACTTTCGGCCACTACCCCCCAAAGCAAGTCTAGAATTCTCTCTAACTTCTCAATTCCTTCTTATAATTTAAAATAACAAAATTGATTATCAATTAAATAAATAATAAGCATGCAAGACAAAGCATGCAAAGAATAAACTAAAGGAAAAGAAGACATGCATGCATGAAAGAAAGGATAAAAAAATGAAAGCATGCAAGCATGCTCTTACACAACTACAAAACCAACACTTTCTTTTCCAACTTTTCACAAGCTTGTTCCCTTGACCTTTTTTTCCCAAACCGTAGGCTGCTCCCATGCCCCTTAGTGGTTTTAAATTTTGCAAGACTAGCCAACTCCTTCCACCTTAAACACATTCTAGCTAACACTTAGAAAGTTTTCATCTCACTCCTCTCACCAAGCAACTTTCGGCCACACCATTCTTGAAGGTAGGAGGTCTCAATCAAGCTTCATATTCAAGACTCAAGAAGATCTCTAGGTAAGTCTTGTTCCAAATTCCTTAAGTGAATTCTTATTTGGTGAAGAATGAAGCTCACTTGAACCCTTCCCTCCACCCCCAAAACCGTGGCCTCCTTGTCCAACTAGGTGGAAGATTTCAACTTTCTTAGGTGGTGACATCTTGTGGTGCTTGAATCTCCACTCCAAACTCATTTTGGTAAGATGCTTTAGCCTCAAATAAATCCTATTTCCTCTATTTGAATAAAGACTAATCTTTTCCTTCCATTCTCTCTTAAAACCGTATGCACAAAGAAGGAGGAGAAGGATTTCAACTCAACTCACTCCATAACCAAGCAAAGTCAAGAGCTTTAGCTTGAAGAGGCAAGTGTACGCTAGACTCTCATGATTTATTTAAAGAATTAGTGACTTGAATGGCTAGATGTTCCTAAGATGTGAACTTTAGAAGAAAACACTAAGTTCATGTTTGTACCTTAGTGATTTCTTAAGAACATTATCTTGCATGTGACTAATTCCTTCAAAGATGCAATCTTATCTTACATGCAATGTGAAATGGGGCTGTCTTAAGATGAATTAAGGTCCACCCAAGTAAGTCTAGGCTAGATTAACTCTTGGATGAAACTTGTGAAGACTTAAGAAAGCATGCATGTGTTAAATGTGAGTTTTATGAGGTTGTTTGGGTAAGATTGGAATAAAATGGTACTGGAATGTGTTGCATGCTTAAATACGTGCTGTGAAAATGTGTTCTTGGTATCACCTAAATTTCGGCCTAAAGGATGAAGACGAAGGTGAGTTGAATCCAAGAAAGAACCTCTTTTGTGAGCAAGTATTCTAGTGGTTGTGAATAAACTACCCACTGTTTTGACATGGTGCAAAGAGGACTCAAAAAGAGGAATGAAATCTGGACATTCATATAAAAAAGGTGTATGTGATGACTAATAAGGTTATTTCATAAGCACAAGATAATTAGTGGTCACTTGACATGAAAAGAGGGTAAAATGTCAAACCTCTGGAGCTGGACAAAATTGGACAGTGAGATGTGTGACCTTAAACTGATCCTTACTGACGTGCTATCAAACTGGTTTTTGGTATAATGTTATTCCTATGTGTTTAGAAAATGTGAGAGTTGGAATTATGGTAAAATAAGTTATGGATTATTTTTAATAAATGTTTTGGTGAAACTGCTCAGGCTGGAAATTCTGGAACTGGACAGAATAGAGGGACGTTTTAGATGGTTTAAGAACTGACCTTACAGACCTTCAATGAAGCTAATTTTTGGTACAAAGTTATCCTTATGAATGTAGCACAAGTGAGAGTTGGAATTCCGTCAAAATAAGCTAAGGATTATTTTTAAGAAATTACGCGGTAAAACTACTCCAGTAACAAATTCTAGAGCTGGGCAGAATTGACCATTGACTTCAACGTATTAAAAGAGGACCTTTTGAACCTTAAATAAATCTGATTTTTGGCACAAACCTAGCCACATGAGTGTAGTAGAGATGCCAGCTGGAATTTTGGTAAAATGAGCTATGGTTAATTTTATATAAAATGCTTGGTAAGACTGGTCAGACCTGAAAAAGGGAATTGAGCAGAATAGTGACCTCTTTTCACTGACTTGAAAAGGGACTTTGTAGATGACCAATAAAGCTGATTTTTGGCATGGTAGTAATCCTATGAATTTAGTGGACACGCCAGCTGGAATCTTGGTAAAATAAGTTTTGGATTATTTTTAATGAATTATTTGGTAAAACTGATCAACTGAAATTACTGGAGCCAACCTGAAATTTGTAACGACATTCCAGGCCTCAGAAAGGGGACTTAGAGATATGCAAATGGGCTAAATTTCAGTAGGATACTAGTTCCACATGTTTATGACTTGGACGAGTTGGAATTTCTGGAAAACGAATTACGGATTCGCCGTAATTGAATTTTTAGTAAAATCTGTCAGCTCAGTTTCAACACCTAACCCAGTTCGGAAAGTAAGTAAATAAGCCCGTTTACTGTTATTGAAGTAATCTGAAATTTTATGACATGTATCGAAGATTCCACTAAACGTATTTGTGACAAAAGAATTATGGAAATGGACCTAATTGGTTAGCTTAACCGCCCTATGGATATGAAGTAAAAGTCTTGGAAATATTTAGCTTCCAAATTCATGTATGTTGATATGTTATAAGGAATGCATACGATTATTCATGTTATGGCTTGCATTTCATATCACGGCATGTATCATGCATGATCATGAAACTGATTTTCATGGATTTTATGATGCAAGCAAGTTTTACAAGCGACTATCTTTTTGTTATGCATGAAAAGTTTTTACGGTCCCATGTTTTTAAAGAAAGCTTCATGATTCCTTTGCCGGCCAAGCTTGCGACTAACCCGACTCCAGACCCGGGGTTAATTAGTCTGATGATATGATATGTTCTGGACCCGCTCAGATCTGGGGTTAATTGATCTGATATCTGTTCTGGACCCGCTCAGATCCGGGGTTAATTGATCTGATATCTGTTCTGGACCCGTTCAGGCCCGAGGTTAATTGGTCTGATATCTGTTCTGGACCCGCTCAGATCTGGGGTTAATTGATTTGAGACTCTGTTTTTACGACATGTTACTTTATGGGACCAAAATGATGTTTTGACATGACATGACATGACATCATGCATTGCATCTTGCATAATTCACGATCATGAGGACATGTTGCATGTTACAATTAATGGTTATAAGTTATTGTTGGTATAGCATTTCCTAATAACATGCTTAAGACGAACGCCAAGTAAGTTCAGAATCCAAGATCAGGTATGATATAGCATTCCCTAACACATGCCTAAGTCGAAATTCAAGTAAGTACAGGATCCAAGATCAGGTATGAATTATGATTATTTGAGGGTTTTAGGGTAATACATTCATGTTATAATTCTTTATGTAATTCATGGTCGTGTATTGTATTCTTGCTGGGTGATTTTTATCACTCACACTTTATTTTTCCCCAGAGCCGGAAAATGCCAAGATAGAATGGATCGAGGATGAGCCGAGAGTACCTTATCCATAGGCGAGGAGTATGCAGGAAGCTAAGCTTAAGGACTTTTGTGCTGCCAAGACGATTTGTATTATGACTCTGTTTAAACTCTCTGGATTGTCGGTTATGTTATTTTGTGGTACTACTACTTTTGGGAACTCAGTATATTAGTGATGCATGTTTGATTTGAAAAGTTTTAATTCTGCCTAAATTTTACTACCATATTGAATGATAGCATGGGAGTCCACGACTTATGTTACGGATGTTCGCATGTTATGCATGACGCCTTGTACTCTCCTCAGTGAAGTATGGCGGGTGCACCGTATTTGGACGAGGCTGGGTGCGGGGCGCTACAGGTGGTATCAGAGCCCAGGCTCTAGATTTCGAGCAGAACGTAGGACTAAGTTATGATCTTAGCAATCTAAGTTTGATCTTAGACCTAAGTCATGATCTTAGATGAGTGATGACCTTAGACTAGGACCACTTAGATCGGGTTTAGGATGTAATTTGATAAGTAATCCTAAACTATGAAAGCTAAATCTATGACATAAGACGTGCCCTTTTATCTCCTTTACTTAAGAGTTTTCGATTTTGGCCCTTAGTCAAATTCAATTGATTTTAATTCTGATATTCTAAATAGATGCTAAACCCATAAGTGCAGATGGTGAGACCACGTGGCAGACCTCCGAGAGCACAACCAGCTGCTCAGGAGCCCATTCCACCGCCACCAGCACAGGTTCCGCCGCCACCGCAGGCGGACCAGAATCCTCCACCACCAGCTCCACAGGCACCTGTCCCTCCGGTCATCCCAGACATGAATGCTTTTTAGGCCTTTTGCCAAGTTATTACTCAGATAGGGCACGTCTTAATTCATCAGAATGCTCCACCTCAGCCACATCAGCCAGTAAAAGATGCCCAGTACTATTTTGAGAAGCTCAAGAGGGCTAACGTACCCCCGTTTGAAGGAAATCCAGACCCTGATATCGCAGAAAAGTGGCTAGATGAAGTTGAAAACTGTTTTGAGCTAATTCAAGCCCCAGAGGAGATGAAAGCTCAGGCCATCCGACCTTTCTTGATCAGTGAGGCCAATCAATGGTGGAAGACAAATCTGCAGCCTTTGCCCAGACCGATTGCCTGGGAGAGATTTCTACAAGAATTCCATAAGTTCTATATTCTCCCATCTGTCAAATTACAAAAGAGACATGAATTTGAATCTTTGAAGCAAGAGCCGGGCATGATAGTAGCGGAGTACGCAAATAAGTTCATTGCACTTGGGAGGTTTCAGCCCGTTACGATGAATGACGAAGAGACGAAAATGCTAAAGTTTGAAAGAGGTCTGAATCCGAGGATTAGGACGTGGTTGGTAAATGCAAATCCTACCAATTTTGGAGCACTTCTAGATGCATGCTACCGCATAAAGAGAGATATTATCCGAAGAGATGACGTGGGTCAAAAACGAGAAAGACAAGGGACCGGAAATGAGAAATATAAGAAAGTGGCAAAGAAGAATTTCAGAGGATCGGTTCGTCAAGGACAGAATCAGCACCGCAAGCAACACCAAAATAATCAGCAGAAGAATCAGACTTCATCTCAACAGCCAGCAATACCGGTATGCTCTCACTGCCAGAAGAGGCATGTGGGTGAGTGCAGGTGGAAAACAGGAAAATGCTTTGGATGCGGCAAAGATGGCCACATGATTAAAGATTGTCCAGAAAAAGGAGCACAGCAGCAGCAACAACAAAAGAACCAGCGGCCCCGTAAAAATGCAAGAGTGCACGCTATGACATATGCTGATGTCGAGGAGACTGCTGATGTAGTGACTGGTAAGATTTAAAGTTTTATGCCTTCAATACGTTTCACTTATGCATGTCTATCATATTGCTTAGTAAAAATGTGCATGGTTCAGGAACTATATTAGTGTGTAGCATACCTGCAAATGTGTTGTTTGACAGTGGTGCTAGCCACTCGTTTATCTCAAGGAAGTTTGCTAAGAATATCGATCATGATCCAATCCGATTAGATTCACCTTATAGAGTACAAGCAGCTGGCAATCAGGTGCTTGTTTCCCATCGCATATTCAGAAATTGTGCGCTCAAATTTAATGACCAGATGTTTGAAGCCAATTTGATCCCCATATCCATGAGTGATTTTGATGTGATACTTGGAATGGATTGGCTTTCAAAGAATCATGCTCACATTGACTGCCGAAGCAGGCAAGTTATCATTAAGGACCCAGCTCGAGAAGAGATGTCATTCCAAGGAGGAACCAAATTAAAGAAACCATCTAAGAAAGTCTTTGTTAACGCAACTCGTGCCAGCCAAGCATTAAGGAAGGGTCATGAAGGATTCTTGGTTTATGTTCTAAGTGCTGAGCAAGAAGGCCCTACCCTTGCACAAGTTCCAATTGTTAAAGAATACCCTGATGTATTTCCTGGTGATTTGCCTGGACTACCTCCTGATCGGGAGATCGCTTTCGAAATAAACCTTGTTCAAGGAGCGGAACCCATATCAAAAGCCCCTTATCGCATGGCACCTGCTGAACTAAAGGAATTAAAGGAACAGTTACACGAACGTTTAGGGAAGAAACTTATTCGCCCTAGTGTTTTACCATGGGGTGCTCCGGTGTTATTCGTTAAAAAGAAAGATGGAAGTATGCGCTTATGCATCAATTACCGGGAGCTCAACAAAATTACCATAAAGAACAAGTATCCGTTGCCCCGGATTGACGACTTATTCGACCAGCTTAGGGTAAGTAAATCATAAGTTTAACTTGAGTAAGATTTAAATCTTTCCCAAAAACCTACCTAAAGTATCTTAATGCAGGGATCTCGAATCTTTAGTAAGATCGACCTACGATCTGGGTACTTCCAGTTGAAGATAAAGGCGGAAGATGTCCCTAAGACTGTCTTCAGAACATGATATGGACACTATGAGTTCTTAGTCATGCCTTTTGGTATGACCAATGCCCCTGCCGCCTTTATGGATCTCATGAATCGAATCTTCTAAGAACAGTTGGATAAATTCGTGGTGGTCTTTATAGACGATATCTTGATATATTCACTCGACGAAGAGACTCACGCAGCCCATTTGAGGACAGTCCTAAACATTCTAAGAGCGAGACAGTTGTATGCCAAGTTCAGCAAATGCGAGTTTTGGTTGCGAAGTGTATCCTTCCTTGGTCATGTGATTTCAGAAGATGGGATTTCAGTAGATCCCAAGAAAATTGAAGCTATCACAGAATGGCCCAGGCCAACAAATGTTACTGAAGTAAGAAGTTTTCTCGGACTAGCCGGATATTATAGAAAGTTTGTGGAGGGATTCTCGAGGATAGCGGTTCCCCTCACCAGATTAACTCAAAAGAAGACCAAGTTTGAGTGGAGTGCCGACTGTGAAAAGAGTTTCTCGGAGCTAAAAGCAAAGTTGACGTTCGCACCTATCCTAGCTCAGCCCACTGCTGGTGAGAAGTATGTAGTATACAGTGATGCTTCGAAGAATGGTCTCGGATGTGTTCTTATGCAGAATGACAAAGTGATAGCTTATGCATCCCGACAGTTAAAGCCATTTGAGAAAAACTATCCTGTCCACGATCTTGAACTTGCTGCAGTGGTTTTCGCATTAAAGATATGGAGGCATTATTTGTATGGCGAAAGATGTGAAATTTATACAGATCACAAGAGCCTAAAGTACCTATTTACTCAGAAGGAGCTTAATATGCGGCGGCACAGATGGCTGGAGTTAATAAAAGATTACGACCTTTCCATTCAATATCATCTGGGAAAAGCTAACAAGGTTGTTGATGCATTGAGTCGAAAAACAAGTCACCCACGACAACCACCTCTTCAGCGAGACATGGAAGAGTTTGGCCTAGAAGAAGTTGACTCAGTCGAGGAAGTTCTCGCCAAGTTAGTTCTTGTCCCTTCATTGATTGATAAGATCAAAGAGGCTCAAGAGAATGATGAAGCATTGAGAAAAATCAAAGAAAGAATGAAAGATAAGCCACGAGACGACTTTGAGGTCCGCAGTGATGGCAGTTTATGGTATCAAGAACGGTTGTGTGTCCCCGAAAGCAAAGAACTTAAAGATGAAGTTTTGAGGGAAGCTCATAATTCTCGATTGTCTATACACCCTGGAGCTAATAAGATGTACCAAGATCTCAAGAAAAAGTTTTGGTGGCCCGATATGAAGAATAAAATAGCAGAATTTGTCGAGCGATGTCTAATTTGTCAAAGAGTAAAAGCCGAGCACCAAAGATCCGCTAGATTATTGCAACCTTTAGAGGTGCCGGAATGGAAATGGGACCATATCACCATGGACTTTGTGACCGATTTACCCAAGACTAAGTATGGGAATGATGCTATATGGGTCATTGTGGATCGCTTGACTAAGTCCGCTCACTTTTTGGCTATGACGATTAAGGCATCTATGGAGAAGTTAGCCTCTATGTACATTGACCATATCGTTTGCTTGCATAGGGTTCCCATAAGTGTTGTATGCGACCGCGATCCCCGTTTTACTTCGAGATTTTGGACAGCCTTCCAAAAGGCAATGGGCACAGATATTAGAATGAGTTCTGCATTTCATCCTCAAACAGATGGCCAATCAGAAAGGACAATCCAAACCCTTGAAGATATGCTTCGCGCTTGTATTCTTGACTTTGGAGGAAGCTGGGATAAAAGCCTCAAGCTCGTTGAGTTTTCTTACAATAATAGCTTCCACAGGTCTATCGGATGGCACCATATGAAGCGTTGTATGGACGAAAATGTCGATCCCCACTCTATTGGGACGAGATTGGAGATAAGATCTATGCGGGACCCGACATTGTTGATCAAACACGAGAAAAGGTAAAATTGGTCCAACAAAGATTTAGGGCGGCACAAGACAGGATGAAGATATGGGCAGACGAAAGGAGGAGACCCTTGGAGTTTCAAGAAGGAGAGAAATTTTTTCTAAAGGTTTCTCCCACTAAAGGTGTTGAAAGATTTGGCGTCAAAGGAAAACTAAGCCCAAGATTCGTTGGACCTTATGAGATACTCGAGAGAGTGGGCGAAGTTGCATACCGCTTGGCGTTGCCACCATCTCTTTCTCAGTTGCATGATGTATTCCATGTTTCTCAACTTCGGCAATACGTATATGACCCCAGCCACATCCTTGAAGATCAACAGTTGAAAGTTGGTGAAGATGTATCTTATGAGGAAGAGCCTATAAGGATCGTTGATCGAAAGGAGAAAGCCTTAAGGAAGAGATCTATACCCATGGTAAAGGTAAAATGGAGGCATCATTCGGAGGCAGAAGCGACATGGGAAACAGAGGAAGATATGAGAAGTAGGTATCCACATCTTTTTGACTAGTTCGGAAGTTTCGAGGACGAAACTAATGATAAGGGGGGGAGGATGTTGTACCCCAACGACATGTACTTGAAAACTATGAATAAGTGACGGAATGGAAACGAAAATTTCTTTAAAGCGCATGTTACTTAACCCTCTCTACTCAAATACTTTTGAGATGAGACTGAATAATTAAATAAAGGGACTTCCAGAAAGTGACACATAAAATATATATATAGTTATAGGAACTATACACACTAAAATATGTATATACATGCGTGCATAAGGGTGTGAAACATATATGTATGCGTGTGCATACGAAGATACATATATATATACGCCTAAGATATACACGTATGGACCCATATATACATATGTGTTATCATGTATGCGTATAAATATGCGTATCTAAAGAAGCATATGCATATATATATATACTATTACCTAATGTACATATAGGCGTGGTTACATATGTATACATGAACATTTATACATGTTTAAGAGACTTACACATTGTACCTCCCACAATATACATATATATGATAATCATAGAATAGAATAAAATAAATAAAACAATAGAATACATGAAATACAAAATATAAGAAATAACCAAAACCCTCAAGGAGCCCCCCTAACTTTCGGCCACTACCCCCCAAAGCAAGTCAAGAATTCTTTCTAACTTCTCAATTCCTTCTTAGAATTTAAAATAACAAAATTGATTATCAATTAAATAAATAATAAGCATGCAAGACAAAGCATGCAAAGAATAAACTAAAGGAAAAGAAGACATGCATGCATGAAAGAAAGGATAAAAAAAATGAAAGCATGCAAGCATGCTCTTACACAACTACAAAACCAACACTTTCTTTTCCAACTTTTCACAAGCTTGTTCCCTTGACCTTTTTTTTCCCCAAACCGTAGGATGCTCCCATGCCTCCTAGTGGTTTTAAATTTTGCAAGACTAGCCAACTCCTTCCACCTTAAACACATTCTAGCTAATACTTAGAAAGTTTTCATCTCACTCCTCTCACCAAGCAACTTTCGGCCACACCATTCTTGAAGGTAGGAGGTCTCAATCAAGCTTCATATTCAAGACTCAAGAAGATCTCTAGGTAAGTCTTGTTCCAAATTCTTTAAGTGAATTCTTATTTGGTGAAGAATGAAGCTCACTTGAACCCTTCCCTCCACCCCCAAAACCGTGGCCTCCTTGTCCAACTAGGTGGAAGATTTCAACTTTCTTAGGTGGTGACATCTTGTGGTGCTTGAATCTCCACTCCAAACTCATTTTGGTAAGATGCTTTAGCCTCAAATAAATCCTATTTCCTCTATTTGAATAAAGACTAATCTTTTCCTTCCATTCTCTCTTAAAACCGTATGCACAAAGAAGGAGGAGAAGGATTTCAACTCAACTCACTCCATAACCAAGCAAAGGCAAGAGCTTTAGCTTGAAGAGGCAAGTGTACACTAGACTCTCATGATTTATTTGAAGAATTAGTGACTTGAATGGCTAGATGTTCCTAAGATGTGAACTTTAGAAGAAAACACTAAGTTCATGTTTGTACCTTAGTGATTTCTTAAGAACATTATCTTGCATGTGACTAATTCCTTCAAAGATGCAATGTTTTCTTACATGCAATGTGAAATGGGGCTGTCTTAAGATGAATTAAGGTTCACCCAAGTAAGTCTAGGCTAGATTAACTCTTGGATGAAACTTGTGAAGACCTAAGAAAGCATGCATGTGTTAAATGTGAGTTTTATGAGGTTGTTTGGGTAAGGTTGGAATAAAATGGTACTTGAATGTGTTTCATGCTTAAATAAGTGCTGTGAAAATGTGTTCTTGGTATCACCTAAATTTCGGCCTAAAGGATGAAGACGAAGGTGAGTTGAATCCAAGAAAGAACCTCTTTTGTGAGCAAGTATGCTAGTGGTTGTGAACAAACTACCCACTGTTTTGACATGGTGCAAAGAGGACTCAAAAAGAGGAATAAAATCTGGACATTCATAGGAAAAAGGTGTATGTGATGACTAATAAGTTATTTCATAAGCACAAGATAATTAGTGGTCACTTGACATAAAAAGAGGGTAAAATGTCAAACCACTGGAGCTGGACAAAATTGGACAGTGAGATGTGTGACCTTAAACTGAACCTTACTGATGTGCTATCAAATTGGTTTTTGGTATGATGTTATTCGTATGTGTTTAGCAAATGTGAGAGTTGGAATTATGGTAAAATAAGTTATGGATTATTTTTAATAAATGTTTTGGTGAAACTGCTCAGGCTGGAAATTCTGGAACTGGACAGAATAGAGGGACGTTTTAGATGGTTTAAGAACTGACCTTACAGACCTTCAATGAAGCTAATTTTTGGTACAAAGTTAGCCTTATGAATGTAGCACAAGTGAGAGTTGGAATGCCGTCAAAATAAGCTAAGGATTATTTTTAAGAAATTACGCGGTAAAACTACTCCAGTAACAAATTCTGGAGCTGGGCAGAATTGACCATTGACTTCAACGTATTAAAAGAGGACCTTGTGAACCTTAAATAAATCTGACTTTTGGCACAAACTTAGCTCCATGAGTGTAGTAGAGATGCCAGCTGGAAATTTGGTAAAATGAGCTATGGTTAATGTTTAATAAAATACTTGGTAAGACTGGTCAGACCTGAAAAACGAGAATTGAGTAGAATAGTGACCTCTTTTCACTGACTTAAAAAGGGACCTTGTAGATGACCAATAAAGATGATTTTTGGCATGGTAGTAATCCTACAAATGTAGTGGACACGCCAGCTGGAATCTTGGTAAAATAAGTTCTGGATTATTTTTAATGAATTATTTGGTAAAACTGATCAACTGAAATTACTGGAGCCAACCTGAAATTTGTAACGACCTTCCAGGCCTCAGAAAGGGGACTTAGAGATATGCATGGGCTAAATTTCAGTAGGATACTAGTTCCACATGTTTATGACTTGGGCGAGTTGGAATTTCTGGAAAACGAATTACGGATTCGCCGCAATTGAATTTTTAGTAAAATATGTCAGCTCAGTTTCAGCACCTAACCCAGTTCGGAAAGTAAGTAAATAAGCCCCTTTACGGTTATTGAAGTAATCTGAAATTTTATGACATGTATCGAAGATTCCACCAAACGTATTTGTGATAAAAGAATTATGGAAATGGACCTAATTGGTTAGCTTAACCGCCCTATGGATATGAAGTAAAAGTCTTGTAAATATTTAGCTTCCAAATTCATGTATGTTGATATGTTATAAGGAATGCATACGATTATTCATGTTATGGCTTGCATTTCATATCACGGCATGTATCATGCATGATCATGAAACTGATTTTCATGGATTTTATGATGCAAGCAAGTTTTACAAGCGACTATCTTTTCGTTATGCATGAAAAGTTTTTACGGTCCCATGTTTTTAAAGAAAGCTTCATAATTCCTTTGCCGGCCAAGCATGCGACTAACCCGACTCCAGACCCGGGGTTAATTGGTCTGATGATATGATATGTTCTGGACCCGCTTAGATCTGGGGTTAATTGATCTGATATCTGTTCTGGACCCGCTCAGATCCGGGGTTAATTGATCTGATATCTGTTCTGGACCCGTTCAGGCCCGGGGTTAATTGGTCTGATATCTGTTCTGAACCCGCTCAGATCCAGAGTTAATTGATCTGACACTCTGTTTTTACGACATGTTACTTTATGGGACCAAAATGATGTTTTGACATGACATGACATAACATCATGCATTGCATCTTGCATAATTCACGATCATGAGGACATGTTGCATGTTACAATTAATGGTTATAAGTTATTGTTGGTATAGCATTTCCTAATAACATGCTTAAGACGAACGCCAAGTAAGTTCAGGATCCAAGATCAGGTATGGTATAGCATTCCCTAACACATGCCTAAGTCGAAAGTCAAGTAAGTACAGGATCCAAGATCAGGTATTAATTATGATTATTTGAGGGTTTTGGGGTAATACATTCATGTTATAATTCTTTATGTATTTCATGGTCGTTTATTGTATTCTTGTTGGGTGATTTTTATCACTCACACTTTATTTTTCCCCAGAGCCAGAAAATGCCAAGATAGAATGGATCGAGGATGAGCCGAGAGTACCTTATCCATAGGCGAGGAGTATGCAGGAAGCTAAGCTTAAGGACTTTTTGTTTTGCCAAGACGATTTGTATTATGACTCTGTTTAAACTCTCTGGATTGTCGGTTATGTTATTTTGTGGTACTACTACTTTTGGGAACTCAGTAAATTAGTGATGCATGTTTGATTTAAAAAGTTTTAATTCTGCCTAAATTTTACTACCATGTTGAATGATAGCATGGGAGTCCACGACTTATGTTACGGATGTTCGCATGTTATGCATGACGCCTTGTACTCTCCTCAGTGAAGTACGGTGGATGCACCGTATCCGGACGAGGCTGGGTGCGGGGCGCTACATATATCATATGATATAAGACCTGAATATACTCATAAATATGAGTTAAGTATGGTGGTGTGACGTTAACGTACGTACGTAAAATATATAACGTGTCGGTAGTACGTTAGAATACATGTGTATGTGCCTTTTTCAAAAAATCTGAATATATATATATTTATGTATATATAGGCGTGCCATATAAGTGTGGTGAGAGGAGGAGGAGACTTTCCTTTCTTAGTCTTGTTGACTTTGTGCCTTGTCCAAATGTTGCTTCCTTTAATGAACTAGTTAGTTTAATTAAGTACTTCACTTAATGAACTAGTTTAGTTCATTAATGGTGGCACCTGAAAATAGTACAAACACAACAAATGTTTGCCATTTGATGTAAGCTTTAACGCTTCATGGCTCGTTAGTACGGAAACATTATATATGAACTATATAAGGCAAGTTATATGCAATATATCATGCACATTTATGTCATGCACGTTTTTAAGCACATTTAAATCATACATTTTGAAATCACTCAAACCCCTTTTTCTCTACAATCTCCCCCTTTTGATGATTTTCAAAATAACCTACTTTCATGATTTAAATCCTATCGCTCCCCCTTCAATCATACATAAATTCAAAATTTGAATTTTAAATTTCAAATCCGCTCCCCCTTGATTTATGCCATCAGTATCTCTCTCCCCCTTAAATCATGCTTTCTCTCCCCCTTTATTTTGGAAAGTCAATCAAAAGCGCATGTAAAGATGAAAAGAAAATCATGCATTTTGAATAATCTCAAAGGTGCGTTCTTAAGGGTTATTTATTCAACCCTTTGAAAATGTCCCTTTTGGTACCCAAATTTGGGTGACCTTTCTAGGTCTTCCAAAATATGAGAAAGGTGATGAAAACGCAACATAATATACGTTTGGGACAAATGCGTTTGGTCTTTGGCCAAGAATCCCATCATGCATATATTATGGTTTTCGTTTTTGGTTTGCATGCACGGGGAGTGATCTAGATGCATTTTTATGATATGAATGTTGCATATGCATCAGTGGCTTTCTATATGGCACATGATTACTCTTTGTATGATATGAAGAATAAGAAGCACGATGAGATGAGATGAGTGGTGTACTAGTCTTCTTCTTATATTTATACGGCACATAATTATACTTCGAATGATATGAAGAAGAAGTATGACGAGATGAGGGGGGAGGGGGTCTTTGCGTCACTTTAGGCGCTACGTATGCCGTTGATGTGTCTACTTTCTTAGACAAAACAAACTTGGATGGTTTGATGGATACTTCATTTGTTTCAATGTATCCTAAACCTGTTTTATCATTATCATGCTTTTGTGAAGAAATAATGTGATCTAGCATGTTTGTTCCCGTATCAAATTTCTTCACCATTTTCTCTAAATTCGTATTCCTTGATTTCAAGTTTAAAATCTCGGATTTCATTTCATTATTTTGTGTGGTCAATGATGAGATTTCTGTCTTTAATGCAGTAATGATGCATGACGACTTTTCTTTTGAATCGTTTAATTGAGCGACAAGATTCTCGTTAGAAGATTCTAACAATTTCTTGTCATCAATTAACAGTTTCTTTTGTTTTGCAAGAGTTCTATCAAACTTATGTAATTCAAGATATTCAACATATAAATCATCATAAGATAGTTCAGAATCCGAGTCAGAATCAGAATTTACCTCATTTTCAAATAGTGGAGGCATTTGACTTGACATATCTTTTTCCTCGGTTTCGTGGCTAGTGGTTGCCATCTCACACAGATCGTTGGGTCTTCTTGTTGTGAGTGTTCCTGCGTTCTGATACCAATTGTAGGATTTGCAAGGCACCACTAGAAGGGGGGAGGGGTTGAATAGTGGGTGCGGAAAATGTGGTTTTTAAAATAGTTTTAAACCAAAAACCCAACTTCTGAAAACAGTTTCTGTTTTCATGACCAGTTTTAAATGTTTTGAAAACTAGGTTGCAAGTCTTCCAAAATTCTGAAATTTGGAGAGAACTTAGCCTCAGATGTTATGAGTGTCTCCTAAAAATTTCCGATTTAAATTCAACCTCTAACCCATTGAAAAATCGTTGGTGGTCAGATTGTGCGAATCTGCCAGAGACGGTAGACTGATTTCAAAAATTTATTCCTATTTTTACGTAACTCCAAATGCTCTGAAATTTTAATCACTAACCCCTTATAAGTTATATTTAAATGGGTTGAAACAGTTTTGAAAAATCCTTTTGGGAAGTTAGTAAAATACGATCAAAGTCTCAACCTTTGCAAGCCTGAAAATCAGACTGCACTAGTCTGAGAACGTTGGACGTTTGGTTGACTTATACTTATTTAAATGGGTTGAAACTTGTGCCAAAAGAACCTTGAAACGTGTGGCTATGTTTTCTGAAAGTTTAGTGATTTTTGAAATTCGTTTACTATTTTTACGAACGTGATTAAAAATAGTAAACAGTGCTCAAACAGAAAATCAGTGCTGAAAGTAAATGACACCAAGAATTTTATACTGGTTCGGTTATCAACAACCTACTCCAGTCTTCGAGGAACACCTTCCTCAGTTCACACTAATCACACAACACAAATACACCTTACCACAGAGTTGATGGAGTTACACACCAACTCCAACCCTTTACAAACCTTGTATGTTGAATACAATACACACGAACACCACCACCTTGCAAGATTGAAGATTGATCACACCTTGATCAATCTTTTACAAAGATAGAGAATGTGTGATGGTCTAAGATAAGCCTATTCAAGAATATGAATATAAGTACAATAGGCTTTTAAGAAGAAGAAAGAAAGAGAGTGTAGAAGAAGAAGGCTAGAACACTTTTGATCTTTGAATTTGCAACTCTTGTTCTTGTTCTTGTTTTGCTCTTTTTCCTTCCTTTTTAATTGTTTTTGGCCGCCCCCTACTGCTACTCTCCCTCTTAAAAATTATCTTCTAAGTTCTTAGAGAGTATATGGCATCATTGTGACAAGTCTTTGCTTACTTGGCATCTCCTCGTTGGATGATCATTAAGCTCTTGCTTACTTGGCACTCATTGATTGTTTGGATGTTGTCATCACTTGATGACTAGGAAAATCTGAGAATACCACTAAAAACATGTGCCAAAATCATCATAAAATAGTTACCATAACATCCAAGATTATCACATAAATTAAGCAAGACAGTTTTCTTCAATCAAGCCATATAAAAATCGGCCAAATGCTCTTTTGCACATGCTGAAATTTCAGCATGTGTAACATTCACCTTTGATTCAAAATATTGCCTATTTTGCATTGATTTAATCCAAGAAATCAAAGAATAATTCAATCAACATTTAGTATACAATATTCTCATCATGTATGGAATAAAAGTTAGACACCAATGTGGACTAAATTTCAGCCACTGTACATTACACACATGCTGAAATTTTCAGCATGTGTGATATTAAAAATATCACCATTTTAATTTCATAATTAATTCAAAACATTACCATAACATCTTCAATTAATCCTCATGATTCAAGATGGTAAAATATGGTTCATCAAGAGTTAAAATTTGGCCATTGTAATGCACACATGCTGAAATTTTCAGCATGTGTTACAAATGTGACATTGTTTGAAATGTTACCTTGTACAACTCCTTCCTTTATGTCACCAAATTTGTATGCTTCATTCTTGACCAATCAATATGCCAACAAGGCTCCACATATACTCCAACTCAGCTTGAATAGGCATTGGAATGAAGATAAGACATGTGCTGAATTTTATTTTTGCAAAACTTTGTAAAATAGTGCACATTTAATAATACACACATGGTATATTCCAAACAGCCCTTAATTTAATTTTCTAGAACACTTTGAGATTTATGACATATGTAAAAAGTGTCTAGATATATGTCGTATGATGTGCCAAAAATGTTCCATGTGTTGTGTACGTAGAAAACCGAATTTTCGATGTTTATAGATTACCCGATTTTTCTCTAATTAAATTTCAACTTTTTGCACATGTTATATATATTATGTTACACATAATATACATAATATAAACTTTAATTTTCAGCACTTGGATGGTCTAAAGTGGCGCCATTTACATGTGACAAAATTGAAATTGGAATCTCCACAATTTGGCCTTAATGTGGGGTGATTTGTGTCTGCCAACATGGAATGATTTTATGGCTGCACATACCATGTATAGCCACGAAAATTATGGCTATTTTTGAAGTGTAGGGGCGGCCATCTATTTATTGCAAGTACATGACACGTTGGCGAAGTTTCGGTATTCGCCCGATACGACATTTTTTGGTTCAGAACCTTTTAACGTGTCGTATTTAATTTGTCATCATCATGACTTATATCATATGATATAAGACCTGAATATACTCATAAATATGAGTTAAGTATGGTGGTGTGACGTTAACGTACGTGCGTAAAATATATAACGTGTCGGTTGTACGTTGAAATACATGTGTATGTGCCTTTTTCAAAAAATCTGAAAATATATATATTTATGTATATATAGGCGTGCCATATAAGTGTGGTGAGAGGAGGAGGAGACTTTCCTTTCTTAGTCTTGTTACCTTTGTGCCTTGTCCAAATGTTGTTTCCTTTAATGTACTACTTAGTTTAATTAACTAAGTACTTCACTTAATGAACTAGTTTAGTTCATTAATGGTGGCACCTAAAAATAGTATAAACACAACAAATGTTTGCCATTTGATGTAAGATTTAACGGTTCATGGCTCGTTAGTACAACAACATTATATATGAACTATATAAGGCAAGTTATATGCAATATATCATGCACATTTATGTCATGCACGTTTTTAAGCACATTTAAATCATACATTTTGAAATCACTCAAATCCCTTTTTCTCTACATGTGGTGTGTTGTGTATGATGGAGATCAGATTGTAAGGTTGAATTTGAGGTGTTAAGATTGAAAGAGTCAAGGGAGAAGATGAAGAGAGGAAAATACTGCAGAAATTGCAGTTTTTGGAACCTTCCGAACACTTCGAACACCTACTTTAGGCACTCAATGTCACATTAGGCGCCTAAAGTGAGCGTTCAATGTGTCCCAGTGCATTCCAGAACACTTCGAACACCTACATTAGGCGCTTCATGTCACACAAGGCACCTTATATAGGCGTTCGATGTGTCACAACACATTTTAAAACAATTCGAACACCTCAGAAGGTGTTCGATGTCACTTGAAGCGCTTCATGTAGGCGTTCGATGTGTCATGTCACATTCCAAAACACTTCGAACACCTCAGAAGGTGTTCGATATCACTTGAAGCGCTTCAAGTAGGCGTTTGATGTGTCACAACACATTCCAGAACACTTCGAAAACCTCAGAAGGTGTTCGATGTCACTTGAAGCGCTACATGTAGGCATTCGATGTATACCAGCACATTCCAGAACACTTCGAACGCCCAGAATAGGCGCTTTATGCCACATTAGGCGCCTCCTGAAGGCGTTCCAAGTGTATTGGAAGTTCCTTTTGACCCATTAAGCGCTCCATGAATGTGAGATACCTTTATTCTCTTCCATTGCTCATGAAGTACAAGTGTTTTTGAATTATGCTTGAGTTGTAAACATTAAGTGTGAATGAGTAAGGTTAAGTATAAATTCGAAGTGAATTTACGATACGAAAGGGCATGAAGTGGTATGAATGAGGTGTGCTTGAGTTGTAAACATTAAGTGTGAATGAGTAAATTTAGGTATGAATTTGAAGTGAGTTAGCAATATAAAAGGGCATAAAATTGTATGAATAAGGTGCATTTGAGTAAGTATGAATGAGCAAGGTTAAGTGTGAACCCGATATGATTTTTTGAAATACGAAAGGACATGAAATGGTACGAGCAGAGTGTGAAATATGTTCAAGACTTGGTACTTGATATGTAAAGTGTGTGTGCATGTTTACACGTTTGATATGATGTTACACTAGCATTCTGCATCACGACATGAACACTTTGCATTCGACATGAGAATTTTTTTTTGCGAAAGAACTTGTGTTTGCAAAAGAAGATTAAGGTTTTCGAAAGACAAATTATGGCTGCTGGTTTATCGCAGGGTATAAATGTTGTAGCTCACGAAAATCGTACTGTATTTGAGACTCGTATGAAGTGGCGTAATGGAATGTTATTTCTATCAAGTACATTTTATTAAGTTTTATTATCTCTTCTTTAATTGTTCTTCCTTAAAATAAATACTATAAGAAATGGTATAATACTCCAAGTATGTATTATAGAGTATGTGAAATGACCATTTTTCCGTCCAAGACCTTGGTAAAATTCGGCCACATAGAGAGGGGGATCTAGAAGCCTTCTAAGTTTTAACATTTCTATTTAAATCTTGAAATAAAATAAGATAAGATAGAAAAACGCAAGCATGGGAGACAAAGAATGGTCAAATTGTGAGACACAAATGATGCTCTATTCTTTCCATACACACATGGGAATTCTTTGTCTCCTTTGACCCCCTCATGCGCCGGCCACCCCTCTCTATTCCCCCTTGGAGATTTATTCAAGTATCCTAAAAGCTCCATCTTCATCTTCAAGTCTCAAGACTCTCAAGAACCTGCCTAATCAAGCCATTCAAGACTTCTTGAACACTTAGACAACTCCTCTATCATCATCATTCATACGGCTAGTGGAGCTAGGAGTGTCAAGACTATTCTCATCTTCAAGCTTCAAAGATTCACCTAGGTATGTAGCATACTAAACTTCCTAAGTGAATTTCATATTTCAAAGGATGAAGCTCACATGGCACCTCTCTTTTCTTGCCAAAAACGTGACCTCCATATAATCACTAAGTGAAGTTCATTCAAGCTACTATGAGAGGCTAACATCTTGGTGGGTTGAACTCATTTCAATCTCCATTCAAGCTCCATTTTGATAAGGAATTCTAGCCTCAATCTAACTCTATTCATTACTTAAGATAGTAGCTAATGTTCATCCTTTTTCTTCTCCCAAAACCGTGGGGTACGTGAAGCTGGAGGAAGACTTCACTCCATTTCAACCAAGGCTCAAGCTAAAGAAAAGTCTCTAGCATAAAGAGGCAAGTATACTCTAGACAATCTTGACTTATTTGTGAAGTGTATGCTTGAATAACTATCCATTTCTAAGCTATGCATCTTAGTTGAAGAATCTAAGTCCAAAGCATGAGAGCTTAGTTCTTTCTTAAGGAATATGATTTGCATGTGTGTAATTCTTTCAAAGATGAGTTCTTTGCTTAAATTAAATATGATATGAGAACCATTCTTTACAAAAAGAGGGCTGTTTTGGATGACTCATGGATTAGTAAAGTAATTCTTGTTAAGAATAGATTTTATGTAGCATGAATGCTTGAAAAGTGGCATGTTGTAAGTGTAAATTGCAAGGCTTTTGGCGTGGGTTATGTGTAGCCTAAAATGAGTTATGGGACTTGAAATGACCATGTTGAAATGTGCATTTAATGTTTAGTAAGCAGTTTTAAGGAATGAAGTTGGTTGGAAAATGCTTGAACAATATAAAGTGACAAAATGCTGGAATTACTGGAACTGGACAGTTTTGAGTAGCTGATTGTGTTACCTGAAATAGAACCTTAAGGGTGTGCAAATGATCTGATTTTTGGTATGATGATAGCCTTATATGTTTATTAAATATGTGAATTGGAATTTTGGTAAAAGGATTTGTGGTTTGACTTTAATGTTATTTGTAATGAGAACTGGTCATAGAGAAATTACTGGAACTGGACAGTTTTGTGTGGTAAATGGTTTGACCTGAAAACGAACCATAGGAGCGTGAAAATGAGCTGATTCTTGCCATGATGGTAAATTGATGTGTGTAGTAAATTTTAGAGTGGAATTTTGGTAAAAGGATTTGTGGTTTGACTTTAATGTAATTTTTAATAAGAACTAGTCATACAGAGATTACTGGAACTGGACAGTTTTGTGTAGTAAATTGTTTGGCCTGAAACTGAACCTTAGGAGTGTGAAAATGAGCTAATTTTTGGTATGATGGTAGCTTGATGTGTGTAGTAAAGTTCAGAGGTGGAATTTTGATGAAAGGACTTGTGGTTTATTCTCAATGGAACTTTTAGGGACAACTGGTCACCATAGACTCTGCATGTACCTAGTTTTGGAAAAATAATTAGATGACCCCTCTAAACTTATTGGATTGCTTTGAAAATTTTATGGTAATTACCTAAGACCTAGATGTACATGTTCATGTAATGAAACCAGCTTAAAACCACCATTTTGAAGGTGAACAACTGAGTTGAAATTAGTGGTACAAAACTGGAAAACAGGACAGTTTAATGGCATCAGTTGTAAGGCCTTGTTCTTGGTCATTCATGCTTGAATGTGATGTTTGGCCATATGAATATTGTTCCTTGATATGTTAGCTATGTTTTCCAGGTGAGGTCCCAAATTGAATAAGGTTTTATGATCTATGAAACTGAGGTAAGACAGGTACTTCCCTGCTGATTTCAGCAGTACCCCTTGATGGTAATTTGGTGTTTTGAGGACTTTAGGCATTTTGGAATGTTACGAAACTTTTATGACATGTGTCTAAGACTCCATTATGCATATGTGTGGCATGAGTTTATGAAAATGAGCCCTGAATTGATGAGTATGAAGCTGTATGTACAGAATGTCATTGCTGGAATATTTTCCAGCTTAAGAGACAAGTCCGTGTAGGCTTGTTATGATGCATTTGGTCATGAATTGCATGTTGCATATCATGCATTGCATTGTCCATGATCATACAATTTATAAGACTGATTTTTATGTCAAATAATGATGAGAAAGCTCTTTTGAAAAGAAGTTTTCAGTTTTGAAAGAAAGATTCCTATGGTACCATTTATTCTTGGACAGCGCAACCCGTTCCAGATCCGGGGTTAATTGATCTGATGATGAGTATGACCGTCCAGGCCCACAGATGATAGACCTTTGAATAATGAATAAGACCGTCCAGGCCTGGAGATGATAGACCTGTGAATGATGAGTATGACCGTCCAGACCCGGAGATGATAGACCTGTGATTAGTTGTATGACCGTTTTCAGATCCAGATATAATAGATCTGAAAGGAATGACCGTTTTCAGATCCAGATATAATAGATCTGAAAGAGTTGTTATGCCGCCTCAGATCCGAATATAATAGATCTGAAACCTCTCTACTCCTTGTTTTATAACAAGTATGATTTGAAAGAAAGAACGATCGAAAATGATTTTCACTGTATCATTTGCATTACATTTGCATATTCATACGCATTGCATAAGGTTGTGAGTAGGATGCTTAGTCTATCGTCACTAAGCTATGATCTTATTTCCTTTTGTTATTTAAGTTATGATTTTATTGCCTTTGCAGTTATTGACTGAAGGGATGCAATGCTAGTCGAATGCTAGATATGCTGTTACTTAGGTTATGATCTTATTATCTTTCGTCACCTAAGTTATGATCTAATTTCCGTTATATCTAAGTTATGATTGTTGGGAAAAAGGGGTTTGAGTGATTACAAATGCAAGATTTGAATAACGTGTACTAAAGAAATGCATGACACGTTTTATGTCTTGACACGTTTTTGCATGAAACCTACCTTATATAATTCATATACATTGTTGCCGTACTAACGAGCCATGAAGCTTTAAAACTTACATCAAATGGCGAACATTTGTTGTGTTTGAACTATTTTCAGGTGCCACCATTAATGATCTAAACTAGTTCACTAAGTGAAGTACTTAGTTAAATAAACTAAGTAGTTCATTAAATGGTGATATATTTGAAGAAGGCACAAAGGCAACAAATTGAAGAATGGAAAGTCTTCTCCTCTTCTTTATCCACGCCTTTTAACATATATATATATATATATATATATATATATATATATTCAGATTTTTTTAAAGGCACTATACACATATATTCCAACGTACTACCGACACGTTATATATTTTACAAACGTACGTTAACATCACACCACTACATTTACCTCATATTTATGAGTATATTCAGGTCTTATATCATATGATATAAGTCATGGTGATGACAAAATTATTACGACACGTTACAATGTTCTAAACCAAAAACTGTCGTATCGTGTGAATACCAAAACTTCACCAACGTGTCACGTACTTGCCATATATAGATGACAAGCCCCTACACTTCAAAAATGGCCACCAATTTCGTGGCTTAGATGCTATATTCATCCATGAAATCATTCTATGTTGGCACACACAAATCACCCCAAATTAAGGCCAAATTGTGGATATTTCAAATGCAATATTTTTGTCACATGTAGGCGCCACTTTAATCAGCCATGAGAGCTGAATATTAGAGTTTAATTTATGTATATTATTTATAAAATAATGTATATAACATGTGAAAAGTTGGAATTTAATCAGAGAAAAATCGGGTAATCGACAAACGTCGAAAATTCGGTTTTCTACGAATACGGCACATGGAACATTTTTGGCATGACATATAACATGTTTCTAGACACTTTTTACGTACTCTATACGTTCTAAAGTATTCTAGAAAAATCAATTAAGGGCTGATTGGAATATACCATGTGTGTATAATTATTGTGCACTATTTTACAAAGTTTGCAAAAATAAAATTCAGCACATGTACAAGCTATTGCACACATCTAGATCACCTTGTTGGAGCATATGTGGAGCTTTGTTGGTATCTTTATTGACCAAGAATGAAGTATACAAGGTTGGTGACATAAAGAAAGGAGCTACACAAGGTAACATTTCAAACTATGTCACATTTGTAACACATGCTGAAAATTTCAGCATGTGTGCATTGAGTTGGCCGAAATTTATCTCATAAATTGTGCCATATTTACTTCTTTGAATTATATGGATTGATTGAAAGGTAAAATGTCAATTTTTTAAAAATATTATGGAAATAATGTGATGATATTTTTAAATATCACACATGCTGAAAATTTCAGCATGTGTTGGAATGTATGTGGCCGATTTTGTGGTCTCTATGATGACCAATTTGATTCCCAAATTAGTAGAGATTTTTATGTACTAAATGATGATTGATTTCTTCTTTATTTTCAAGGGATAAATCTATTACCTACATGGAAATATTTTGAATATAGTGTGAATATCACACATTCTGAAATTTCAGCATGTGTAGAAACATATGGCCGATTTTAAGCATGGTGAATGGTGATGAATTGTCTTGAAAATTTTATAGAATTTATTATGTGACTTATGGAAACATTTTATGGCTAATTGGCACATGTTTTTAAGTGTTATTTTCAGATTTATCTAGTCATCAAATGATGACAACTTTTTATCCAATCAATGAGTGCCAAGTAAGCAAGGACTTAATGATCATCCAATGAAGAGTTGCCAAGTAAGCAAGTGAATGTCACAATGATGCAAGATATTCTTCCAAGGACTTAAAAGATAATTTTCAAGGGGAAGAACAAGGCATAGGAGGCGGCTACAACTTGATAAAATGAAGAAGAAGCAGAGCAAAATAAAAGACAAGCCTCACAAGTTCAAAAGTGCAAAAAGAGCCTTCTATCTCTTCTTCTACACTTCTTTCTTTTTTCTCTCTTAAAGTCTATTGTATTCACATTCATACATCTTGAATAGGCTTCATCCACACCATATACTCTATATTGTTATAAAAGATTGATCAAGGTGTGATCAGTCTTGCATCCGCTAGGTGGTGGTGTTTTTGATCCTTGTAATCAGTTACAAGGTTTGTAAAGGGTTGGAGTTGGTGTGTAACTCCATAAACCCTGTGTGGTAAGGTGTTGTTTATTGTTTTGTGATTAGTGATAACCGAGGAAGGTGTCCTCGAAGACTGGAGTAGGTTGATTTAACCGAACCAGTATAAAATTCCTTGTGTTCTTTACTTTTCAGCACTTACTTTCAGTTTCCAGCACAGTGCATCATTTTCATTACGTTCTTAAAAATAGTAAACAAACTTCAAAAATAATGAAACTTTCCAGAAACATAGCCACATGTCTTAAGGGTCTTTTGGCGCAAGTTTCAACCCTTTTGGACAAGTATAAGTCATCCAAACGTCAAACGTTCTGAGACTAGTGCAGTCTGATTTTCAGACTTACAAAGGTTGAGACTTTGAACGTATTTGATTAACTTCCCAAAAGCAAATTTCAAAACTGTTTCAACCCAATTAAATACACATAATAATGGGTTGTTCATTAAATTTTCAGAGAATTTAGAGTCACGGTTTAATCGGAATTAAATTTTCAAATCAGACTACCGTTTCTGGCAGATTTGTGCAATCTGACCACCAACGATTTTTAAAGGGGTTAAAGGTTGAATTTTAGACGCAAATTTTTAGGAAATACCCAAAATATCTGAGACTAAGATCTCTCCAAATTTCAGAATTTTTGAAGACCTGTAACCTAGTTTTCAAAACGTTTCAAAACAGGTCCTGAAAACAGAAACTGTTTTCAGAAGTTGGATTTTTGGTCTAAAACAATTTTAAAAACCAAATTTTCCGCACCCACTATTCAACCTCCCCTTCTAGTGGTGCCTTGCAGATCCTACAAGTGGTATTAGAGCGCAAGAACACTCACAACAAGAAGATCCAACGATCTATGTGAGATGGCAACCACTAGCTACAAAATCGTGCAAGAAGGAATTTCAACAGTAAGGCCTCCTCCATTTGATGGTGAGTTCTTTATGCAATGGAAATTAAGAATGAAACTTTTTCTTATGGCTATTGATATTAATGTATGGTCTATTATAGAAGACGGTCTATTTGTACCGTCAAAGTTGTCTATTGTTGATGGTGTCACACTAGAGGTTATAAAAATGAAACAAGAATATACTAGTGATGACAAAAAGAGACTAAGTATCAATGCTAAAACCATGCAACTACTCTTAAACGGTCTAAGTAAAAGTGAGTCTAGTTACGTGTCTAATTGTTCTAGTGCTCAAGAGATGTGGAGAATTCTTGAAATGAAACATGAAGGGACTAGCCAAGTAAAGGAGTCCAATATTAATGTGCCTATGTCCACAATTGAGCCTTTTAAATTATTGCCAAATGAGTCTATTGTTGAGATGGATTTACGATTGAGTAACATCTATAATTCTATTGAGTCTCTTGTTAAAGCTTTCTCTATGCAGAAAAAGGTTCAAAAGGTATTACGAAGCCTTCCATCCGAATGGGATCCTAAAGTGACAGCTATAGAGGAAAGCAAAGAAACCAATTCAATAAAAATGGAGGAACTAATTGGATCATTAAATGTATATGAAAACAAACTCACTTTAAGAAATTCCGAATCTATTTATAAAAATGATAAGGCTATAGCATTTAAATCGAATGAATACGTTGTAGATGATAGTGACACGGATTCCGATGATGAGGATTTAATCACGTTGGCTAAAAGATTAAGAAAAATCTTGAGAAAATCGATTAAAAATAAACATAAGACTACTTCATTTAAGGATCATAGAAATAAAAATAAGGAAACAAAGTGTTATGAATGTGGACAACCTGGACACTTGTCATATGATTGTCCGAACAAGGACAAACAAACGAACAAATACCTTGACAAGGATCGGACCAAAACTAGACTCGTCTCAGAACCTAAACAAAAGAGAAGAGCCTTCAAAGCCTCCACTTGGAGTGACACATCCGACTCTGAGACTAACGATATGGAAGAACAAAAGGCACAAGTATGCTTCACATCTAAGGCATCAAATGAGGTATCTTCCGACTATTATTCTGATTCTGAATGTTCTAATGATGATTTATTTAGTCAATATTTAGAGTTGCATAAGTTCTCAAAGACTCTTGCAAAAGAAAAGAAGCGATTAATTGAAGACAAGAAATTATTAGAATCTTCTAACAAAAATCTTGTGTCTCAATTAAACGATTCAAAAGAAGAGTCGTCGTACATTATAAATTCGTTAAAGTCTGAAATTTCATCATTGACATTCGAGAACACTGAATTGAAATCCGAGGTTTCAAACTTGAAATCAAGGAATGCGGATTTAGAGAAAATGGTGAAACAATTTGACACAGGAAGAAACATGCTAGATCGCATCATTTCTTCATAAAAGCATGATAGTGATAAAACCAGACTAGGATACGTTGAGAAAAATGAGTCACTAAACAAACAAACAAAATTAATTCCATCAAAGAAAATGGATGCATCTAAGACATATATGGTATCTAAGAAGACGTCTAGACCTTCCCCTATGACATCTTATCGTGTTTCCTATTCTTCATATCATACAAAGTGTAATTATGTGCCATATAGATATGAAAGAAAGCCATTGATGCATATGCGACACTCATATCATAAAAATGCATATAGATCACGCCCCGTGCATGCAAATCGAAATGTATATCAAAAACGAAAACCATACTATATGCATGATGGGATTCTCGGCCAAAGGCCAAACGCATTTGCCCCTAACGTGTATTATGATGCGCCTTCATCACCTTTCTCACCTTTTGGAAGACCTAGAAAGGTCACCCAAATTTGGGTACCAAAAGGGACATTTTCAAAGGGTTGAATAAATAACCCTTACAAACGCACGTTTGATATTATTTGAAATGCATGATTTTTTTTTAAATTGGTATTTCTATCTCTACATGTTCTTTTGATTGTCTTTCCAAAAAAAAGGGGGATAGAATGCATGATTTAAGGGGGAGAGAGAGATTGATTGCAAAATCAAGGGGGAGAAAACTCGAAATTTGAAATTCAAAATTTGAATTTGTGCATGATTGGAGGGGGATCGACAAAATTTAAATCATGAACGTAGGTTATTTTGTAAATCATCAAAAGAGGGAGATTGTTGATAAAAAGGGGGTTTGAGTGATTACTAAATGCATGATTTAAATAACGTGTACTAAAGAAATGCATGACACGTTTTATGACTTGACAAGTTTTTGCATGAAACCTGCCTTATATAGTTCATATATATTGTTGACGTACTAACGAGCCATGAAGCTTTAAAGCTTACATCAAATAGCGAACATTTGTTGTGTTTGAACTATTTTCAGGTGCCACCATTAATGATCTAAACTAGTTCACTAAGTGAGGTACTTAGTTAAATGAACTAAGTAGTTCATTAAATGGTGATATATTTGAAGAAGGCACAAAGACAATAAATTGAAGAATGTAAAGTCTTCTCCTCTCCTTTATACACGCCTTTTAATATACATATATATATATATATATGTATATATATTCAGATTTTTTCAACCATCCATATATATAAATATGTACGCTTTTTCCTTCGCCAAGGTTTTATCCACAAGGGTGGTTTTACTTGGCAAGGTTTTAATGCGACATATCATATATACTATGGATGTTGATCATCGCATGTTGTTTATTCCTTGCCATCTTCTTTTTTGTAATAAGGTTTTCCTCCGCCATAAGTGAGGGCTTATTTTAATAAAATTTCGGTTTCCAAAAAAAAATATATTCAGATTTTTTTTAAAGGCACTATACACATATATTCCAACGTACTACCGACACGTTATATATTTTATAAACGTACGTTAATGTCACACCACTATATTTACCTTATATTTATGAGTATATTCAGGTCTTATATCATATGATATAAGTCATGGTGATGATAAAATTATTATGACACGTTACGAGGTTCTAAACCAAAAATTGTCGTATCGGGTGAATACCGAAACTTCAACAACGTGTCACATACTTGCCATATATAGATGGCCAGCCTCTACACTTCAAAAAATGGCCACAAATTTCGTGGCTTACATGATATATTCATCCATAAAATCATTCTATGTCGGCACGCACAAATCACCCCAAATTAAGGCCAAATTGTGGAGATTTCAAATTCAACATTTTTGTCACATGTAGGCGCCACTTTAATCAGACATGAGAGCTGAATATTAAAGTTTAATTTATGTATATTATGTATAAAATAATAAATATAACATGTGCAAAAAGTTGGAATTTAATCGGAGAAAAATCGGGTAATCGACAAACGTCGAAAATTCGGTTTTCTACGAACACGACACATGGAACATTTTTGGCATGACATATAACATGTATCTAGACACTTTTTACATACTCTATACATTCTAAAGTGTTCTAGAAAAATCAATTAAGGGCTGATTGGAATATACCATGTGTGTATAATTATTGTGCACTATTTTACAAAGTTTGCAAAAATAAAATTCAGCACATGTACAAGCTATTGCACACGCCTAGATCACCTTGTTGGAGCATATGTGGAACTTTGTTGGTATCTTGATTGGCCAAGAATTAAGTATACAAGGTTGGTGACATAAAGAAAGGAGCTACACAAGGTAACATTTCAAACTATGTCACATTTGTAACACATGTTGAAAATTTCAGCATGTGTGCATTGAGTTGATCGAAATTTATCTCATAAAATGTGCCATATTTACTTCTTTGAATTGTATGGATTGATTGAAAGATAAAATGACAATCTTTTAAAAATATTATGGAAATAATGTGATGATATTTTTGAATATCACACATGCTGAAAATTTCAGCATGTGTTGGAAAAAGAGTCTTCTATCTCTTCTTCTACACTTCTTTCTTTCTTCTCTCTTAAAGCCTATTGTATTCATATTCATACATCTTGAATAGGCTTCATCTATACCATCATATAGTCTATATTGTTGTAAAAGATTGATCAAGATGTGATCAATCTTGCATCTGCTAGGTGGGTGGTGTTCATGATCGTTGTAATCACTTACAAGGTTTGTAAAGGGTTGGAGTTGGTGTGTAACTCCATCAACCCTGTGTGGTATGGTGTTGTTTATTGTTTTGTGATTAGTGATAACCGGGAAAGGTGTCCTCGAAGACTGGAGTAGGTTTATTTAACCGAACCAGTATAAAATTCCTCGTGTTCTTTACTTTTCAGCACTTATTTTCAGTTTCCAGTACAGTGCATTATTTTCATCATGTTTTTAAAAATAGTAAAAGAACTTCAAAAATAACGAAACTTTCCAGAAACATATTCACACGTCTTAAGGTTCTTTTGGCGCAAATTTCAACCCTTTTGGATAAGTATAAGTCATCCAAACGTCAAAAGTTCTGAGACTAGTGCAGTCTGATTTTTAGACTTGCAAAGGTTGAGACTTTGAACATATTTAAATAACTTCCCAAAAGCATTTTTCAAATCTGTTTCAACCCATTTAAATACACATAATAAGGGGTTTGGACTTAAATTTTCAGAGCATTTAGAGCCACGGTTTAATCGGAATTAATTTTTCAAATCAGACTACCGTTTCTGGCAGATTTGCACAATCTGACCACCAACGATTTTTAAAGGGGTTAAAGACTGAATTTTAATCTGAAATGTCTAGGAGATACTCAAAACATCTGAGCCTAAGATCTCTCCAAATTTCAGAATTTTTGAAGACCTGTAACCTAGTTTTCAAAACGTTTCAAAACATGTCCTGAAAACAGAAACTGTTTTCAGAAGTTAGGTTTTTGGTCTAAAACAATTTTAAAAACCAAATTTTCCGCACCCACTATTCAACCCCCCTTCTAGTGGTGCCTTGCAGATCCTACAATGATTCTATTATCTTTGTGGCGATTGAGTGAAAGACAGGTATGACGGAAAAAGTCCAAATTCTTGGGATTTGGTTCTTGTGTGTACTTTCCATTTAATTCTTGATTGTTTATGGTGTACTTGCTGGTGACTTTGTCATCACCCCCTTATTTTTTCTCCCAGAGCCTGCAGAAAACGGGGTAGAGTGGATCGAGGAGGAGCCTAGAGTTCTATATCTGTGAGCATGCGAGTGGATGACAGTTTAAGGATTCTCTTATGATGGGTTTATGTTTTGATGGACTTACGTTGGGGACTATGATTTCCAGATTTTACTTTATGTTCGGACATGATTGTAAACTTTATGTCAGATATTCGGAATGTATGTTTAAAAGTTTTTACTCTGCTTAAGTTTTGGTTACCTGTTAAGATGATGGCATGGGAGTCCATATATTTTATTATGGACGATGATGTGTTATGCATTGACGTCTGGTACTCTCCGTAATGAAGCACGGCGGGCGCACCGTATCCAGCTAGGCCAGGGTGCGGGGCGCTACAGGTGGTATCAGAGACCAGGCTCTAGATTCGGGCAGAATATAGAATTAAGTTATGATTTTAGAAATCTAAGTTTGACCTTAGACCTAAGTCATGATCTTAGAAAAGAGTTGACCTTAGACTAGGATGACTTAAACTGGACATTAGGGCCTTGACCTAATAACAAAGCCCTAGTTGATGAAATTTATATGTTATTGAATTTAATTTGTATCATATCTTCTTGAATACCCATTTGAATTGGATTATGAATTAAATCCTGTCGCTTATCTTGATATTTTAACCTTGAATAAAATTCTAACGCTCTGTAGTACAGATGGCATCGCAGTCCGGTAAACAGGCATTATCACTGTCACCCCCCAGGAAGCAGTGGGTTTTACTATCGACAGCTAGTTAGAGCACATGTTCCGAGATTTGGTGGGGAGTCTAATTCGGAGGAGGTAGAAAGATAGTTAAATGAAGTCGAAAGTAGCTTTTTATTGATACAGGGGTCTGGTGAGGTAAGGGCATGAATTGTCCGGCCGTTTCTGATTGGTAAGGCCAGCCAGTGGTGGAGGACTTGTATCCAGCCACTGTCCCGACCGGTAACTTGGGCAAAGTTTCTAGAAGAGTTTTGTGAGTTTTTCCTCTCTCCGGACTTAATCACAAAGAGGGTTGAGGAATTTGACACATTAAGACAAGGGTCAGGCATCACCGCTCAGAATACGCTCGTCGGTTCACTACATTGGGTCGGTATATTCCTTTGATCATGAAAGATGAAAAGTATAAGGTGATCAGATTTATGCACGGTTTAGACCTACAGATCAAGATTCGGCTAGTCAAGGCGTATTCAAGAACTTTTGACGAATTATTGGAAGACTGCTACAGAGCAGAACGCGATAGTAAGTTAACGGAAGGACGAAATAAAAGACTTAACGAGCATATTAAGGAACGAAGTAGGAGATGGAAACCGTATCCATATAGGGCTAACAAAGAGACAACCAAGAACACCAATCTAGATCAGAGAGTGCCTGACCCATAGATTCATGAAACATCAAACCCGTAAACAGGTACGCCTAACTGCCCAATTTAAATATAAAGTACCTGTGTTCTACTTTGCCCATTACCCAAGTATAAATGGTCGTCCAAAGATCGAACTAGAGCAATGTGATAAGGAAACTTATGAAAGATTTCTACATAGTCAGTAATATGTGGGCAAAGAAGACGACTAGAGTAGCACAACTGAAGCATGAAGGCTAGAATACGTTACAAAATTGTTTTTATAGGTTCTTAACAGTCAGATAAGTACCCTGATAGTCAGAGCTCAACAAGATTACAATAAAGAATAAATACCCACTGCCTAGGATCGATGATCTATTTGACCCGCTTCGGGGACACGATTCTTTAACAAAACTGATTTGCGATCTGGATATTTTCAGCAAAAGATCAAAACTGAGGATGTACCTAAACTGTGTTTAGGACGTCGTTGGATACTGTTTCATACGTAAGATGGACAACGCATGTTTATAGAAAAGAACTCATGATTTACATTCCGGAGTTAATGATCTCTCACATATTTTACGCGTTTTATGAAGAGAAAATCTTAGCATATTATGATCATGTTTTATGCATTTTTACTAACCCCGGAGTAGATGCCGTTATCGGTACGTAGTATTAGGATTGAAAGTGCTTAAGATAGAAGATGGGTTATGGTAACGCATTTAGGAAAGTAAGAATAAGATCTGATGTGACCTTTAAAATAAGTTGAACGAAGCAGTTCCAAGGGGACTAAATAGACACTTTATTCTGTCTTATTTACCAAAGGGTAAGAACAGGGCATCAAAGACCCGCAAGATTGTTGCGACCCCTTTAAGTTCTGAGTGGAAATGGTATCACATCACTATGGATTTTATGACTGACCTACCAAGGACAAAGAATGGACATGATGCTATTTGGGTTATAGTCGATCGTCTGGCGAAACACGCCCATTTCATGGCCCCTTACGAAGCACTGTATGGGAGGAAGTGTCGATCTCCACTTTATTGGGATGAAATTGGAGACAAAACTTTTACGGGACCACATAGTGGAGCAAACACGTGAAAAAGTGGTGATTGTCAAACAAAGGTTGAAGGTGACCCAAGATAGGAGCAAAGTTTGGGCCGACAAAAGCGACGACCATTGGAATTTCAGGCAGGTAAGAAAGTGTTCTTAAAAGTTCCACCATCGAAGGGCATGAGAAGTTTTGGCATAAAAGGTAAACGGAGTCCAAGATTTATCGGACCATATGAAGTTCTTGAGAGAATTGGAAAGGTTGCCTACCAGTTAGCACTACCACCATCGCTGTCTATATCTCAGCCACGTCGGTATGTGCACAAGCCCAGTCATATCATTGAGGAGCAACCGTTGCAAATTGAGGCCGAGGTATCTAGTAAATAAGAGCCCGAGAGGATTATTGATAGGAAGGAAAAGACTCTGAGAAAGCGATCTATTCCTATGGTTAAGGTGCAATGGAAGCACCACTCGATTGATGAAGCTACTTGGGAGACGGAAGAAAACATGAAGAGCTTATACCCGCATATTTTTGATTAGTGCTCTTAAGTTTCGAGGACAAAACTTGTAACGAGGGGGGAGGATGTTGTACCTCGCAAAAATCGTACTGTATTTGAGACTAGTATGAAGTGGCATAATGGAATGTTATTTCTTCCAAGTACATTTTATTAAGTTTTGTTATCGTTTCTTTAATTGTTCTTCCTTAAAATAAATACTATAAGAAATGGTATAATACTCCAAGTATGTATTATGCAGTATGTGAAATGCCCATTTTGCCCTCCAAGACCTTGGTAAAATTCGGCCACATGGAGAGGGGGATCTAGAAGCCTCCTAAGTTTTAACATTTCTATTTAAATCTTGAAATAAAATAAAATAAGATAGAAAAATGCAAGCATGGGAGACAAAGAATGGTCAAATTGTGAGACACAAAGGATGCATTCTTCTTTCCATACACACATGGGAATTCTTTGTCCTCTTTGACCCCCTCATGCACCGGCCACCCCTCTCTCTTCCCCCTTGGAGATTTCTTCAAGTATCCTAAAAGCTCCATCTTAATCTTCAATTCTCAAGACTCTCAAGAACCCACCTAATCAAGCAATTCAAGACTTCTTGAACACTTAGACAACTCCTCCATCATCATCATTCATACGGCTAGTGGAGCTAGGAGTGTCAAGACTATTCTCATCTTCAAGCTTCAAAGATTCATCTAGGTAAGTTGCATGTTAAATTCCGAAGTGAATTTCATATTTCAAAGGATAAAGCTCACATGACACCTCTCTTTTCTTGCCAAAAACGTGACCTCCATATGGTCACTAGGTGAAGTTCCTTCAAGCTACTAAGAGAGGCTAACATCTTGGTGGGTTGAACTCATTTCAATCTCCATTCAAGCTCTATTTTGGTAAGGAATTCGAGCCTCAATTTAACTCTATTCATCACTTAAGATAGTAGCTAATGTTCATCCTTTTTCTACTCCCAAAACCGTGGGGTATGTTGAAGTTGGAGGAAGACTTCACTCCATTTCGACCAAGGCTCAAGCTAAGGAAAAGTCTCTACCTTAAAGAGGCAAGTATACTCTAGACAATCTTGACTTATTTGTGAAGTGTATGCTTGAATGATTTGCCATTTCTAAGCTATGAATCTTAGTTGAGGAATCTAAGTTCAAAGCATGAGAGCTTAGTTGTTTCTTAAGGAAGATGATTTGCATGTGCGTAATTCTTCCAAAGATGAGTTCTTTGCTTAAATTAAATATGATATGAGAACCATTCTTTACAAAAAGAGGGCTGTTTTGGATGACTCATGGATTAGTAAAGTAATTCTTGTTAAGGATAGATTTTGTGTAGCATGAATGCATGAAAAGTGGCATGTTGTAAGTGTAAATTGCAAGGCTGTTGGCGTGGGTTATATGTAGACTAAAATGAGTTATGAGACTTGAAATGACCATGTTGAAATGTGCATTTAATGTTTAGTAAGCTGTTTTAAGGAATGAAGTTGGTTGGAAAATGCTTGAACAATATAAAGTGACAAAATGCTGGAATTATTGGAACTGGACAGTTTTGAGTAGCTGATTGTGTAACCTGAAAAAAAACCTTAGGGGTGTGCAAATGAGCTGAGTTTTGGTATGATGATAGCCTTATATGTGTGTTAAATCTGTGAGTTGAAATTTTGGTAAAAAGATTTGTGGTTTGACCTTAATGTTATTCTTAATGAGAACTGGTCATACAGAAATTACTGGAACTGGACAGTTTTGTGTGGTAAATGGTTTGACCTGAAAACAAACCATAGGAGTGTGAAAATGTGTTGATTTTTGGCGTGATGGTAACTTGATGTGCGTAGTAAATTTGAGAGGTGGAATTTTGGTAAAAGGATTTGTGGTTTGACCTTAATGTAATTTTTAATGAGAACTGGTCATCCAGAGATTGCTGGAACTGGACAGTTTTGTGTAGTAAATTGTTTGGCTTGAAAATGAACCTTAGGAGTGTGCAAATGAGATAATTCTTAGTATGATGGTAGCTTGATTTGTGTAGTAAAGTTCAGAGGTGTAATTTCGATGAAAGGACTTGTGGTTTATTCTGAATAGAATTTTTAGTGACAACTGATCACCATAGATTCTGCATGTACCTAGTTTTGGAAAAATAATTAGATGACCCCTCTAAACTTATTGGATTGCTTTGAAAATTTTATGGTAATTATCTAAGACATAGATGTACATGTTCATGTAATGAAACCAGCTTAAAACCACCATTTTGAAGGTCAACAACTGAGTTGAAGTTAGTGGTACAAAACTGAAAAACAGGACAGTTTAATGACATAAGTTGTAAGGCCTCGTTCTTGCTCATTTAGGCTTGAATGTGATGTTTGGCCATATGAATATTGTTCCTTGGTACGTTCGCTATGTTTTCCAGGTGATGGCCCAAATTGAATAAGGTTTTATGATCCATGAAACTGAGGTAAGACAGGTACTGCCCTGCTGATTTGAGCAGTACCCGTTGATGGTTATTTGGTGTTTTGAGGACTTTAGACATTTCGGAATGTTACAAAACTTTTATGGCATGTGTCTAAGACTCCATTATGCATATGTGTGGCATGAGTTTATGAAAATGAGCCCTGAATTGATGAGTATGAGGCTGTATGTATAGAATGTCATTGCAGGAATATTTTCCAGCTTAAGAGACAAGTCCGTGTAGGCTTGTTATGATGCATTTGGTCACGAATTGCATGTTTCATATCATGTATTGCATTGTCCATGATCATACGATTTATAAGACTGATTTTTATGCCAAATAATGATGAGAAATCTCTTTTGAAAAGAAGTTTTCAGTTTTGAAAGAAAGATTCCTGTGGTACCATTTATTCCTGGCCAGCGCACCCCGTTCCAGATCCGGGGTTAATTGATCTGATGATGAGTATGACTGTCCAGGCCCGAAGATGATAGACCTGTGAATGATGAATAAGACTGTCTAGGCCTGGAGATGATAGACCTGTGATTGATTGTATGACTATTTTAAGATCCAGATATAATAGATCTGAAAGGAATGACCGTTTTCAGATCCGGATACAATAGATCTGAAAGGGATGTTATGACTGCCTCAGATTCGGATATAATAGATCTGAAACCTCTCCACTCCTTGTTTTATAACAAGTATGATTTGAAAGAAAGAACGATCGAAAATGATTTTCACTGTATCATTTGCATTACATTTGCATATTCATACGCATTGCATAGGGTCGTGAGTAAGATGCTTAGTCTATCGTCACTAACCTATGATCTTATTTCCTTCTGTTGTTTAAGTTATGATTTTATTGCCTTTGCGGTTATTGACTGAAGGGATGCAATGCTAGACGAATGCTAGATGTGATGTTACTTAGGTTATGATCTTATTATCTTTCGTTACCTAAGTTATGATCTAATTTCCGTTATAGCTAAGTTATGATTCTATTATCTTTGTGGCTATTAAGTAAAAGACAGGTATGACGGAAAAGTCCAAATTCTTGGGATTTGGTTCTTGTGTGTACTTTCCATTTAATTCTTGATTGTTTATGGTGCACTTGCTAGTGACTTTGTTACTCATCCCCTTATTTTTCCTCCTAGAGCCTACAGGAAACGGGGTAGAGTGGATTGAGGACGAGCCTAGAGTTCCATATCCGTGAGCATGCGAGTGGATGACAGTTTAAGGATTCTCGTATGATGGGTTTATGTTTTAATGGACTTACGTTGGGGACTATGATTTCCATATTTTACTTTATGTTCGGACATGGTTGTAAACTTTATGTCAGATGTTCGGAATGTATGTTTAAAAGTTTTTACTCTGCCTAAGTTTTTGGTTACCTGTTAAGATGATGGCATGGGAGTCCATATATTTTATTATGGACGATGATGTATTATGCATTGACGCCAGGTACTCTCCGTAGTGAAGTAGGGCAGGCGCACCGTATCCGCCCTGGCCGGGATGCGGGGTGCTACAATAAAAGTCATGCATGCGAAAGCAGGGTATAAAAGCATGACCTATGAATCAACAGTAGGGTATAAAGTATTTTATGGGGCCGTGGCCTATCAGCACAGAAAATAAAGTTATGTTATGGGGCCGTGGACCTATCAGCACGGATATAAAGACATATGTTATGGGGCAGTGGACCTATCAGCACGGGGTATAAAGTTATATGTTATGGGGTCGTGGACCTTTCAGCACGGGGTATAAAGTTATGTTTGCTGTGGACTGGTCACCCACAGTGTTGTACCCCGACGAAAAGTCATATTGTACTTGAAGACTCGTATAAGTAAATTAATAAAGTGACATCCTTCAAGTGCATTTCACTAGGTTTCCTTAGTGGTTCTTTTATTTTATGTTGATAAGCAAACAATATAATCATTCAAGCATGAGTTATGGATCATGGCCAATTCACCTTAAGGGCTTAAGAGATTTCGGCCATAAGGTTTAAAAAGGGCCTTAAGGGGTTTTTCCCAAATTATAAGAGAGATTAATCTTAAGGGCCTCCTTAAAATAAGCCCAAATGGAAATTAAGGAGTTGTAAGTAGTAGGCAATTTTCCCCCCAACTCTTGCAAAAATTTCGGCCCTTTAGCCCAAGAGGAATCAAGATTTCCCTAATTCCATTTTTTTAAAACAAAAAGGGAAAATAATTAGTAAAAAGGGGGCAACTACCTACATAGCTTCTCATTAAACCCACTTGGAAAGAGAATTAAGTATGCTAATGGCCCCTTAAAAGCCCTAAACCGCCGGCCCCTTCATGGTTAACCAAGGAGCAATTCAAATATTGCCATGGTTACTTTATATTAACCACAAGGTTAAAGTAACTCAAGTTAATCCATAAAGTAACTCTAGTTGGATGAAGTAATCTAGGTTAGCCTTAAAGTAACTATAATTGAATTAAAGTAACTATAGTTGCATTAAAGTAACTACAGTTGGATAAAGTAACCCAAGTTAGCATTAAAGCAACCTTGATTAGCTAAAGTAACTTGGGTTAATTAACTCTAACCATGCCAAGTTAATCACCTTCTCTCCTCTTGCTTCCAAACGGCTACACCCCTTTAGCCTAGTGAAGAAATCTCTCCCCTAAGAAACTCTAGAACACCCTCCCTCAAAAATTCACAATGGAGCAAAAGACTTCCCTATTCTTCATTTGAGTATACGGCTAGTTGATCCAAGTAGCTCAAGATCTTCAAGCTCCAAGAATCCTCTAGGTAAGTTGCATATTGAATATCCAAAGTAATTTCCACCTTGAAAATGATAAAACTCACATTGTATCTCTTATTCCATGCCGAAAACGTGACACTCAAATGGTCACTAGGAGAAGATTTGTCAAGCTACTAGGGGGAGCTAACATCTTGGTGGTTTGAATCCATTTCAAGCTCCATCAAAGTTTCATTTTGGTAAGGAAATCATAGCATCAATATTGTTGTTTCTTCATTAAGATAGTAACTAATGTTCATCCTTCTTCCTCCTCTCAAAACCGTATGCTATATGTGAAGTTGGAGGAAGACTTCACTCCATTTCAACCAAGGCTCATGCTAAGGAAAATCTTTAAGGTTCAAAGAGGCAAGTATACTCTAACCAATCTTGCCTTATTTGTGAAGTACTTACTTGAATGGCTAGTCATTTTTAAGCTATGAAACTTAGTTGAATAGTTTAAGTACAAGATAGAAAAACTAGTTGTTATAAGAAAAGTGATGGCATGAGTGAATGATTTGTTGTACGAATGTGTTATGACTGTCGTGATATGACTCATGAACAGTTTATCTATGGTTTAAAGCATGTTATGAGGCTTGGAAGGAGTATGTTGAAGTGTGTATTTGATATTTATTGAGTCACTTTAAAGAATGAAGTTGATTGGAAATGCTTGAACCATAAAAAGTGATGAAGTGCTGAAATCACTGGAGCTGGACAGTTTTATGTGTCATGTTGTACGACCTGATATGAACCTTAGAGTTGTTCAAATTGGCTAATTTTTGGTATGGTGATAGCCATATGTGTGTAGTAAATGTGTGAGTTGTAATTTTGATAAAAACAATTGTGGTTATCCTTAATGAAATATTTAGTGACAACTTGTCAAACAGAAGTACTGGAGCTGGACAATTCTCTGTAGCATGTTGAACGACCTGAAAATGAACCCTAGGGGCGTTCCAATTGGCTAATTTTTGGTATGACGATAGCCTCATATGTGTATTGAATGTCTGAGTTAGAATTTTTCTAAAAGGATTTGTGAATTGAACGGAATATAATTTTTAGTAGGAACTGCTCACACAGAAGTGCTGGAGCTGAACTGTTTTATGTGGCATATTGTACGCCCTGAAAATGAACCTTAGGAATTGTAAAATTGGATAGTTTTTGGTATGACAATATCCCTATGTGTCTATGAAATATGTGAGTTGGAAGTTTGGTAAAAGAAGTGGTGGATTATCCTTAATGAAGTTTTTGGTAAAACTGGTCAAACAGAGTTGCTGGAACAGGACAGTTTTGAGTAGTAAGTTGCTTGGCTGGAAACTGCACCTTAGGAATGTGAAAATGAGCTGATTTTTGGTATGATGATAGTTTAGTGTGTGTAGCAACCCTATGAGTTGGAAGTTTAGTAAAAGGAGTTTTGGTTTGGTCACAATGTAATTCGTGGTAAAACTGGTCATTCCAAGTTCTGCATATACCTAGCTTGGGAAAGTAATTAGATGACCCCCTTAAACTTGTTGGATTGCCTTGGAGTTTTTATGGTAATTACCTAAGGCATAGAGGTACATGTTCATGTAAGTAAACCAGCATAAAACCATCATTTTGATGGTCAACAACTGAGTTGGAGTTAGTGGTACAAAACTGGAAAACAGGACAGTTTGATGACATAAGTTGTAAGACTTTAATCTTGCTCATTTAAGCTTGAACGTGATGTTTGGCCTTATGAATATTGTTCCTTGGTATGTTAACTATACTTTCCAAGTGATGGATCAAATTGAATAAGGTTTTATGATCCATGAAAAATGAGGTTAGGTGAGTCCTACCCTGCTGATTTCAACAGTACCCTTTGATGATAGTTGAGGTTTGAGGTCGTTATACATTTCGGAATGTTACAAAATTTTTATGGCATGTGTCTAAGACTTCATTATGCATGTGTATGGTATGAGTATATGAAAATGAGCACGAATTGATGAGCATTAAGCTGTATGAACAGAATTTGATTGCTGGACAGTTTCTCCAGCTTAAGAGACAAGTCCGTGCATGCATGTTATGATGTATTTGTTCACGAGTCGCATGTTGTATATCATGCATTGCATTGTCCATGTTCATACAATTTGTGAAACTGATTTTATGTCAAAGAATGATGAGAAAGATCTTTTAAAAGAAGTTTTCAGTTTTGAAAGAAAGACCTTTTGAAAGAGAAGTTTACGATTTTGAAAGAAAGATTCCTATGGTACCACTTATTTCTGGCCAGCAGGACCCGTTCCAGATCCGGGGTTAATTGATCTGACTAACAGGACCTGTTCCAGATCCAGGGTTAATTGATCTGATGAGCAGGACCCGTTCCAGATCCGGGGTTAATTGATCTGATGAGCAGGACCTGTTTCAGATCTGGGGTTAACTGATATGATGATAATGACCGTTCAGGCCCAGAGAGAATAGACCTGGTAATTATGATTGATGACGTGATCGCTCCGAATCCGGGAATAATAGATTCGAAGAGAAATAAGTGACCACCTCAGATCCGGGAGAATAGATCTGAACACTCTCTTGTTTTCTTGGCAATGATGTTTTGAAAGAAAGAATGAAAGGAAAAGGTTTTCATGGTTTCATTATGCACTACATTTGCATATTCAAACGCATTATATATGGTCATGAGCATGATGTTGAGTCTATTTGTACTGAGCTGTGTAACTACTTGTTTCATGGCTAAGTATGATTTTATTGCCTTAGCTGCTATTGACTGAAGGGATGAGATGCTAGCCCAATGCTAGATGTAATGTTACGTAGGTTATGATCCTATTATCTTTCGTTACCTAAGTTACGATCTTTTTGTTGTTGTTACGTAAATGATCTTGTTTTCTTTGTGACTAAGTGATGATTCTTTTACCATGGCGGCATTTGAATGGATAGACAGGTATGATGCAAAAAGTCCAAATTTTGGGGGATTTGGTTCTTGTGTGTACTTTCCATTTAATGCATGATTATTTATGGTATACTTGCTGGTGACGTTGTCACTCACCCTTTATTTTTCCTCACAGAACCCACAGGAACTAGGGTCGAGTGGATCGAGGACAAGCTTAGGGTGTCTTATCCGTAAGAGAGCGATTGAAGGATGATTTAAGGGCTTATGACGAGATGGTCATGATTGAGGAACTTTTATGAATTTATGTTGAAAAAGATTGAATTTTGGATTTCCGCATTTTAAGAACATGTTTGTAAGACTTATGATGAATGTTTAGACGCGTTCGTTTGGAAAGTTTTCATTCTGCCTCAGTTTTGCTTACTTGTTGACGTGTAAGCACGAAAGTCCACACATTTTAGTCTGGACTAAGATACGTTATAGATCGACGCCTGGTACTCTCTGTAATGAAGTACGGTGGGCACACCGTATCTAGCTAGACCGGGGTGCGGGGCGCTACAGGTGGTATCAGAGATGAGGCTCCAGATCCGGATAGAATATAGAGTTAAGTTATGATCTAGTCAACTAAGTTTGAACTTAGATCTAAGTCATGACCTTAGAAAGGGAGTTGACCTTGGGCTAGGATGCCTTAGATTGAAAATTAGGGTTTTTGATGATAAAGCCCTAGTCGATGGCAATTTATAGAACGTAGTTATGCCTGCCTGCATGACCTAAAGATCTTATCTAGATTACGAATTAAATTCTATCACTTAATCTGAATATTTATACCTTGAGTAAGACCCTGACGCTCTGTGGTGCGGATGGCATCACAGTTCAGTAAAATGACATCATTACTGTCACCTCCTGGAAGCAGTAGGCTTTACTATCGACAGTTAGTAAGAGTACGTATTCCGAAGTTTAACAGGGAATCTAGTTCGGAAAAAGGCAGAAAGATGGTTAAGTGAAGTTAAAGGTAACTTCATGCTGATACAGGTGCCGAATAGGATAGAAGCACAGATTATCCGGCCGTTTTCGGAACGGTAAAGACAGCCAGTGGTGGAGGATTTGTACCTAGCCACTACCCCGACCGGTAACTTGAGCAGAGTTTCTAGAAGAGTTTAGTGAGTTCTTCCTCTCTCAGGACTTAGTTACGAGAATGGTTGAGGAATTTGACTTATTAAGACAAGGGTTAGGAATCACCATCTCAGAGCACACTCGTCGGTTCGCTACTTTGGGTCGGTATGTTCCTTTGATCATAGAAGATGAAAAGTTTAAGGTGATTAGATTGGTGTTTGGTTTAGACCTCCAAATCAAAACTCGGCTAGTCAAGGCATGGTAAGAGAACGGAAGGACGAAATAAACGAGCGTAGTAAGAAACGAAGTAGGAAAGGGGAGCCTGGCTAAGATCAATGATCTACTTAACCAGCTTCGGGTAAGCAATTGACAAGTGGTGTATTGTTTGGGAGTCAGGTAATTTGCTTAGTGAACCTGTATGTTAGTGTTTCTTATGGAAGAATTCATAGAAATGTGGTAAGATGATGAAGCGTTACGGGACTGTTCAGGAGAGATCTAAAACAATGGCCATTTGGGAGGCGGAATAGAGAATCCCATAAGACATAATGTTTGGATCATGAATTTATAAGTTGAGGATATCAAACACACTCCAACAGTGACGTTATGATTGGGAATATTCTCATTTCGTGTGTATAGGATGATGTTTTCCGATGTTTCATGAACAAACAGACAGTGACACGTGCATGTCTTCAAGTATCAAAAGAGAAAACAAGGATATGGGATGAACAAGAGACATTTGAAATTTCATAAATGAGACATAAGTTTCAAAGGAGAAACCATGACTTCTAGTCTGATTTTATGAGGTGATTGCTAAAGAAAAGTTATTACGTAGTAAGGCAATCAGCGAGACGGATGAATGTGGCACATACTTTGTGAAGAGCTTGATATGTGTACTTGATTGGAATTATTCCAGATGTCGTTGGATGGTGTTTCATACGTAGGATGATCGTTACATGATTACAGAAAGGATGTTTATAGAAAAGAGCTAATGATCTATATCCCAGAGTTAATGATCTCTGCCAAGTTTTATGAAAAAGGAATTATAAGCATTTCATGATCTTGTTAACACGGAATGGATATCATTATCAGTACATAGTATCAAGATTGCAAGTGCTTAAGATATGAGATAGGTTACGATAACACCTCTAGAAAATTAGAATAAGTTCTGATGAGACCTCTAAGATGAATTGAACGAAGCAGTTCGGAGGAAACTAAATAGACGCCTCATTCTATCTTATTTGCCTAAAGATAAGAAAGGAGCCCCTGAAGGTCGTTGAGTCAAAAGAAAGAAGTTGAGAAAGAGATCCATACCTATGGTAAAGGTTCAGTAGAAGTACCATCCTAGAGAAGAAGCCACATGGGAAACGGAAGGAAACATGAGGAGTAGATGCCCATCTTTTTGACTAGTCTCTCAAGTTTCGAGGACAAAACTTATGTTAAGGGGAGGGAGAATGCTGTACCCCGACGAATAGTCATATTGTACTTGAAGACTCGTATAAGTAAATTCATAAAGTGGCATCGTTCAAGTGCATTTCACTAGGTTTCCTTAGTGCTTCTTTTATTTTATGTTGATAAGAAAACAATATAATCATTCAAGTATGAGTTATGGACCATGGCCAATTCACCCTAAGGGCTTAAGAGATTTCGGCCATAAGATTTAAAAAGGGCCTTAAGGGGTTTTTCCCAAATTATAAGAGAGGTTAATCTTAAGGGCCTCCTTAAAATAAGCCCAAATGGAAATTAAGGAGTTGTAAGTAGTGGGCAATTTCCCCCCCCCCCCAACTCTTGCAAAAATTTCGGCCCTTTTGCCCAAGAGGAATCAAGATTTCCCTAATTCCATTTTTTTAAAACAAAAAAGGAAAATAATTAGTAAAAAGGGGGCAACTACCTACATAGCTTCTCATTAAACCCACTTGGAAAGAGAATTAAGTATGCTAATGGCTCCATAAAAGCCCTAAACCGCTGGCCCCTTCATGGTTAACCAAGGAGCAATTCAAATATTGCCATGGTTACTTTATATTAACCACAAGGTTAAAGTAACTCAAGTTAATCCATAAAGTAACTCTAGTTGGATGAAGTAATCTAGGTTAGCCTTAAAGTAACTATAGTTGAATTAAAGTAACTATAGTTGCATTAAAGTAACTATAGTTTGATAAAGTAACCCAAGTTAGCATTAAAGTAACCTTGATTAGCTAAAGTAACTTAGGGTAATTAACTCTAACCATGCCAAGTTAATCACCTTCTCTCCTCTTGCTTCCAAACGGCTACACCCCTTTAGCCTAGTGAAGAAATCTCACTCCCAAGAAACTCTACAACACCCTCCCTCAAGAATTCACAATGGAGCAAGTGACTTCCCTATTCTTCATTTGAGTATATGGCTAGTTGAGCCAAGGAGCTCAAGATCTTCAAGCTCCAAGAATCCTCTAGGTAAGTTGCATGTTGAATATCCTAAGTAATTTCCACCTTGAAAATGATAAAACTCACATTGTATCTCTTATTCCATGCCAAAAACGTGGCACTCAAATAGTCACTAGGAGAAGATTTGTCAAGCTATTAGGGGGAGCTAACATCTTGGTGGTTTGAATCCATTTCAAGCTCCACCCAAGTTTCATTTTGGTAAGAAAATCATAGCCTCAATATAGTTGTTTCTTCATTAAGATAGTAACTAGTGTTCATCATTCTTCCTCCTCTCAAAACCGTGTGCTATATGTGAAGTTGGAGGAAGACTTCACTCCATTTCAACCAAGGCTCATGCTAAGGAAAAGCTCTAAGATTCAAAGAGGCAAGTATACTCTAACCAATCTTGTCTTATTTGTGAAGTATATACTTGAATGGCTAGTCATTTTTAAGCTATGAAACTTAGTTGAAGAGTCTAAGTACAAGACACGAAAACTAGTTGTTATAAGAAAAGTGATGGCATGAGTAAATGATTTATTGTATGAATGTGTTGTGACTGTCTTGATATGACTCATGAACAGTTTATCTATGGTTTAAAGAATGTTATGAGGCTTGGAAGGAGTATGCTAAAGTGTGTATTTGATAGTTATTGAGTCACTTTAAAGAATGAAGTTGATTGGAAATTCTTGAACCATAAAAAGTGATGAAGTGCTGAAATCACTGGAGCTGGACAGTTTTATGTATCATGTTATACGACCTGAAAATGAACCTTAGAGGTGTTCAAATTGAATAATTTTTGGTATGGTGATAGCCTTATGTGTGTAGTAAATGTGTGAGTTTGAATTTTGATGAAAAGAGTTGTGGTTATCCTTAATGAAATATTTAGTGACGACTGGTCAAACAGAAGTACTCGAACTGGACAGTTCTCTGTAGCATGTTGAATGACCTGAAAATGAACCTTAGGGGCGTTCCAATTGGCTAATTTTTGGTATGATGATAGCCTCATATGTGTATTGAATGTGTGAGTTGGAATTTTGGTAAAAGGATTTGTGGATTGACCGGAATATAAGTTTTAGTAGGAACTGTTCACACAGAAGTACTGGATCTGAACAATTTTATGTGGCATATTGTACGCCCTGAAAATGAACCTTAAGAATTGTAAAATTTGATAGTTTTTGGTATGATAATATCCCTATGTGTCTATGAAATATGTGAGTTGGAATTTTGGTAAAAGAAGTGGTGGATTATCCTTAATGAAGTTTTTGGTAAAACTGGTCAAACAGAGTTGCTGGAATAGGACAGTTTTGAGTAGTAAGTTGCCTGGCTCGAAAATGCATCTTAGGAATGTGCAAATGATTGATGACGTGACCACTCCGAATCCGGGAATAATAGATTCGAAGAGAAATAAGTGACCGCCTCAGATCCGGGAGAATAGATCTGAACACTCTCTTGTTTTCTTGACAATGATATTTTGAAAGAAAGAATGATAGGAAAAGGTTTTCATGGTTTCATTATGCACTACATTTGCATATTCATACGCATTGCATATGGTCATGAGCATGATGTTGAGTCTATTTGTACTGAGCTGTGTTATTACTTGCTTCATGGCTAAGTATGATTTTATTGCCTTAGCTGCTGTTGACTGAAGGGATGAGATGCTAGCCCAATGCTAGATGTAATGTTACGTAGGTTATGATCCTCTTATCTTTCGTTACCTAAGTTACGATCTTATTGATGTTGTTACGTAAGTTATGATCTTATTTTCTTTGTGACTAAATGATGATTCTGTTACCGTGGCGTCATTTGAATGGATAGACAGGTATGATAGAAAAAGTCCAAATTTTGGGGGATTTGGTTCTTGTGTGTACTTTCCATTTAATGCATGATTATTTATGGTATACTTGCTGGTGACATTGCCGGGGTTAATTCCAGCCATATATATATATATATATATATATATATATATATATATTAACCAAAGAGATTGATTTTATTGATATAGCCCTCACTTGTGGTGGAGGAATACCTTATTACATGTTACATGAAACTGTCATCGTATGCAAAATGTGAATATAACGCTGTGAGGATCTGTAATCTCCAATCATATATGATATGTCGCATTAAAACCTTGACAAGTAAAACCACCCTTGTGGATAAAACCTTGGTGAAGGAAAAAACATGCATATTTATATGAATGGAGTCTGTAACTATATGATGTATTCAAATATAATAAAAAAATGAAAGTCCGTAGCCGTAGTCCTGCCGCATGTAAAGAGCTGAGTAGAATGTAATTTGTATATCCCTAACTTGTTGCTTCTTCCTGTGCGTGGAGTGAAGCTTCATTCCTTTGATTGCCGTTGATCATAATATCTCCTCCAGCAAGCCCAGTGCCCACACATGCATATGATGAGAAACATTGTAAGTGACAGAGAATAGCGCATAATAAAATGAGCAAATCCATAATATGATAAAGTACTACCCATGTTGTCTGTATACAATGATACAGACAACTAGCTAGTGATACATGCACTTAAAGTCATAGCACGTGAGCATACCCGAGTTGCCCATACCAAAACTAGGCATGGGCAACAAACAGAAGTATTGTTTTCATCCATGTCACAAATTGGGAATAGAGTCAGTCTGCACTGTAGCCTGAACTAGAGGTGGTAAATCCATTAGATGTGAGAAGTGAGTGAGCAGCGGATGATGTTGACCATACTGAGCCAAGTAGTGCGCCGCCTTATTAATCTCCCTTGTAATATATTCTAATGTAAATGACTGCGAAGCCAAGAGTTCATACAGAATGCACGCTAGAGAGGATCGACATTCATGTACTTTTCTTAAAACACTCTGAGCATCAACTTCAACATCCATATGGTATCCATAACAAAAAGGGAATAAGGCAATAAAGCAAAAAAGGGAATAAGGGTGTAGGATTATATATCAGGCGGTATATACCGACCCAATTTTATATATATAATAAATATAAGCAATAAATAAAATTTGGCGGTAGTACCGACCCAATGCATAATATAAAATAAAAGAACAGAATATTAAAGAACTGAAAATAAAAAGAATTCAATTCATAGCATATATATTTCTTCAAAATATTGAGGTACAACTATTGTTGGAAACGGGAGATCTTCAGGGTTATTGGCTTCAGGGTTATTGCTATTTTTACGAACAAAGTAAAGTGTTCTTGAGTTGGAAGGATATTGAAGAAAGGTTGAGAAATATTTGGATGGAAAAGAGGGAGAGAATGGAGAGAGAAAAGATGTAAGAAAGTAAGAGAAGGTAGAGAAAAAATTGCATTTTTGAAGGTTGGATACTACCTTCCTTTTATAGGAATTTTGATGGGAATATAGACAAAAGAGGGGTCCCTCCACTATGAAATGTTTGGACATTCCCGCTTGAATATTTTAATATTTTCTTTCTCTTTTCTAATAAATTTTTTTTATGTTATATCAAAGATATAACAATGAGTACATCAACAATATTACAATGAATGAAAAAATATTACAACAATCTGAAATATTACAAATATTACAATGATCAATTTAAGATATTAAATTAATGTCTTCATCAACTGTCGTGGTTGATTCTGAAGATGATGAGGACTTTGCCTCTTGTAAAAGAGGAGCAAACTTCATCAATATATTTTGCATTTCTTCAGGGTTTTTTGTCATTGCTAATTGAGGCTGCATCCTTGATTTGTGCAATAAAAATTGTTCTTGTCCGGGATTCACCGGTGCAGTTATTGTATTCATTGCTTCTGAAAATTGCTTCTCCGTATTCCATATTTTTATATGTTCTATGACTCTATAAGGGGTAATAGAATGGAATTGTTGTACCCAACGGAAAAATCATCTGGCACTTGAGACTTGTATAAGTGAATTAATGACAGTTGCATCCTTCAAGTATATTTTACTAAGTTTTATTATTGCTTCTTTTATTATATTTTGATAAAGAAAATATTATAATTAGTCAAGCATAAATTATGGACCATGTGAAGGGGGCCAATTCACCCCAAGGACCTAAGAGATTTCGGCCACAAGGCTTAAAAAGGGACTTAGAGGGTTTTTCAAATTATAAGGAGGTTAATCTTAAGGGCCTTCTTAAGACAAGCCCAAATAACAATTAAGGAGTTTTAAGTACTGGGAAAATTTTTCCCAAACCCTCACTAAAATTTGGCCCTTTAGCCCAAGAGGATTCATGATTTCCCTCATTATATTTTAAATCAAGAAAAGGGGGAAATTAATTAAGAAAAAGAGGGAAACTACCCAAATAACTTTCCATTAAACCCACTTGAAAAAGTAATTCAAGCATGGTAAAGGCCACTAAATGCCTCACCCGCCAGATTCCCTCCATGGGATAACCAAGATACATTTCAAATCTTATTATGGTTACTTTATGTTAACCACAATGCTAAAGTAACCCAAGTTTGCCTTAAAGTAAACCTAGTTGAATAAAGTAACTCAAGTTAGCATTAAAGTAACCTTGGTTGGCTAAACTAATTCAAGTTAATTAACTCTAATTATCTTAACCATGCCAAGGTAATCTCCTTCTTCCCTCTTGCATCCCAACGGCTAAACCACTTAGCCTTGTGAAGAAAATTTCTCTCCAAGCAACTCTAGAACACTCTTACCCTCAACCCTCAAGAATTCACAAGGAGCAAGAGACTTCCCTCTCTTTTTCCCTTAAGGTGCACGGCTAACTTGAGCCAAGAAGTCCAAGATCCTTTTCACCTTCAAGCCTCAAGAAGCCTCTAGGTAAGTACACTCTAAACTCCTTAAGAAAATTTTATATCTTACATAGAGTGAAGCTCACATTACTACTTTTTCTTGCTCAAAAACCGTGACCCCCATGGTCACTAGGTTCAAGCTTTCAAGCTCTTAAGTGGTACTAGCTTCTTCGAGGTTTGAACACCATTCAAGCTTCATCTTGGTAAGCCAATGTAGCCTCCATTTGGTTTTGTCTTTCACTTAAGATAATGACTAACATTTGTTCTTTTTCCTCCTCCAAAACCGTGGGGTATATATGAAAAGGAGGGAGACTTCACTTCATTTTCCAAGCTAAGGAAAGGTTTAAACTTGAAGAGGCAAGTACACTATGAATATTCTTGACTTGTGTGTGAAAGTATGTGCTTGAATGTCTAGTTATTACTAAGATCTAATCTTAGATGGAAAATATTAAGCTTAAAGCATGAAAATCTTGGATCTCTTAAGAAAGTGACTTGCATGTATAAGATTCCTTCAAAGATGATTTCTTTGCCTCCTTAGAATGAGAATGAGTGTATGTCTAAGATAAAGGTAGAAAATTTCTCCTTGATTATCATGAAAGGGGGACGGATGAACAAGGTAGAATGATGAACAATGATTTTTTAGAAAGAATATGGATTGTGGGTTAAGGGTTACGTAGAAGATGTATGTTTATGTTTTCTTATGATTTGGATGTTTTATGTTCATGGTGAAAATAAAGTATGAGACCTTACATGCGGGCTGATTTTGCGGGTATAGAGTATATCAATTAGGTATGCCAAGAATAGACTTGATTATGTACAAAATGTGTATTATCGAAGTGTGCTTCATGTAATTTCCAAAACTGTTTTGAGAGGAATTTTATATGGCCTTAAAAGTATATTAGAATTTGTATGTTATGTTAAGAAGTTTATGTGAAGGTTAGTAAGCCATCCTTGAAGAATAATCTTTGTCCGTACATTTTATCAAAAAAAAGTGACAAAAAAGGGAAATCACTTGAACAGGACAGAATATTGTGATGTTTTGTATGACCTAAAAAGGGATCTTAGAAGTATTCAATTAAGCTAATTTTTGGCATGACACTAGCCCTATGTGTATGGTAAATATGAGAGTTGGAATTTTGGTAAAAGAAGTTATGGTTTGTTCTTAATGGAATTTTTAGTAAAACTGGTCAAGCTGAAATCACTGGACTGGACAGAATTTAAGTGACGTATTGATTAGCCCGAAAATTGACCTTAGAAATAGGCAAATGATCTGATTTTTGATAGGATGCTAGCCTTATGTGTATACTAAGTCTGTGAGTTGGAATGTTTGAAAAAGGACTTACGGTTTGGTCACAATAAAATTTGTAGTAAAACTGGCCACTCCAGAATCAGCATGTACCCGTTTCTGGAAAAGTGTGTAAATGACCCCTTAAAAGTTATTATATTACTCCAGAAATTTTATGACAATTACTTAGGACATAGATGAGCATGTCCATGTAAATTAATCATCTTGAAATTGTTAGTTTAAGGTAATTACTGAAATTAAGTGAACACTACGAAACTTGAAAACTGGGCCAAATTACGAAACTAGTTGGGAGACTTCGTTCTTGCAGTATAGACCTGTTTGAACAGCTTGGGCTTATGAACGTGAATTCTTGGTATGTTTGCGGTATTTTCCAAGTTTTGGCCAAATTAAATAAGACTCATTGGGCTTGAAAGAAAAGTAAAAAGGGGGGTGCTGCACTGCCGAAGTCAGCAGTACCCTGTTTGGTGATTTAATAGCTTAAGGGTCTTACATGTCTCGAAACGTTATGAAGTTTTTATGGCAATTAGAAAAGGTACACTTATGCATACGTATGTCAAGAAATCATGATAATGGGCCTAAAATATGAGGTTTTGAGGCCGTGCAAACGGTACCCTTATGCATACGTATGTCAAGAAATCATGATAATGGTTCTAAAATATGAGGTTTTGAGGCCGTGCAAACGGAACGATAATTCTGGAAATTTTTCCAGCCTATAGAATAAGATCGTACTTGTATGTATGTGATGCATTATGTCACGAATTGCATGGTACATGTCATACATTGCATCATCGTCACTTACATGATTCATGAAACTGATTTTATGACAAAGAATGATGAAAAAGCGTTGTTTTTAAAGAAAAGATTTGGTTTTGAAAAGAACGCTTTCCATTGGTACCATTTATTTCTGGCCAGCTTAACCCGTTCTAGATCCGGGGTTAATTGATCTGATGATTATGACCGTTCAGGCCCGGAGAGAATAGACCTGATTATGACGATTATGACCGTACAAGCCTGGAGAGAATAGACCTGATGACTATGATTGATGATGTAACCGTTTTCGGATCCGGAAATAATAGATTCGAATGGAAGAATATGACCGCCTTAGATCCGGATAGAATAGATCTGAACACTCTCTTGTTTTTATTGACGATGATGTTTTAAAAGAAAGAATGGAAGAAAGAAAGAACTTATTCTCATATTTATCACGATGCATCCCATGTGCATACTCATGCATGTTGCATATAACGGGTTGTCGAATACTTTTTACACTGTTACTTAGGCTAAGATGTTATGACTTGATATCTCCTAAGTTATGATTTTTAATAAGTTGTGAGCTTGTTACTTACAGATATTGGATGAAAGGTCAGGTATGTTACTAAACCAAAATTTTTGGGGTTTGGTTCTTGTATGTACTTTCCATTTAATTCATGATTATTTATGGTTTACTTGCTGGTGACGTTGTTACTCACCTCTTATTTTTCCTTCCAGAACCTGCAGAAAATAGGGTCGAATGGATCGAGGACGAGCCTAGGGTTCCTTATCTGTAGAAGAGCGATAGGAGGATGACTTAAGGGTTTTTGTCGTGATGGTCATGATTGATGAACTTTTTATGAACTGATGATGGAAACGTTGACTTTCGGATTTCCGCATTTGTGAACATGGTTGTAAAACTTATGATGGATGTTTAGACGCTTTTATTTTACAATTTTTTATTCCGCATTGGTTTCGCTTACGTGTTGAGGTGTAAGCATGAAGGTCCACATATTTTGTTATGGACTAAGACATGTTATGGATTGATGCCTGGTACTCTCCGTAGTGAAGTACGGTGGGCGCACCGTATCCGGCTAGGCCAGGGCGCGGGGCACTACAGGTGGTATCAGAGCTGAGGCTCTAGATCCTAGCAGAATGCAGAATTAAGTTATGATTTTAGAAATCTAAGTTCGATCTTAGATCTAAGTCATGATCTTAGATGAGAGTTGACCTTAGACTAGGATGACTTAGACTGGAAATTAGAGTCATGACTCAATAACGGAATTCCTAGTCTGTGAAATTTTATATTTTCTTGAGTTATCCATTAAAACTCCTATTAAATTATGAATTAAATTCCGTCACTTATTACAACACTTCGACCTTGAATAAAACTTCGACACTTCATATGCAGATGGCACGACCACGAGGCAGACCTGCTAGGGCCAGACCAGAAGTGCAGGAGCCAGTTCCTCCTCCACCTGCTCAGGTCCCTCCACCACCGCCACCACAAGATCAAAAGTCCACCCTCGGTTCAGAATATTCCCACACCCCAGGGGCCTTTGCCATAAATGATTCCAGACATAAATGCTTTCCAGAATTTTTGCCAGACCGTAACCCAAATCGGTCAGATAATGTTACAGCAGAATGCTCCTCAGCCTCACGAGCCGGTCAGGGATGCTCAGTACTACTTTGAAAAATTGAAGAGAGCTAATGTTCCGCCCTTCGAATGAAAATCGGACTCAGATGCCGTTGAAAAGTGGTTGGACGAAGTGGAGAATCGTTTTGAGTTGGTTCGAGCACTCGAGGAGGTGAAGACTCAAGCTGTCAGACCGTTCCTACTTTGGGAGGCCAACCAGTGGTGGAGGGCCAATATGCAATCCCTGCTGAGGCCGATTCAATGGGAAAGATTTCTACAAGAATTTAACAAATTTTACATACCACCATCAGTCAAGTTGCAGAAGAGACATGAGTTCGAATCATTAGTACAAGAGCAATGAAGGACAGTTGCAGAGTATGCTAACAAGTTCATAGCCCTGGGAAGATTCCAACCATCTACTATGAACGATGAGGAGACAAAAATGTTGAAGTTTGAGAGAGGGTTAACCCTAGGATCAGGACCTGGTTGGTCAATGCAAACCCGACCAATTTTGGTGCACTATTGGATGCTTGCTATAGAATCGAGAGAGATATTATTCGCTGTGACGAGATAGGACAGAAAAGAGGAAGAGAAACATCAGGGAATGGAGGGTCCCATAAAGCCGCAAAGCAAAACTCATGAGGCCCCGGACGACAAGGAAAGAATCGGTTTCAACGTCGTTCTCAAAAGAATCAGTCAAAGAATCAGGGCCAGCAGTCAGCTATCCCAAATTGCTCTCACTGCAATAAGCGTCATGTTGGGGAATGTTACCTTCAGGCAGGAAAGTGCTTCGGATGTGGCAAGGTGAGCCAATCCTCAAAGACTGTCCGGATAAGGGAACCACATGCTTTGGGTGTGGAAAAGTAGGACACATGGTAAAAGATTGCCCGGAGAAAGGGGCCCCGCAGCAGCAACAACCTAAGAACTAGCGTCAGCGTACAAATGCGAGAGTCCATGCTATGACAGACACAGCTGCTGAAGAGGCTAATGATGTAGTGGCAGGTACATTTTAAAGTTTATGCAACACTTAGATTTTTGCCAATACTATTGCCCTTCTGTTTCTCAGTAAATCTCGCGTATCCAGGAGCTATTTTAGTATGCTCAGTGCCTGCCAATATACTATTTGATAGTGGCGCTAGCCACTCATTTATCTCAAAGAAATTCGCAAAGAATATTGATCGCACTCCAACCCATATTGATACGCCCTATACAGTTCAAGCAGCTGGGGATCAGGTGCTTGTGTCTCATCATATTTTCAGAAATTGCGAACTTGAGTTCGATGATTACCGGTTTGACGCTGACTTAATTCTCATACCCATGACGGATTTCGATGTGATACTTGGGATGGATCGGCTCCCTAAGAATTTTGCCCACATCAATTGCAGTGAAAAGCAGATTACTATTAAGGACCCCACACGTAGGAACGTAAACTTTCAGGGAGGTTCAAAATTAAGGAAGTGTCCCAAGAGTGTTTATGTAAATACGATCCGCGCTAGAAAGGTGTTAAAGAAAGGACACGAAGGGTTTCTTGTTTATGCAATAAATGTCGATCAAGCACCCTCCAACCTTTCTCAAGTATCGGTGGTCCGAGAATATCTAGATGTTTTTCCAGAGGAATTACCAGGTCTTCTTCCGGATCGAGAAATATCCTTTGAAATTAATCTAATACAGGGAGCTGAGCCAATATCGAAGGCTCCCTATCGAATGGCACCTGTAGAATTAAAAGAGTTGAAGGAACATTTACGTGAATTGTCAGAGAAGAAACTTATTCACCCAAGTGTTTCACCTTGGGGTGCCCCTGTACTGTTTGTAAAGAAAAAGGATGGGAGTATGCATTTATGCATTGACTATAGAGAACTCAACAAGATCACAATAAAGAACAAATACCCATTGCCTAGGATTGACGACCTATTCCATCAGCTTCGGGTAAGCGATTCAAAGTTTTTATTTCAATAATAAGTCTATTATGAACACTACCTAAAAATATCGTGATGCAGGGGGCGCGGATGTCAACAAGATTGATCTTCGCTCGGGATACTTCCAATTGAAGATCAAAGCTGAGGATGTCCCGAAAACTGCATTCAGAACACGTTATGGACATTACGAGTTTCTTGTAATGCCATTCGGACTGACCAACACCCCCGCGGCGTTTATGGACCTGATGAATCGAGTATTTCAAGAACAACTGGACAAATTTGTTGTGGTTTTTATCGATGATATCTTGATATACTCACCGGATGAAGAGTCCTATGCGGTCCATTTAAGAATCGTCCTTGACATCTTACGGAGAAAACAACTGTATGCCAAATTTAGTAAATGCGAATTTTGGCTACGCGGTGTAGCATTTCTGGGACATGTGATATCTGAAGATGGTGTATCCGTAGATCCCAAGAAAATCGAGGCAATCACAGAGTGGCCAAGGCCGACCAATGTTACAGAAGTACGGAGTTTTCTCGGTCTCGCCGGCTACTATCGTAAGTTTGTTGAGGGGTTTTCTCGAATTGCTATGCCTCTCACCTGTTTGACACAGAAAAAGACCAAGTTCGAATGGACCACAGACTGCGAAAGGAGTTTTACCGAACTAAAAGAAAAGTCGACTTCTGCTCCAGTGTTGGCACAACCTATTTCGGGTGAAAGTTTTGTGGTGTATAGTGATGTCTCTAAGAATGGACTTGGATGTGTACTAATGCAGAAAGATCGAGTGATTGCGTATGCATCTAGACAGCTAAAACCATTTGAACAAAATTACCCGGTACACGATCTTGAATTAGAAGCCGTAGTCTTTGCCCTGAAGATATGGAGACATTATTTGTATGGCGAGAAGTGCGAAATCTTCACAGATCACAAAAGCCTTAAGTACCTCTTCACCCAAAAAGAATTGAAAATGTGTCAACGCAGATGGCTAGAGTTGATGAAGGACTACGACCTCTCTATTCAGTATCATCCGGGAAAAGCCAATAAAGTTGCCGACACTTTGAGTCGAAAGACAAGCCATCCTCGTCAACCACCCTTGCAGCATGATATGGAAGAATTTGATCTCGAGGTGGTTGATTCCATTAATAGCGTGCTCGCTAAGTTGGTATTAGTTCCTTCACTGATTGACAAGATTAAAGAAGGGCAAGAAAGAGATGAAAATTTGGAGAAAATTAAGGACAAGTTGAAAACGAAACCATCTGAGGATTTTGAGATCAGAAATGATGATAGCTTGTGGTTTAGAGAACGACTGTGCGTACCCAATGACAACGATATAAAGAATGAAGTTCTTCGTGAAGCCCATAACTCTCGTTTTTTCTATCCATCCTGAAGCCAACAAAAAGTACCAAGATCTAAAACAGAAATTCTGGTGGCAGGGCATGAAGAGGCAAATTGCAGAATTTGTAGAGAAATGCCTTGTTTGTCAGAAAGTGAAAGCAGAACATCAGAGACCGCAGGTCTGTTATAGCCTCTTGAAGTCCCTGAGTGGAAGTGGGACCACATTGCTATGGATTTCGTAACTGACCTGCCAAGGACGAAGAACGGGCATGACGCCATTTGGGTAGTCATCGATCGTTTAACAAAATCTGCTCATTTCATGGCTATTACCATCAAATCATCTATGGAGAAGTTGGCTACGATGTATGTTGATCAGATTGTAAGCCTTCATGGAGTACCCATGAGCATTGTATGTGACCGCGACCCACGCTTTACATCCCGATTTTGGACAGCTTTTCAAAAAGCGATGGGCACCGAGATACGAATGAGCTCTGCATTTCACCCTCAGACGGATGGTCAATCGGAAAGGACTATCCAAACGCTGGAAGACATGTTGCGAGCTTGTACGCTTGAATTTGGAGGGAGTTGGGACAAGAGTCTCAATTGGTGGAGTTTTCTTATAACAACAGTTATCATCGATCTATTGGGATGGCTCCATATGAAGCACTTTACGGAAGAAAATGCCGTTCTCCACTTTACTGGGATGAAATCTGAGATAAGGTTTTCACATGACCTGATCTAGTAGAACAGACTCGAGAGAAAATAATGATCATAAAGCAAAAGTTACAAATGGCCCAAGATAGAAGTAAGATTTGGGCAGACAAAAAACCGCGGCCATTGGAATTTCAAGCTGGGAAAAAGGTGTTCTTGAAGGTATCGCCATCAAAAGGAGTTAAGAGATTCGGTATCAAAGGGAAGTTAAGCCCAAGGTTTATTGGACCATATGAGATTCTTGAAAGAATTGGAGAAGTCGCATACCGGTTATCACTACCACCGTCGCTATCTCAATTGCACGATGTATTTCACGTATCACAACTTCGTCGGTATGTGCACGAGCCTAGCCATGTCATCGAAGAGCAGCCCCTGAAAGTTGAGGCCGCTGCGACATACGTAGAAGAACCGGAAAGGATTGTTGATCTAAAGGAAAAGGCATTAAGGAAACGATCCATAGCTATGGTTAAGGTGCAATGGAAGCACCATTCGATTGATGAAGCTACTTGGGAGATGGAAGAAAACATGAAGAACTTGTACCCTCACCTTTTTAAGTAGCGCTTTTAAGTTTCGAAGATAAAACTTGTAATAAGGGGGGAGGATGTTGTACCCAACGGAAAAATCATATGGCATTTGAGACTTGTATAAGTGAATTAATGACAGTTGCATCCTTCAAGTACATTTTACTAAGTTTTATTATTGCTTCTTTTATTATATTTTGATAAAGCAAATTTATAATTAGTCAAGCATAAATTATGGACCATGTGAAGGGGGCCAATTCACCCCAAGGGCCTAAGAGATTTCGGCCACAAGGCTTAAAAAGGGCCTTAGAGGGTTTTTCAAATTATAAGGAGGTTAATCTTAAGAGCCTTCTTAAGACAAGCCCAAATAACAATTAAGGAGTTTTAAGTAGTGGGGAAATTTTTCCCCCAACCCTCACAAAAATTCGGCCTTTTAGCCCAAGAGGATTCATGATTTCCCTCATTATATTTTAAATCAAGAAAAGGGGGAAATTAATTAAGAAAAAGAGGGCAACTACCCAAATAACTTTCCATTAAACCCACTTGAAAAGTAATTCAAGCATGGTAAAGGCCACTAAATGCCTCACCCGCCGGATTCCCTCCATGGGATAACCAAGATACACTTTAAATCTTACTATGGTTACTTTATGTTAACCACAATGCTAAAGTAACCCAAGTTAGCCCTAAAGTAACCCTAGTTTTTTTTTTGAAACTAAAGTAACCCTAGTTGAATAAAGTAACTCAAGTTAGCATTAAAGTAACCTTGGTTGGCTAAACTAATTCAAGTTAATTAACTCTAATTATCTTAACCATGCCAAGGTAATCTCCTTCTTCCCTCTTGCATCCCAACGGCTAAACCACTTAGCCTAGTGAAGAAAATTTCTCTCCAAGCAACTCTAGAACACTCTTACCCTCAACCCTCAAGAATTCACAAGGAGCAAGAGACTTCCCTCTCTTTTTCCCTTAAGGTACACGGCTAACTTGAGCCAAGAAGTCCAAGATCCTTTTCACCTTCAAGCCTCAAGAATCCTCTAGGTAAGTACACTCTAAACTCCTTAAGAAAATTTTATATCTTACATAGAGTGAAGCTCACATTACTACTTTTTCTTGCTCAAAAACCGTGACCCCCATGGTCACTAGGTTCAAGCTTTCAAGCTCTTAAGTGGTACTAGCTTCTTCGAGGTTTGAACACCATTCAAGCTTCATCTTGGTAAGCCAATCTAGCCTCCATTTGGTTTTGTCTTTCACTTAAGATAATGACTAACATTTGTTCTTTTTCCTCCTCCAAAACCGTGGGGTATATATGAAAAGGAAGGAGACTTCACTTCATTTTCCAAGCTAAGGAAAGGTTTAAGCTTGAAGAGGCAAGTACACTATGAATATTCTTGACTTGTGTGTGAAAGTATGTGCTTGAATGTCTAGTTATTACTAAGATCTAATCTTAGATGGAAAATATTAAGCTTAAAGCATGAAAGTCTCGGATCTCTTAAGAAAGTGACTTGCATGTATGAGATTCCTTCAAAGATGATTTCTTTGTCTCCTTAGAATGAGAATGAGTGTATGTCTAAGATAAAGGTGGAAAATTTCTCCTTGATTACCATGAAAGGGGGACGGATGAACAAGGTAGAATGATGAACAATGATTTTTTAGAAAGAATATGGATTGTGGGTTAAAGGTTACGTAGAAGATGTATGTTTATGTGTTCTTATGATTTGAATGTTTTATGTTCATGGTGAAAATAAAGTATGAGCCCTCACATGCGGGCTGATTTTGGGGGTATAGAGCATATCAATTAGGTATGCCAAGAATAGACTTGATTATGTACAAAATGTGTATTATCGAAGTGTGCTTCATGTAATTTCCAAAACTGTTTTGAGAGGAATTTTATATGGCCTTAAAAGTATATTAGAATTTGTATGTTATGTTAAGAATTGTATGTGAAGGTTAGTAAGCCATCCTTGAAGAATAATCTTTGTCCGTACATTTTATCAAGAAAAGTGACAAAAAAAGGGAAATCACTGGAACAGGACAGAATAATGTGACGTTTTTTATGACCTAAAAAGGGATCTTAGAAGTATTCAATTAAGCTAATTTTTGGCAGACACTATCCCTATGTGTATGGTAAATATGAGAGTTGGAATTTTGGTAAAAGAAGTTATGGTTTGTTCTTAATGGAATTTTAGGTAAAACTGGTCAAGCTGAAATCACTAGACTGGACAGAATTTAAGTGACGTATTGATTGGCCCGAAAATTGACCTTAGAAACATGCAAATGAGCTGATTTTTGGTAGGATGCTAGCCTTATGTGTTTACTAAGTCTGTGAGTTGAAAGTTTTGAAATAGGACTTACGGTTTGGTCACAATAAAATTTACTAAGTCTGTGAGTTGAAAATTGACCTTAGAAACATGCAAATATTTATTAATATTTTTAAATGCCAGCCACCAAAATCTTAAAACGTTCCAATCATTTCTGCAATCTTATCAATATTCTTCTGGTCAGCTTGTCAACTACAGCAAGAGTCAGTTTGTGCCAAGTTCATATATATCCATAGTACAACTACAGCGAATGGGTCAAATTCTACAAATGCAGCCCTCAGAACTCCCTATAAAATACTTGGGATCCTACTTATATCGTGGTATAAATCGAGCCTCCTACTGCACCTTCCTGCTTAACCACTTCGACGTGAAATTAACTGGATGGGCTCATAAGCTGCTTACTCCTGGCTCTAGGCTTGTTCTCCTTAAAACTGTCCTTATGTCTATCCCGTTGCATCTTCTGGCTGCAGCCCGTTTGGCCAAATTAAATAAGACTCATTGGGCTTGAAAGAAAGGTAAAAAGGGGGGTGCTGCACTGCCGAAGTCAGTAGTACCCTGTTTGGTGATTTAATAGCTTAAGGGTCTTACATGTCTCGAAACATTACGAAGTTTTTATGGCAATTAGAAAAGGTACCCTTATGCATACGTATGTCAAGCAATCATGATAATGGCCTAAAATATGAGGTTTTGAGGCCGTGCAAACGGAATGATAATTCTGGAAATTTTTCCAGCCTAAAGGATAAGATCGTACTTGTATGTATGTGATGCATTATGTCACGAATTGCATGGTACATGTCATACATTGCATCATCGTCACTTACATGATTCGTGAAATTGATTTTATGACAAAGAATGATGAAAAAGCGTTGTTTTTAAAGAAAAGATTTGGTTTTGAAAAGAACGCTTTCCATTGGTACCATTTTTAATTGATCTGATGATTATGACCGTTCAGGCCCGGAGAGAATAGACCTGATTATGATGATTATGACTGTACAGGCCCGAAGAGAATAGACCTGATTATGACGATTATGACCGTACAGGCCCGGAGATAATAGACCTGATGACTATGATTGATGATGTGACCGTTTTCGGATCCGGAAATAATAGATTCGAAGGGAATAATATGACTGCCTCAGATCCGGATAGAATAGATCTGAACACTCTCTTGTTTTTATTGATAATGATGTTTTGAAAGAAAGAATGAAAGAAAGAAAGAATTTATTCTCATATTTATCACGATGTATCCCATGTGCATACTCATGCATGTTGCATATAATGGGTTGTCGAATATTTGTTACACTGTTACTTAGGCTAAGATGTTATGACTTGCTATCTTCTAAGTTATGATTTTTAATAAGTTGTGAGCTTGTTACTTACGGATATTGGATGGAAGGTCAGGTATGTTACTAAACCAAAATTTTTGGGGTTTGGTTCTTGTATGTACATTCCATTTAATTCATGATTATTTATGGTTTACTTGCTGGTGACGTTGTCACTCACCCCTTATTTTTCCTCCCATAACCTGCAGGAAATAGGGTCGAATGGATCTAGGACGAGCCTAGGGTTCCTTATCCGTAGAAGATCAACAGGAGGATGACTTAAGGGTTTTTGTCGTGATGGTCATGATTGATGAACTTTTTATGAACTGATGTTGGAAACATTGACTTTCTGATTTCCGCATTTGTGAACATGGTTGTAAAACTTATGATGGATGTTTAGACACTTTTATTTTAAAAGTTTTTATTCTGCCTCGGTTTCGCTTACTTGTTGAGGTGTAAGCATGAAGGTCCACATATTTTGTTATGGACTAAGACATGTTATGGATTGACGCCTGGTACTCTCTGTAGTAAAGTACGGCAGGCGTACCGTATCCGGCTAGGCCGGGGTGCGGGGCGCTACAGGAATATTGAATGATGTCCACCATTTGATGTAAAATTTTCTTTTTATTACGGGTATTTTTGTGTTTGTGGTATATTCTGCTCTCCACTGAAATATCCATGGTAAGTAGAACTTCATATGAAATATGAACATCTCTGAAAACATTTTCTCTTCATTTGTCGGAGAATATGTCTTGGTAAATAATTCTCGTGATGCCTTGACGTCCTCCGAAGCATCCAGATATTCTGAGAAAAATCCAAAATGATCCCACCAAGCAGCAAACCAGTATAGAATATTATTTATTGTGATTTTTCTGGTATCAAAAAATATCAACCAGGTGTGTGAACCCCTGGAGTTTTGAAAATATAGAGAATTAAACCAAGCGTGTTGGTAATCCCAATAATTAAAAGAGACATTTGAAAATATATTTGAATTATATCCGACGGGAAAATAAATTTCGTCGGATAAAGATCAAAATTCTTTTTGTCATTGCTCCGATGTCATTATAGACACTATTTTAAAATTGGAGAATGCATACTCTGTATTTGTTTTATTAAAATGATGTTTTATTTCAACTGAATGTGTCATCATCAGTATATGTTGATAATATTCTGTTTTTTCGCTATATTCCAAGATTTATAGAAAACAATTTTTCCAAAACAATTTTGTAGGACAAATAAGGGATTATCATTATAATATGATTTTTCTATAGTAATAATATACTGATAAAAGGATTTCTCCACAAATTGGGATTTTTGTACAGTCTTTTTATAAGTAGGAATTTTGTTGGTCACCTCTGTGGATTGGGGTTTAAAGACTTTATTTGGTTTAGAGGTTATTGAAGTAGATGGTTGAGGTTTGGATATCTCTGTAGATGATTGTGGTTTGGTTATATCTGTGGCTTTTGAAATATTGAGTTTTTCAAGTAATTCTTGAAATTCTATACTATTGGATAGGCTTTCAAGAAGGGATATTGAAGTAGATGTTTTATTAGGAGATATTTGGGTAATAGGAACTGCGGCTATTGGTTTTTTTTTGAAGAAGTTCTTCTTCCTCTTCCACTTTATCTGCCCATGTTTTCTCTTGGATATTGGTGTCATTATTTGCCGGAAGCTTTCCTTTGTCTTTGGTCTTTCTTGACATTATTTTTGTTTTGGAAGAATTCTCAGGTCAGAAAATCTGGAACAAAATTTGTATTCTACTTTTATATATTCAATATCAAAATCATAAATATTTAATAAAGCTTGCCATCTAGCAAAAATTTGTTTTGAAGCTAAATTTTTAACATCTTTTTGCAAAATTTCTTTTGTAGATTTGCAATCAATACGTAAAAGGATTTTTTTATTCAATTAATCACTTTGAAATTTATTAATACATAAAACAGTACTCAAAGTTTCCTTTTTAATAGTAGAATATGATTTTTGAGTATCATTCTAATGACCAGAAGTATATTGAACTATAGACTCTTTACCATTTTGCATTTGTTTTAATATTCCACCATATCCAATATTTGATGCGTCTGTTTCAACTATTTTAGAGAGATTACGATCTTCTATATGTAAGCAGGGTATATCATATACTAAACTTCTTATTTTCTTAACAACTGAAGTATGTTCTTCAGTCTATATTAGTGGGTTTTTCTTTAATCCATTATGAAATGGTTTTGCTATTGTTATAATATTTAGAATGAAATCAACAACATAATTTAAAGATCCAAGAAATCTTTGTAATTGATTTTTACTGGGAATTTTAATGCAAATTCCAAAGATCTTTCAATTGGTAAAATTGTTCATTGAGATAAATGATGCCCTAAGAATCTTGTTTTAGTCTGTAATAAGTACATTTTGGATTTAGATAATACTAAATCATTTTTCTTTACTATATAGAAGAAGGTTTTAAAATGTTTAAAATTTTCTTATATTGATTTGGGAAATATTAATACATCATCTCTATAGACAATGCAAAAATTTGAATAATCCATAAATATATTATTCATAATTCGTTGAAATTCAGAAGGCGCATTTTTTAATCCAAAAGGCATTACTTTCCATTCATATTGCCCAAATGGAACTGTAAATGCTATTTTGTATCTATCTTTTTCATATATTTGTATTTGCCAAAATCCTGATTTCATATCAAATTTTGAATATATACATACAGAGTGTAACCTTGTTAATAAATCTTTTTTATTAGGTAATGGGTATCTTATCTATTTTAATGCTTTATTCAATGGTTTATAATTTAATACTAATGTAGGTGTTCCTCGTTCTATTTCTGTATTTTTATTTACATAAAAAGCAGTACAACTCCAAGGAGACCTTGATTTTTGTATTAAGCCCTTTGATTCTAAATCTTGTATTTCTTTTTTGTAATGTTGTTCCAATTCATCATTCATCTGAATTGGTATTGCTTTTGTAGGTATTTCTTCCTCTCTGAATTCTGGAGTATATGATGAGGATCAAGGGTCCCATCAAGAGGTCAAGGGCCCTATGACAAGAAGGAGGACAAGAGAACTTTGTCATAAAGTTGGAACCTTCTTGTATAAGCATGTTCAAGGTGAATCTAAGGTTCCATGGGTTCACTTCATTGAACCCACCCTTTGAGCGTTTATGCGTGTGCGTGTGTGCATTCTTTATTTTGAATTTTATCTTGTTTCTTGTGATCTTTGTTTTATGTGTTTTCTTTGTAGGTAAATTAGTTACATGGAAGATCCAAACCAAATGGAGGTCCAAGGGGCAATGTAGGCGTGTGTTGCAAAAAGGGAGACAAAAGGAATGTTGTCTTGAAGAGAATGTTTGTCTCCACGAAGACAAATTCAAATGTGTCCAAGATGGAATTCCCTTTTGAAAATTGAACTTAAAATCATATCCAAGCAACAACAAGAGGCCGGCCACTTGAGGTGCAAACATGGATGATCAAATTGAATTTAAATTCAAAGTTAAACTTGAAATTAAATTCAACCATGATTTGAATTCAAGTTCAACCAATTTGAGGCTTACATTTCAAGAAGAATTCAGCAATTATCTTCAGCCAACTCACATGCCATCTTGGAGGAAAAGAAGGATAAATGCCAATTCAAATTGAATCCAAGTTTGAATTCAAATTCAAACTCAATTTTGAATTCAAACTTCAACCATCTTTTATATTCAACCCCAGCCATATTATCATCATCAAATCAGATTTCAAGACACCTCTTAGACATCTTGAACACGGCTGGAAGGAGTGAGAAAGGATATTCAATAACCAAATTCAAAGTGCACTCAAATTCAAACTTAACTTGAATTCAAACTTCAGCAAACTTTTTAATTCAAGTTCAAGCACCTCCTACTCATCAAATCAGCTCCTCCAAGACATCATTTGGTCCTCATGCACGGCTGGATACATTGAAGATAACATCTTGCAAGATTTTCAGATTTTAGCTAGAATTTGTTTTAGTTTTGAATTCAAACAATTTTCAATTTTCAAACATTGTTAGCTAGCTTATTTGAAATCATTTCTATTCATCTTAAGGCTTATAGGGACGACTTGTAGGCTATAAATAAGACCCCTTGGGGAGTGTGAAAGAACAACTTTAGATGAATAAAATTTCTTGATATTTTCTTTGCGTATTGTGAGACTTTGTTTTCTTGGTTTTGTGTTAAAAACCTAAGTTAACATCCTTCAAAGTTTGGCATTTTGAAGGTGTTGCTATTGCTTAAAGGTGTCGTCCAGGAGGGCCGTATTGGTTTGCCTGATCAACGACCATCTTGAAGTGTTGATCTTGCTCATTGCTCCACAAGTTTTTATCACTAAGGAAGCACCGGGAAGTCTTCTTCCTTGTGCCTAACCCTTTGTGAAGGACGTTTGGAAGGTAGAATTGTTGGAGCCCACGTCTTGCACGCATCAAATTGGTATCAGAGATCAGGTTACTCTATTCCACCGTATTCTATCCTTTTCTTTTCGTTTGAGTCTATTCATGTCAAGTTTAGTTGTGTCCTTCTTCTACCCCTCATTCTACACGTCATTTGTCTATCATACAAAAAAAAAAGAAAAACGTATTAGGGTTTCTAAGTATTTGTCTTTTGCTTCATCTTGTCATTCATCATTCAAGTGTCATTCTTTTCTTTTCAACCTTGACGTCACTATTTGATCTTTGTCATTCAAGCTCGAACAAGTTAGGGTTTGTTGCATTTAGGTCCCATTCAGCTTTCTTTTAAACGTTACAACCATCAACCTATAAAGCTACCTCGGTTTCAAATCATCTTGTTGCTACCAAAGCTTTTAGTTGGTGATGATTGTATGCATCTTGTGATTCACATTGTGATTGATTTCATGCTTTAAATCAAGTTAGTCATAAGTGTGTTTGTCTTCACAAGCCATTTTAAACATCAACAAAACCCTAAATCCATCCCCTATACCCACGGCCCAAACAAAACCCACCCAAACCCAAACCTAAAACTCACCAACCAGATTCCAAACTACCTCATTTACACTCTTAACAAAAAACCCCAAACCAATTTTTTCAAACAAAATCAGAATCAAAAATTCCCAACTCATTCAAAAAAACCCTAACCCTAGAATTTGAATTTTGTTCAATTATATCCTACGCCCATCAATTATCCAAATTGACCACACAAATCCTCAATTACCAACCCAAATAGTCATATATACAGTACATTCAATTCCCAAAACCCCAATGCTACAAATACCCAAAAACGTCAAAAAATCCCTAAATTAAAAACCCTAACCCTAACCCCAATTCTGCCCAACCTCAATTTCCCCACTTTCCAAGGTTATTTTGTTGCAATTAAAGGTTGCAAACTGCAATTTAAAGTCATTGCTCTTTCTGCCCAAAAACAAAAGTTCTGAGTGCAAAACGCATGAAATTCCAATTCTGCCCCTAGTGAAAAAAAACAAAAAAAAGAATCTGGACCTTGCCTATGTTGAAATAGAAAGGAAGGGAAGAAAAAAAAGAACAAGAGAAAAGAAAAAGGGCAAAATGTTTGTGCATTACTTGAAATTTTTTCGTGCAATTTGACAACCTTGGATACCGTATTTCGTTTTGCTACACACAACCATCCTCCCACATCTCATTCTCCTTATCCTGCTCTTCTTGAAGCAATCACACATTTGGTTGCTCGATTATTGCATGACTTGAACCATTTTGTGGATAGTAAGTGCATAGAATAAAAATTAACTAAAGATTGCCCACGGCAACCCTTAGTTCATCTTTGGTTCAGCCTTATACATCAACTTTGGTTGCTTACTTTATTTAAATCTTAGTAGAAAAGTTCAAGTTTGTTCCATTTCACTGGATTCTATTTTGATACTATTTGGTGCAAATTGAAAGCAAACGGGAGAAACAAGTGGAGATCGTTGTGATTTGGAGAAGCATTAGCAAAACACTTTCTTAATTGATCGCTTTGAATCTTATTAACTTCAGGTTATCCAAGAATCAAAGTGGTAAGAGACTGGAAGGAAGAGAAAGAGGAGTGTTCATATTTCGTTTTTACTACTCACTTAACGTTTGTTTGTCTTTGTGTTGGTTTGGTTCTTTCCTTTTCTTCTTGTTTTTGTTTAATCTCTTTAGGTAAAACATGCAGAGCAGCACTCATTCCGCTTCTAGAAAGTCAAAGGAAGCCGAGACTTTGGACAACACCCAACAGAGAAATGCTGGAGATGCTAAAGAAACTCATGCATGACAATGAGGTAATCAAACATTGATTGGAGGATGTTGAACTGAGCTACAAGACGAGTGTCGGCCAAGGCACAAGCAGGGACATTCCCCTACCACTGTAGGATCTGCAAGGCACCACTAGAAAGGGAGGGTTGAATAGGTGGTGCGGAAAGTGTGGTTTTTAAAATTTGTTTAAAACTAAACAACTCAACTTCTGAAAACAGTTTCTGTTTTCAGGACCAGTTTTAAAACGATTTTAAAACCAGGTTATAGGTCTCCAAAAATTCTGATATTTTGAGAGAACTTAGCCTCAGATGTTATGAGGGTCCCCTAAAAATGTCAAATTAAAATTCAACCTTTAACCCCTTCAAAAACCGTTGGTGATCAGATTGCGCGAATCTGCCAGAAACGGTAGACGGTTTTGAAAAATTTATTCCTATTTGTGTGTAAGTCCAAATGCTCTGAAAATTTAACCACTAACTTCTTATATACTATATTTAAGTGGGGTGAAACAGTTTTGCAAAATTCTTTTGGGAAGTAGGTCAATTACAATCAAAGTCTCAACCTTTGCAAGTCTGAAAATCAGACTGCACTAGTCTCAGAACTTTTGATGTTTGATCGACTTATACTTATCCAAAAGGGTTGAAACTTATTCCAAATTAACCCTAGGACATGTGGCTATGTTTCTGGAAATTTTTGTGATTTTTGAAAGTCGTTTACTATTTTTACCAACGCAAACAAAAAGAGTAAACTGTGAAGTAACAGAAGATAAATGCTGAAAGTAAATGGCACCAAGAATTTTATACTGGTTCGGTTATAAATAACCTACTCCATAGTTCAAGGAACACCTTCCTTGGTTCACACTAATCACACACACGCAATACATCTTACCATAGGGTTGATGGAGTTACACACTAACTCCAACCCTATACAAACCTTGTACAATGAATACAATTTGCACGAACACCACCACCTCGCAAGAATGAAGATTGATCACACATTGATCAATCTTTTACAAAGATAAAGAGTATGTGGTGGTCTATTACAAGCCTATTCAAGAATGAGAATATAAGTACAATAGGCTTTCAAGAAGAAGAAAGAAAGAGAGTGTAGAAGAAGAGAGGCTAGGCGTTTTGATCACTTGATTTTGCAATGATTGTGCTTGTCTTGTTTTTGCTCATCTTCTTTCCTTTTATTTCCATGTAGCCGTCCCCTTGTGCTATCCCCCTCTTGAAAATTATCTTCTAAGTCCTTGGGAGAATGTAAGACATCATTGTGACATGGTCTTGCTTACTTGGCATCTTCTTATTGGATGATCATTTAAGCTTTGCTTACTTGGCACTTCATGATTGGTTGGATATTGTCATCATTGATGACTTGGAAAAATCTGAATATATCACTCAAAACATGTGCCAAAATCAACATAAAATAATTTCCATAATCCATAAGATTGTCACATCAATTTAGCAAGACAAAATTTCTTCCTTACCAGGGAAAAAATCGGCCATGCTGAGTATTTACCATGCTGAATTTTCAGCATGTGATACATGGAGGTAAAGTTCAAAATATTACCATTTTTCTTTGATTTTTCTTTTTAAAATAAATCACCAATTGATGACAAATATCCTTATCAAATTGGAAATGATTTGGACTCCCACTTGGCCTCAATTTCGGCCATTATACATACTACACATGCTGAAAAATTTCAGCATGTGTGATATATAAAATATCACTCTTTATGACTTTGAAAAATATTTAAATTTCTTCCATTTCTTCTTCCAATCAATCACATAATTCAAGATGATAAAATATGTCACATTAAACTCCAAAATTTCGGCCAGCCTATTTCAACATGCTGAAATTTTCAGCATGTGTTTCAAATGTAACAAAGTTTGAAACCTTACCATTTGTAGCTTCTTTCTTTAATTCACCAATATTGCATGATTGATTCTTGACCAATCAATATGCCAACAAAGCTCCACATAGGCTCCATCTCAGCTGTAGGTGGCGTGGATGATGTATATGCATGTGCTGAAATTTATTTTTGCTAAGTTAGGAACTAAGCTCCATATAGGCTCCATCTCAGCTGTAGGTCGCCTATGATGAGATCATGTGGGTGATCTCTATGCCATCTTGGTTGATTATTTTCTATGTTATCATGCATTTCTATGTGATCATGTGTTACACCCTGAAAATTTGTACTAATCGTTATGTGCTAAGTTAGGAACTAAGTAGCCGTTGGTGTAACGATCCTTTCGAAACTAAATTAGCTATAGCGTGATAACTATGTATGAATGATTTTGTAATTACATATAATTGTTATATATGTGTGTGTGTGTCTATATATATATATATATATGTATATATATATATGTATATATATATATATGTGTGTGTATATATATATATGCATATAGGTAATAATATAGAGTAGGAAAAGAAAAAAATAGAAAAATAAGTGAAATGCAATAGGAAAAAAAATATTGAAGAGGGCCAGAGGAAAAATAAAATATAATAGATAAAAAATGAAAAGTGAATAAATGAGGGTGGATGGATAAGGCTTGATTTAAATTAAAAAAATAATAAATATGGAGGGAGATAATGGGGGTAACCGTTCCCCCACCCCCCAAAATTTCGGCAGGTTCAACCTTGAAAAGGGGCTAAGGGATTGAAAAACAAAAAGAATAAAAAATAAATAAATAGAAGAAAGAACGTAGAGAGGGCAGCAGCAGAAGAGAAAAGAAAGCAGAAAAAAAGAAGAAAGAGAGAAGGAGAAGGAAAAAGGGAGGGAGCCAATCGGGTCGCGTAGTTTTTATCTGCAATCCAGGTAGGTTTCCTTTTCCCCCTCCAATTGGTACAAATTCCGGCATGCTTTGGTGATATATTATGTGTTTATTGTTTTTAATTGTTGAAATATATACTATGTTGCTTGATCTGTGAAAAGCATGAGTTTTGATTATTGTGGAATGCGTTTGATTACTGTGTTTGATGACTGTGGAATGCGTTTGATTACTGTGTTTGATGACTGTGGAATGCGTATACTGTTTTGCGTGGACTGAATTTGATTTTAGGAGAAAATTTGATAATCAAAATAGTAAAACTGCCTTGGTTTTGAGTTTAGGGAAAAAATTTATAATCAAAATAGTAAAACTGCCTTGGTTTTGATTTTAGGGAAAAATTTGATAATCAAAATAGTATAACCTTTGCGCATGCGTTTTGAGATTGTGGAATGCTGCGGTCTATGCGATGCGTGCAGATTTGAAGTTAGGGATGAATTTGATATCAAAAGAATTTCTAGGATTTATTTTATTAATTTTATTTAATTAATAAAAAATAGTATTAAGTATAGGAAAAAATATAAGTAAATATCAGAAAATCATAAATAAATTCTAGAAATTATAAAATATCGAAATTAAATGATTTTCATCAAATTTCTGTGTAGCGGGCCGATTGTACGTAGGTCTGACTCATTTACTTAATATATATAAAATACAATAAAATAAAATAATCTACTGAGCCGACCGCGGGCCGAGCCGAATGGCCAACGGACCGGGCCCCAGTTGGCTGGCCCAATTAAACGGAAAAAATATATATATAATAAAAAATAATATAATTCTGAATTTCTAGAAATTCTATAATTGTTATTTAATTAATTTTAAATAGTAATAATTATAGGAAAGTTGTAAATAAAATCGAAAAATTATATATAAATTCCAGAAATTATAAATTGATGAAACTAGATCATTTTCATTAAAATTCGGTAATTGTGATAATTTATCTAATTTAGATAATTAAGAAATAAATAGAAATAAATAGGAGAAAAATAAGGAGAAATATGGAAAAGCCCGATGAATGTATACGAAAAGTGGGAAAATGGAGTTGACTTCGAACAACGCTGAATCAATACCCGATAATAAGTGAACCTAGAATTGAGTGCCAGAGGATGGTGAAGATGGGCCAGGGGCCTCAGGCGTTTGTGTTTTTGCATTCATGGCACGTGCATTACATGATGGCGGATCGTGACGTACGTGTCACGGGCGCTCAGGATGGTGTACGGTGGCGGGGCCACGACACTCAGGATGGTGTGCGGTGGCGCAGCCACGCACACTCAGTATGGTGACTGTGGGGTGTACGACCTGCAGCCGCTCAGTAAGACCCGGGTTCATGCATTGCACGATGGAGATATCGCATTCTGTGTGACATGACTTTGTTGCGTGTGACATGCATAGTAGGACATGCATCATGATGTTACGCATTCTTTATCTGGAGTGAATTACTTTCCGCAGTCTTTCATATGCTTATGTGATATCATGTTTTATGTGTTATATGTTATATCATTTTAGTATGCTAGTCTTGCACGAGTTGGAGGCAGGTGCCTACTGGGTGATTTCCTGTCACTCACCCCTACTTCCCCCCCCCCCCCACCAGGTGAGCAGGAAAAGACTTATGACTACGTCTTTGTTGAGGACGGGGCTGATACGGTGGGGTGGACAGACTGATGGTCGCGCCTAGGATATAAAGAAGACCCTGCGACCGTTTGTCTTTATTTTATTGGGATCTCATCGGACATTACCTTGTTTAGGTTTTCAGACTTACATTATTGTCAGGTTTGGGTTCAATAATGTACTAAGGAATTTTATTTGTCAAGGAAATGTTATGTTATTGTATTTCGTTTCCGCGCAAAAAATTTCTACGTCTTTTCAGACATGTTGGAAATTGATTCGACGCCTTGTATTCTCCTTAGTGAGATACGGCGGGCACACTGTTCTCGTTGCTAGGGTTCGGGAGCGGGGCGCTACAGGTGGTATCAGAGCCGAGGCTTCAGATCCGCCTCGGAAACGCAGGATTAATTAGATCACTTAGACATAAGTTATGACCCCTAATAAATGAAGTAGACCTAAGTTATGATCGGGTTAGGGGAGGTGTGTGCCGTTGGTGAGCTTTCTCTATGTCATTACCGTTGTACCTCAGAACTTTCACGTGAGCACCCTAAATGTTAAAATTCATCTATTACTTCCGTCAATCCCAATTCTCGTCGAGGTTCTCGCGGAGTCCCAGAAAATTCTGCTCGCGATGGAAGTACAGTCGTAGAGGAGTGCATGGCCACCGCGGCCACTATGTGCTCATTGTTGATGGCACGTTTGGGTCAGTGTGGGAGGATTATGCAAGCGTGAGTGCCACAACAAGGACGTTTTACGAGTAAAGGCACTGAACAGAGGCCGACACTACCATCACAGCAGAATCAGGTACAACATAAAGAGAAGCAAGGATCAGTGGCAGAGTCAAACTGTCGGCGACCAAGTCTCAATGACTCATCCTCGGTACATATGATGTTAGTCAGAGATAAATGATCAGAGTTGCGCAGGAAAAGCATGGGTTTTCTTAAGTCACGTAAGTTCAGAACAGTGAACCTCAGTGGATCCGAAAAAGATTAAGGATATCGTTGAGTAGCCCGGACCGACCAAGGTGACTGAAGTAACGAGTTTTCTTGGTTTGGCCAGCTGCTAAATGGAATTTGTTGAAGTATTTTTGTCGATACTGGTGGCCTGAGTAGACAAAAGCATAAGGCGGCGAAGTTCGAGAAGACCGTTGATATTAGCAAAGTTTCATTGAGCAAAAAAAAAAAGACCATAATACACGATTTTACTAATTAACTATGTATACTCACAGTGATCAATACAATATACCTTAACGACATATTTCCACATATCAAATGCGCACTAGAATATCAACCATACAAAATCCAACATAATTACACAAAGAAACATAACACAGTACCAAAAAAAAAAGAGAGAAGAGATATCACATAACATAATGTATTAAGATTATACAGCAACATAATTCATCAAATTATATATATATATATATATATACCACATAAAATAAATCAGGTGCATAGACACAACATAATGCACTCCATACTCATGTGCGACACAAACAAATACATAACCTACCCTATCCTGTAAACAAAATAACTTAAGTTGTTAATAGGAAAATGGCAGTCACAGCTGCAAAACTAATAGCTTGCCTCACCATTCTATGTCTAATAAAATTTACTAATTCAAGTACAACATGAACAATAAACACCACAGAGTGCAAAAAAAAAATTTACCGCCACATATAAAAAAAAAGAAGAAAGAAGAAAAATCTACCAGCTTGTGGTAACGTGCTTACATAAAAATAATATGCATAAAACATACTAACTATTAAAATGTGTACACCCTTACAATAGTATGACTCGGTGAGTTGTAATGAACCAACCGACTTATTAAACTATATAAGTGAGAAACACACAAAACACACAAAACACACAAAACACAAACAGTACAAGTGCAAAAGATAAATAATAAATGTTTATATACACATGCACTTATACATACAAAGTGACCAACATGGAAATACGAAGTAATAGGTAACAGCTCACAATATATATAGAATACGATAATAACGTAGGAGTAGCGAACATACGAAAGATATACGATAAGTCAGGAGTATATATGCTAAATGATAACTGAAAAAAAAAAACCAATGCCAGATATCAGTGCGCACATGATGTGTATTGATCAACATGTTCTAAAAATGCTGAACAAATCCATATAAGATAATGTAAGGTGAAAGTTTGTTTGTTTTAGTCATGGTTTCTATACAAAAGTAATAAAGTACGTAAAGCATAGTTGTTGTGTTATTTTGATTACTCAAAAGAGAACTTCCAAAATCATCGTTAAATATAAGATAAGTTAATTTATAGGATGATTTTAAAACAACAATAAATGAGATACATTATACGCATTTATTAATGAAGGCATTTTTGAAGCCATATCAACGCTAAGCAACGGTACAATCCAAGCCTAAATGAAACAACTTTACTTACCAAAACCTCATATTTTCATATGTACAGCAACACCTAATTTTCGTAAAGCACACATCTTTTAAATTATATAATTTATCCCACCATGTAATATATCATATATTTATGGACTTTTACTCATAAAAAAAACAAACAAAACATTTTTAAGGCCAAAGCCCTCTGTCCTACCCCAGGTGGCCCTCGTCCATGCACAAAAATATCACACATCTTGTTCCAATTCTTCCATATGCATATACTTGACACAGTTTTGGACAATTTATTTCTGACCCAGCTACATAAACAGCAAAGAATTCTCTTCATATATGCATATGGACATCTCAATTCATAGTCAGGAACACCCAGATAAATTATATATCTACATTACAGTAAAACCTATGCATTATGCATTTCCCTTGAATAATATATATTACAATATGTAGACAACAACAAGGTAAGCTAGTACGAAAAATATAGAGTACAAGTAAAAAAAATATTTTTTTTATGATTAACAACCAACATAAGTACAAAAAAAAGATCACGATAAACAAAGACTAAAATGAACGCACATGGCGTGTGTACCGCTTAAAACTCAACTAACAGATAATATAAACGTAATACACGTGACAAACTGCAGATTACGGTTGTGAATTCATGAGCTACCTATAAAACATAAGTTATACATTAGATTAAAATAGGATACACAACGTACTATATGTCAATACCAAACACGTTCAAAAACTTAACGCTTAAAACGACAGTACATATTAAAACTCGTTTATGCGGATATATAGTGGACGTGGGTACATTTGGGCACTGCATTTCATCCCCAGACCGATGGGCAATCAGAGAGGGCGACATAGACGTTGGAGGTCATGCTGAGAGCTTGCGCCATTGACCTTAAGGGAAATTGAGATGGTACGATCAAGTTGATTGAGTTTTCCTACAACAACAGTATCATAGCACCATCAACATGACACCATTTGAGATGCTCTATGGGCGTAAGTGCAGATCCCCTATTCATTGGGACAAATTTGCGAAGCGGTCTATTACTGGTCCAGAGCTGGTTGAGCAGATCAAGGAGGAAGCAAAGTAGATTCGAGAAAGACTTAAGGTTACCCAAGACAGAAGTAAGAGTGGGCAGATTCGAAGAGACCCCTATTCGAATTATAGGCCGGTAAGACCAGGAGCTGAGGAGGAAGAACATTCCATAAGTCAAAGTACAATGGAGCAATGATAAGGAAAACGAAGCGACATTATAGCTGGAAAATCAGATGCGGGAGTGCTACCCCTACTTCTTCGAACAAGGTACGACAAGTTTCGAGGACGAAACTTCTTGTAAGGGGGGTAGAATGTTACACCCTGAAAATTTGTACTAATCGTTATGTGCTAAGTTAGGAACTAAGTAGCCGTTTGTGTAACGATCCTTTCGAAACTAAATTAGCTATAGCGTGATAACTATGTACGAGTGATTTTGTAATTACATATAATTGTTATATATGTGTGTGTGTGTGTCTATATTATCATATATATATATATATGTATGTATATATATATATATGTATATATATATATTTGCATATAGGTAATAATATAGAGTAGGAAAAGAAAAAAAATAGAAAAATAAGTGAAATGCAATAGGAAAAAAAATATTGAAGAGGGCGAAGGAAAAAGAAAATAGAATAGATAAAAAAAATGAAAAGTGAATAAATGAGGGTGGATGGATAAGGCTTGATTTAAATTAAAAAAATAACAAATATGGAGGGAGATAATGGGGGTAACCATTCCCCCACCCCCCAAAATTTCGGCAGGTTCAACCTTGAAAAGGGGCTAAGGGATTGAAAAACAAAAAGAATAAAAAATAAATAAATAGAAGAAAGAACGTAGAGAGGGCAGCAACAGAAGAGAAAAGAAAGGAGGAAAAAAAGAAGAAAGAGAGAAGGAGAAGGAAAAAGGGAGGGAAGCCAATCGGGTCGCGTAGTTTTTATCTGCAATCCAGGTAGGTTTCCTTTTCCCCCTCCAATTGGTACAAATTCCGGCATGCTTTGGTGATATATTATGTGTTTATTGTTTTTAATTGTTTAAATATATACTATGTTGCTTGATCTGTGAAAAGCATGAGTTTTGATTATTATGGAATGCGTTTGATTACTGTGTTTGATGACTGTGGAATGCATATACTATTTTGCACGGACTGGATTTGATTTTAGGGAAAAATTTGATAATCAAAATAGTAAAACTGCCTTGGTTTTGATTTTAGGGAAAAATTTGATAATCAAAATAGTATAACCTTTGCGCATGCGTTTTGAGATTGTGGAATGCTGCGGTCTATGCGATGCGTGCAGATTTGAAGTTAGGGATGAATTTGATATCAAAAGAATTTCTAGGATTTATTTTATTAATTTTATTTAATTAATAAAAAAATAGTATTAAATATATTTATTTACAACTTTCCTATAATTATTACTATTTAAAATTAATTAAATAACAATTATAGAATTTCCAGAAATTCAGAATTATATTATTTTTTTATTATATATATATTTTTCCGTTTAATTGGCCAGCCAACTGGGGCCCGGTCCATTGGCCATTCGGCCCGGCCCGCGGTCGGCTCAGTAGATTATTTTATTTTTGTATTTTATATATATTAAGTAAATGAGTCAGACCTACGTACAATCGGCCCGCTACACAGAAATTTGATGAAAATCATTTAATTTCGGTATTTTATAATTTCTAGAAGTTATTTATGATTTTCTGATATTTACTTATATTTTTCTATCGGAAAATTATATATAAATTCTAGAAATTATAAATTGATGAAACTAGATTATTTTCATTAAAATTCGGTAATTGTGATAATTTATCTAATTTAGATAATTAGGAAATAAATAGAAATAAATAGAAGAAAAATAAAGAGAAATATGGAAAAAGCACGATGAATGTATACGAAAAGTGGGAAAATGGAGTTGACTCCGAACAACGCTGAATCAATACCCGATAATAAGTGAACCTAGAATTGAGTGACGGAGGATGGTGAGGATGGGCCATGTGCCTCAGGCGTTTGTGTTTTTACATTCATGGCACGTGCATTACATGATGGCGGGTCGTGACGTACGGGTCACGGGCGCTCAGGATGGTGTACGGTGGCGGGGCCATGACACTCATGATGGTGTGTGGTGGCGCGGCCACGCACACTCAGTATGGTGACTGTGGGGTGTACGACATGCAGCCGCTCAGTAGGACCCGGGTTCATGCATTGCACGGTGGAGATATCGGCATTCTGTGTGACATGACTTTATTGCGTGTGACATGCATAGTAGGACATGCATCATGATGTTGCGCATTCTTTATCTGGAGTGAATTACTTTCCGCAGTCTTTCATATGCTTATGTGATATCATGTTTTATGTGTTATGTGTTATATCATTTTAGTATGCTAGTCTTGTACGAGTTGGAGGCAGGTGCCTACTGGGTGATTTCCCGTCACTCACCCCTACTTCCCCACCCACCAGGTGAGCAGGAAAAGACTTATGACTACGTCTTTGTTGAGGACGGGGCTGATACGGTGGGGTGGACAGACTGATGGTCGCGCCTAGGATATAAAGAAGACCCTACGACCGTTTGTCTTTATTTTATTGGGATCTCATCGAACATTACCTTGTTTAGGTTTTCAGACTTACGTTATTGTCAGGTTTGGCATCAATAATGTACTAAGGAATTTTATTTGTCAAGAAAACGTTATGTTATTTTATTTTGTTTCCGCGCGAAAAATTTCTACGTCTTTTCGGACATGTTGGAAATTGATTCGACGCCTTGTATTCTCCTTAGTAAGATACGGCGGGCGCACTGTTCCCGTTGCTAGGGTTCGGGAGCAGGGCACTACATCATGCATTTCTAGTGTGTCATTCATATCATGCATATCAAATGTACCATCATCTTCATTCAACACGGGTTTCAATTCAAAGTCATCGTCATATTCTTTATCTTTATCAATCTCACCAAATTCGTTGAATTTCACATGAATAGATTCCATGATTTGTCTAGTGAGAGGATCATAACATCTATATGCCTTTGAATTTATAGAATATCCAACAAAAATGCACTCAATTGATTTGGTTTCAAATTTGTCTAAATTATCTTTTGTATTTAAAACAAAACATTTGCATCCAAACACACGAAAATAGTCAATCTTAGGCATGCGATCATTCAATATCTCATAAGGCGTCTTGTTTATTTTCTTTCTTATAGATAGGTGATTTACAATATAGCATGCACAATTTACGGCTTCCGCCCACAGAAATCTAGGCAATTCATTTTCGCATAACATAGTCCTAGTGATTTCTTGTAATGTACGATTTTTTCTTTCTACTACTCCATTTAATTGTGGAGTTCTAAGTGGCGAAAACTCATGCTTAATTCCCTTTTCTTCGCAAAATGAAATCATCTCTTTGTTTTTAAACTCACCGCCTCTATCGCTTCTTATCTTTTTCATATTGACACCGTATTGATTTTCAAGTTGTTTGATTAATTTTGCAATCTCAATGGCACTATCATCCTTATGTGCAAGAAATAAAGTCCAAGTATAACGAGAACAATCATCAACAATCACGCATGCATAGTGGCGCCCACCAAGGCTTGTAGTGCGACTAGGACCAAACAAATCAATATGTAATAGTTCTAAGACTCTAGTCGTACTTATTTCATTTTTAGGCTTAAGTGACTCACGTGTTTGTTTGCCTTTTATGCAAGATTCACACAACTGAAAGTTGTCTAAATCAAACTTAGGCAATCCTCGTATTAGGTTCTTTCGTTGAAGTTTTTCTAGTGTGGAGATACCAATGTGTCCTAAACGTCTATGCCATAAATTCACACTGGGTTCATTTGACATAAAGCACTTAACCTTAGCGTCTACCACATCATCCATAGAAAGCGTAAAAATGTTACCTTCTCGTTTTCCTTTTAAAACGGTTTCTCCATTTTTATTTATTATATTGCAATAAGGGTGAGTAAAACACACATTAAAACCATTGTCAACAAATTGAGAAATGCTAAGAAGATTGTAGGATAAGTTGCTTTCCAAAAAGACGTTGGAGATTTGGAGAGTGCTTGGATTTCCAATCGTACCTTTTCTGATGATCTTGCCTTTGTTGTTGTCTCCAAAGGTCACGGATCCACCTTTTGTGACCTTCTTTAATTTTGTGAACAAGCTCGGGTCACCCGTCATGTGCCTCGAGCATCCACTGTCAAGGAACCACTTAATAGTTGTATCTTTCGATGTGTGGGTTCCCTGCAATGTGCAAAGATGATTTAGGTACCCTTTTAACTTTGGGTCCTTTCGAGTTAGTTAATCACCTCTTGGTAAAAGTACCTTTCGGTACCCATACTTGGGTGATCCTTCTCGGTCTATCAAATGGAAAGAATGTAGATGAAGGTGCGATATAGTAGACATGTGGAGCATGCACTTTGGTCCTTTGCCCAAGAACTCCTTTATACTCATTGAATGAAGGACGATTTTGATATGTCCTTGTGTGTGTGTGCGTAGTATGTGGATGATATGGATGTCGTGTATGCATCACTCTTTTCTTTTCATATCTATGTGGTACAAAGTTATATTTCACATGATATGAAGAGGAATTGGGGCGTGATGAGGGTAGAGGCGGCTTTTGCGTCATCTTAGATGCCACTTGAGGCTTTGGGGTGTCTACTTTCTTAGACACAACAAACTTGGTAGGTTTGGTTGATACTTCATTAGTATCAACGTATCCCAAACCCGTTTTGTCACTGTCATGCTTTTGAGATAAGATAATACGATGCAGCATGTTAGATCCCGTATCAAACTGCTTCATCATTTTCTCTAATTCTGTATTCCTTGATTTCAAACTTGAAATCTCAGATTTCATTTCATTATTTTGAGTGGTCAATGATGAAATCTCTGTTTTTAATGCAATAATGACACATGATGACTCTTTCTTTGAATCGGTTAATTGAGTGACAAGATTCTCGTTAGTGGATTCCAACAGTTTCTTGTCTTCAATTAATCGCTTCTTTTCCTTAGCGAGAGTCTTAGTGAATTTGTGCAATTCTAAATACTGACTAAAAAGATCATCATAAGAAGGTTCAGAGTCAGAATCAGAATCAGATGATACCTCATTAGATGCTTTGGATGCAAAGCATACTTGTGCAGTCTCCTCTTCGGTCTCAGTTTCAGAATCTGATGAATCACTCCAGGTGGAGGCCTTTAGAGCACGTTTCCTTTGCTTGGGTTCTGAGACGAGTCTATTTTTGTTCCGCTCTTTGTCAGGGTATTTAGTTGTTTGATTTTCTTTATTGGGGCAGTCATATGATAAGTGTCCGAGTTTGCCATATTCATAACATTTTACATCTTTATCATTTGACTTGTTCTTATTTCTCTTAGTTTTAGTGCCCTTATTTTTGTTTCTAAATGACCTTCTCATAAATTTTCTTAAGCCTTTAGCCAATAGAATTAGATCATCGTTATCCGATTCAGAATCGCTATCATCTACGTGATCGGAAGGAGAAGTGACGTATTCATTTGATTTAAAAGCAATAGCTTTACCTTGTTTAGATGATTCCGATTTCCGTATGGTGAGTTTATTCTCATAGACCTTAAGTGATCCGATTAATTCTTCCATCTTTATTGACATAGTTTCCTTGCTTTCCTCTATTGCAGTCACTTTAGGGTCCCACTCGGATGGAAGGCTTCGTAAGACTTTCTGCACCTTTTCCTGCGTGGTAAAAGCTTTACCAAGAGACTCAAGAGAGTTGTAGATGTTAGTCAAACGAAGATCCATATCAACAATAGACTCATTAGGCAACAATTTAAACGACTCAAGTGTGGACATAAGCATGTTTATTTTTGACTCTTTTACTTGACTCGTGTCTTCGTGTTTAATTTCTAGTATCCTCCATATTTCTTGTGCACTCGAACAGTTTGAGACATAACTAGACTCACTTTTACTTAATCCATTTAGGAGCAATTGCATAGCCCTAGCATTCATACTAAGTTTCTTTTTATCATCACTCGTATATTCTTGTCTAGATTTAACAACTTCTAATGTGACTCCGTCTACGGTGGATAACTTAGATGGGTCAAAAGGACCATCTTCTATTATCGACCAAAGATCAATATCGATATCCATAAGAAAAAGCTTCATTCTAAGTTTCTACTGAATAAACGACTCACCGTCAAAAAGAGGAGGCCTTTGGCTCGACATACCTTCTTGCTCGGTTTTGAGATTTGTGGTTGCCATCTCACTGAATCGTTGGATTCTTTGAAGTGAGTGTTCCTGCGCTCTGATACCACTTGTAGGATCTGCAAGGCACCACTAGAAGGGGGGGGGGGGTTGAATAGGTGGTGCGGAAAGTGTGGTTTTTAAAATTTGTTTAAAACTAAACAACTCAACTTCTGAAAACAGTTTCTGTTTTCAGGACCAGTTTTAAAACGATTTTAAAACCAGGTTATAGGTCTCCAAAAATTCTGAAATTTTGAGAGAACTTAGCCTCAGATGTTATGAGGGTCCCCTAAAAATTTCAAATTAAAATTCAACCTTTAACCCATTTAGAAACCGTTGGAGATTAGATTGCACGAATCTGCCAGAAACGGTAGACGGTTTTGAAAAATTTATTCCTATTTGTGTGTAAGTCCAAATGCTCTGAAAATTTAACCTCTAACTCCTTATATACTATATTTAAGTGGGTTGAAACAGTTTTGCAAAATTCGTTTGGGAAGTAGGTCAATTACAATCAGAGTCTCAACCTTTGCAAGTCTGAAAATCAGACTGCACTAGTCTCAGAACTTTTGATGTTTGATCGACTTATACTTATCCAAAAGGGTTGAAACTTGTGCCAAATTAACCCTAGAATGTGTGGCTATGTTTCTGGAAATTTTCATGTGAAGGTCGTTTACTATTTTTACCAACGCAAACAAAAAGAGTAAACTGTGAAGTAACAGAAGATAAATGCTGAAAGTAAATGGCACCAAGAATTTTATACTAGTTCGATTATAAACAACCTACTCCAGTCTTCAAGGAACACCTTCCTTGGTTCACACTAATCACACACACGCAATACACCTTACCACAGGGTTGATGGAGTTACACACCAACTCCAACCCTTTACAAACCTTGTACGATGAATACAATTCGCACGAACACCACCACCTCGCAAGAATGAAGATTGATCACACCTTGATCAATCTTTTACAAAGATAAAGATTATGTGGTGGTCTATTACAAGCCTATTCAAGAATGAGAATATAAGTACAATAGGCTTTAAAGAAGAAGAAAGAAAGAGAGTGTAGAAGAAGAGAGGCTAGGCGTTTTGATCACTTGATTTTGCAATGCTTGTGCTTATCTTGTTTTTGCTCATCTTCTTTCCTTTTACTTCCATGTAGCCATCCCCTTGTGCTATCCCCCTCTTGAAAATTATCTTCTAAGTCCTTGGGAGAATGTAAGACATCATTGTGACATGGTCTTGCTTACTTGGCATCTTCTTATTGGATGATCACTTAAGCTTTGCTTACTTGGCACTTCATGATTGGTTGGATATTGTCATCATTGATGACTTGGAAAAATCTGAATATATCACTCAAAACATGTGCCAAAATCAACATAAAATAATTTCCATAATCCATAAGATTGTCACATCAATTTAGCAAGACAAAATTTCTTCCTTACCAAGGAAAAAATCGGACATGATGAGTATTTACCATGCTGAATTTTCAGCATGTGATACATGGAGGTAAAGTTCAAAATATTACCATTTTTCTTTGATTTTTCTTTTTAAAATAAATCACCAATTGATGACAAATATCCTTATCAAATTGGAAATGAATTTGGACTCCCACTTGGTCTCAATTTCGGCCATTATACATACTACACATGCTGAAAAATTTCAGCATGTGTGATATATAAAATATCACTCTTTATGACTTTGAAAAATATTCAAATTTCTTCCATTTCTTCTTCCAATCAATCACATAATTCAAGATGATAAAATATGTCACATTAAACTCCAAAATTTCGGCCAGCCTATTTCAACATGCTGAAATTTTCAGCATGTGTTTCAAATGTAACAAAGTTTGAAACCTTACCATTTGTAGCTTCTTTCTTTAATTCACCAACATTTGTAGCTTCTTTCTTTAATACACACATGTTATATTCCAATCAGCCGTTAATTTAATTTTCTAGAACACTTTAAAATGTATAACATATGTAAAAAGTGTCTAGATACGTGTCGTATGATGTGCCAAAAATATTCCATGTGTTGTGTACGTAGAAAACCGAATTTTCGATGTTTATCGATTACCTGATTTTTCTCTAATTTAATTCCAACTTTTTGCACATGTTATATATATTATGTTACACATAATATATATAATATATACTTTAAATCTCAGCACTTGGATGGTCTAAAGTGGCGCCAATAACATGTGTCAAAATTAAAATTGGAATCTTCACATTTTGGCCTTAATGTGGGATGATTTGTGTGTGCCAACATGGAAAGAATTTTTGGCTGAAAATATTGTCATGTGCACGAAATTTTTGATGATTTTTGAGGTGTAGGGGCTGGCCATCTATTTATGGCAAGTACGTGACACGTTGGCGAAGTTTCGGTATTCGCCCGATACGACAATTTTTGGTTTAGAACCTTTTAATGTGTCGTATTTAATTTGTCATCACCATGTCTTATATCATATGATATAAGACCTGAATATACTCATAAATATGAGTTAAGTATGATGGTGTGACGTTAACATACGTACGTAAAATATATAACGTGTTGGTAGTACGTTGGAATACATGTGTATGTGCCTTTAAAAAAAATCTGAAAATATATGTATATATATGTGTGTATGGCGTGTATATATTAATGAGAGGAGGAGGAGAAGACTTTCCTTCCTTAGCCTTGTTGCCTTTGTGCCTTTTCCAAATGTAGCTTCCTTTAATGAACTACTTAGTTTAATTAACTAAGTACTTCACTTAATGAACTAGTTTAGTTCATTAATGGTGGCACCTGAAAATAGTGTAAACACAACAAATGTTTGCCATATGATGTAAGCTTTAACGCTTCATGGCTTGTTGGTACGGCAACATTATATATGAGCTAAATAAAGCAAGTAATAAGCAATGTATCATGCATACATGTATATCATGCACATGTTTTACCTCATTTATTTAAATCACATATTTTGAAATCACTCAAACCCCTTTTTCTCCACAACCACAACTAAGGCGTCACCCCGCAGAAGAAGTGAGGATGACAACCTCAGACCACCAGACATCGAGCCAAGAAGGTTTGTTCCTCCAACACAACCAAGAAGGTATGCTCCAAGAAGGTACAATGATGACTACATTCCATTTGAGCAAGATGATTATGACTTTGATGACCACGCTCCCCGTGGTTGCCAAAGACGCCAAAATCCCCTTTTCCCGCAAGATGATGATTTTCTCAAAACAAAAATAAATATTCCCATGTTTTATGGTAAAAGTAATGCGGAGGAGTATTTGGAAGGGGAAACAAAAGTGGATCTAATCTTTTCTTCTACCAACTACAGTGAATTACAAAAAGTGAGGTACGCTTCTATTGAGTTTTCTGGTTACGCACTAAATTGGTGGACAAATTTGTGTCGAAATAGGACTAAGACAAGACAACCTCCAATTTCCACTTGGGAAGAAATGAAATTTGAAATGAGACAACGTTTTATCCTAAAAAAATTTGAGAGTTCTATTTTCACAAGTTTGCAAAACTTAAGACAAGGTTCCAAAAGTGTAGACGAGTACTACAAAGAGTTAGAAATTTTGTTGGAAAGGTCTAACTTGCAGGAACCCAAAGAAGCCACCAAGGCTCGTTTCTTACATGGTCTAAACCGGGAGATTGCGCAAAGAGTTGAGCTTCAACCTTACCTCGATCTCACAATCATGGTCCATATGGCTGACAAGATTGAACACCAACTAAAGGTACGCAGTTCCTCCAATTTCAATTCCACTTATCGTACAAATCAGTCTTCATCAAGATTTTCTAGCAAGCCTTCAGGAACGGAAAGCTCACGGCCTACAGAAGGCCAAACACGTGACCAAGGTCTGTCACAAAGGATGGACAACCGTGTGCAGACCACACAAAGGCGAGATGACGGCGTCAAACAAAAGGCTCCTACCAGAAATTCTTTTGATCTCTCAAACAGGTTTAGGGACATTAAATGCTATAAATGTCAAGGATGTGGTCACATAGGAAAAGAGTGTCCTAATGCAAAACGAATCATATTAATTGAGGAAACCAATGAATATGTGTATGAGTCCGAAGCATGAAAACAAAACTGAGCATGATAATGAAATCGAACCTGAAGAGGATCCAGACGCATTAGATGATTTTGACACTAAGGAATTTCTTGTTGTGCGTAGAGCTTTGAATGCATATTCGAAATTAGATGATCACGAACTGTAGAGAAAAAGGTGTTTGAGTGATTTCAAAATGCATGATTTAAATAACGTGTTACAAAGAAATGCATGACATATTTTATGACATGACACATTGTTGCATAAAACTTGCCTTATATAGTTCATATATAAAGTTGTCGTACTAATGAGTCATGAAGCTTTAAAGCTTACATTAAAGGGCAAGCATTTGTTGTGTTTGAACTATTTTCTGGTGCCACCATTAATGAACTAAACTAGTTCATTAACTGAAGTACTTAGTTAATTAAACTAAGTAGTTCATTAAAGGAAGCCATATTTGGAAAAGGCATAAAGGCAACAAGTTGAAGAAAGGAAAGTCTTCCTCCTCTCCTCTCCACACGCCATTTAAATATATATATATATATATATATATATATATATATTCAGATTTTTTTGAAAAAGACACATACACATATATTCCAACGTACTACCGACACGTTACATATTTTACGTACGTACGTTAACGTCACACCACTATACTTAACTCATATTTATGAGTATATTCAGGTCTTATATCATATGATATAAGTCATGGTGATGACAAATTTATTACGACACGTTTAAAAGGTTCTAAACCAAAAATTATCGTATCAAGCGAATACCGAAACTTCGCCAACGTGTCACGTACTTGCCATAAATAGATGGCCAGCCCCTACACTTCAAAAATGGCCACAAATTTCGTGGCTTACATGGTATGTGCAGCCATAAAATCATTCCATGTTGGCACACACAAATCACCCTCAATTAAGGCAAAATTGTGAAAATTCCAAAATTCAATTTTGACACATGTTTTGGGTGCCACTTTAAGATCAGCCTATAAGATGAATATTAAAGTTTAATTTATGTATATTATGTGTAACATAATATATATAACATGTGCAAAAAGTTGGAATTTAATTAGAGAAAAATCGGGTAATTGATAAACGTCGAAAATTCGGTTTTCTATGTGAGACATGGAACATTTTTGGCATGGCATATAACATGTATCTAGACACTTTTTACATATTTCATACATCTCAAAGTGTTCTAGAAAAATTCAATTAAGGACTGATTGGAATATACCATGTGCGTATAATTAAATGTGCGCTATTTTACAAAGTTTGCAAAAATAAAATTCTGCACATGTATCTTCATGTCACACGCCTAAACCATCTATATTGGACCATATGTGGAGCTTTGTTGGCATCTTGATTGGTCAAGAATGAAGCATACAATGTTGGTGACATAAAGAAAGGAACTACAAAAGGTAATATTTCAAACTTTGTCACATTTATGACACATGCTGAAAATTCAGCATGTGTAGTCTAGGCTGGCCGAATTTTGTCACTTAATGAAGGATATTTTTCTATCTTGAAAATGTGGATTAATTGAAAGATAGTATGGAAGTGTTTTGAATGTTCTATGGAAACAAATAAGGTGATATTTTTAAATATCATACATGCTGAAAATTTCAGCATGTTTGTAATGTATGTTGGCCGAAATTTGGTCTTTATTGGTGACTAATTTTTATTCCAAAAATCATAAGAATGTCTTGTACTAAATGGTGATTGATTTCTTGGATTAAATCAAAGTAAACTTGGCAATATTTTGAATGAAATGCAAATGTTACACATGCTGAAATTTCAGCATGTGCAAGATGAGTTATGGCCAATTTTTTCAAGGCAAATTGGAGTTATTTGCCTAGCTAATTTTGTGGGATGATCTTGTGACTTATGGTAATAAGTTTATGGCTAATTGGCACACGCTTTTTGAGGTTTAATTTCAGATTTATCTAGTCATCAAATGATGACAACATTCATCCAATCAATAAGTGCCAAGTAAGCAAGAGCTTAATGATCATCCAATGAGGAGATGCCAAGTAAGCAAAGACATTGTATTCTCATACAAGATTTGTAAAGGGTTGGAGTTGGTGTGTAGCTCCATCAACCCTATGGTAAGGTGTTCTTTGTGTTGTGTGATTAGTGCTAACAGAGGAAGGTGTCCTCGAAGACTGGAGTAGGTCGTTTATAACCGAATTAGTATAAAATTCCTGGTGTTATTTACTTTCAGCACTTACTTTCAGTTTCAGCACTATTTATTGTTTTTAATCACGTTGGTAAAAAGAGTAAACGAATTTCAAATATCACAAAACTTTCCAGAGTCATAGCCTCACATCTTAAGGTTATTTTGGAGCAAGTTTCAACCCTTTTGGACAAGTATAAATCATTCAAACGTCCAAAGTTCTGAGACTAGTGCAGTCTGATCTTCAGGCTTGCAAAGGTTAAGACTTTGATCGTATTTGACTAACTTCCCAAAAGAATTTTTCAAAACTGTTTCAACCCATTTAAATATAACTAATAAGGGATTAGTCATTAAATTTTTAGAGCATTTGGAGTTCAGGACAAATAGGAATTAATTTTTCAAAACAGACTATCAGTTCTGGTAGATTTGCGCAATCTGACCACCAACAATTTTTCAAGAGGTTAGAGGTTCAAGTTTAATCTGAAAGTTTTAGGAGATACTCAGAACATCTGAGGCTAAGGTCTCTCCAAATTTCAGAATTTTTAAAGACCTGCAATCTAGTTTTCAAATCGTTTTAAGACTAGTCTTGAAAACAGAAACTGTTTTCAGAAGTTGGGTTTTTGGTTTAAAACTATTTTAAAAACCACATTTTTCGCACCCACTATTCAAACCCCCCTTCTAGTGGTGCCTTGCAGATCCTACAAGTGGTATCAGAGCGCAGGAAATATCAAAAGGATCCAAAAATCTAAGTGAGATGGAAACCACAAACTTAAAAACCGAGCAAGAAGGTATGTCTAGTCAAAGGCCTCCTCTCTTTGACGGTGAGTCTTTCATTCAATGGAAGTTAAGAATGAAACTTTTCCTTATGGCAATTGATATTGATCTTTGATCAATTATAGAAGATGGTCCTTTCGTTCCATCAAAATTATCCATTGCAGATGGAGTCACACTAGAGGTCATTAAGCCTGGGCAAGAGTACACTAGTGAGGATAAAAAGAAACTGAGCATGAACGCTAGGGCTATGCAATTACTTCTAAATGGACTAAGTAAAAGTGAATCTAGCTATGTTTCAAATTGTTCTAATGCTCAAGAAATGTGGAGAATTCTTGAAATGAAACACGAAGGCACTAGTCAAGTAAAAGAGTCCAAGATCAACATGCTCATGTCCACACTCGAGTCATTCAAATTATTGCCAAATGAATGTATCGTTGATTTGGATCTTCGCTTAACTAACATTTACAATTCTCTTGAGTCTCTTGGCAAAGCCTTTACTATGCAGGAAAAGGTACAAAAGTGTAAAGAAAAAGGGGTTTGAGTGATTTCAAAATGCATGATTTAAATAACGTGTTACAAAGAAATGCATGACATATTTTATGACATGACACGTTGGTGCATAAAACTTGCCTTATATAGTTCATATATAATGCTGTCGTACTAACGAGCCATGAAGCTTTAAAGCTTACATCAAATGGCAAGAATTTGTTGTGTTTGAACTATTTTCAGGTGACACCATTAATGAACTAAACTAGTTCATTAAGTGAAGTACTTAGTTAATTAAACTAAGTAGTTCATTAAAGGAAGCAATATTTGGAAAAGGCACAAAGGCAACAAGTTGAAGAAAGGAAAGTTCTCCCTCTCCTCTCCACACGCCATTTTAAATAAATACATATATATTTTCAGATTTTTTGAAAAAGGCACATACACCTATATTCCAACGTACTACCGACACGTTATATATTTTACGTACGTACGTTAACGTCACACCACTATACTTAACTCATATTTATGAGTATATTTAGGTCTTATATAATATGATATAAGTCATGGTGATGACAAATTTATTACGACACGTTAAAAGGTTCTAAACCGAAAATTGTCGTATCGGGCGAATACTGAACCTTCGCCAACGTGTCACGTACTTGCCATAAGTAGATGGCCAGCCCCTACACTTCAAAAATAGCCACAAATTTCGTGGCTTACATGGTATGTGCAGCCATAAAATCATTCCATGTTGGCACACACAAATCACCCTCAATTAAGTCCAAATTGTGGAGATTCCAATTTCAATTTTGACACATGTTTTGGGCGCCACTTTAAGATCAGCTAAGTGCTGAATATTAAAGTTTAATTTATGTATATTATGTGTAAAATAATATATATAACATGTGCAAAAAGTTGGAATTTAATTAGAGAAAAATCGGGTAATTGATAAACGTCAAAAATTCGGTTTTCTACGTACACGAGACATGGAACATTTTTAGCATGGCATATAACATGTATCTAGACACTTTTTACATATTTCATACATCTCAAAGTGTTCTAGAAAAATTCAATTAAGGGCTGATTGGAATATACCATGTGTGTATAATTAAATGTGCACTATTTTACAAAGTTTGCAAAAATAAAATTCAACACATGTATCTTCATGTCACACGCCTAAACCATCTATATTGGACCATATGTGGATCTTTTTTGGCATCTTGATTGGTCAAGAATGAAGCATACAATGTTGGTGACATAAAGAAAGGAACTACAAAAGGTAATATTTCAAACTTTGTCACATTTATGACACATGCTGAAAATTCAGCATGTGTAGTCTAGGCTGACCGAATTTTGTCACTTAATGAAGGATATTTTGCTATCTTGAAAATGTGGATTAATTGAAAGATAGTATGGAAGTGTTTTGAATGTTCTATGGAAACAAATAAGGTGATATCTTTGAATATCACACATGCTGAAATTTTCAGCATGTGTGTAATGTATGTTGGCCGATTTTGAGGCACTATTGGTAACCAATTTTTATTCCAAAAATGATAAGAATGTCTTGCACTAAATGGTGATTGATTTCTTGGATTAAATCAAAGTAAACTTGGCAATATATGGAATAAAATGCAAATGTTACACATGCTGAAATTTCAGCATGTGCAAGAGCTTAATGGCCGAATTCTCAGATGGCATCTTGGAGTTATTTGCCTAGCTAATTTTATGGGATGATCTTGTGGCTTATGGTAATTTGTTTATGGCTGATTGGCACATGCTTTTTGATGTTTAATTTCAGATTTATCTAGTCATCAAGTGATGACAACATCCATCCAATCAATGAGTGCCAAGTAAGAAAGAGCTTAATGATCATCCAATGAGGAGATGCCAAGTAAGCAAGGACATGTCATAATGATGCAATACACTATTCAAAGGACTTAAAAGATAATTTTCAAGAGGAAGAAAAGGGTCCAAGGGGGCGGCCACAATGATAAAAGGAAAGAAGAAGAGCAAGATAAAAATAACACAAGTCTTACAAGCATACAAGGCCAAAACGTTTTCATCTCTTCTACACCTTCTTTCTTTCTTCTCTCTAAAAGCCTATTGTACTTATATTTATATACTTGAATAGGCTTCATATAGACCACCACATATTCTTTTCATTGCTGTAAAAGATTGATCAAGGTGTGATCAATCTTGCACTTGCAAGCTGGTGATATTCGTGTTCATTGTATTCTCATACAAGGTTTGTAAAGGACTGGAGTTGGTTTGTAACTCCATCAACCCTGTGGTAAGGTGTTCTTTGTGTTGTGTGATTAGTGCTAACCGAGGAAGGTGTCCTCGAAGACTGGAGTAGGTTGTTTATAACCGAACCAGTATAAAATTCCTGGTGTTATTTACTTTCAGCACTTACTTTCTGTTTCAGCACTGTTTATTGTTTTTAATCACGTTGGTAAAAATAGTACACGAATTTTAAAAATCACAAAAATTCCCAGAGTCATAGCCTCACGTCTTAAGGTTCTTTTGGCGCAAGTTTCAACCCTTTTGGACAGGTATAAGTCATTCAAACGTCCAAAGTTCTGAGACTAGTGCAGTCTGATCTTCAGGCTTGCAAAGGTTGAGACTTTGATCGTATTTGACTAACTTCCCAAAAGAATTTTTCAAAACTGTTTCAACCCATTTAAAAAAAACTAATAAGGGGTTAGTCATTAAAGTTTCAGAGCATTTGGAGTTAAGGACAAATAGGAATTAATTTTTCAAAACAGACTACCAGTTCTGGCATATTTGCGCAATCTGACCACCAATGATTTTTAAAGGGGTTAGAGGTTGAATTTTGATCTGAAATTTTTAGGAGACACTCAAAACATCTGAGGATAAGTTCTATCCAAATTTTAGAATTTTGAAGACCTCCAACCTAGTTTTCAAAACGTTTTAAAACTAGTCCTGAAAACAGAAACTGTTTTCAGAAGTTGTTTGGTTTAAAACTATTTTAAAAACTACATTTTCCGCACCCACTATTCAACCCCCCCTTCTAGTGGTGCCTTGCAGATCCTACAAGTGGTATCAGAGCGCAGGAAATATCAAAAGGATCCAACAATCTAAGTGAGATGGAAACCACAAACTTAAAAACCGAGCAAGAAGGTATATCTAGTCAAAGGCCTCCTCTCTTTGACGGTGAGTCTTTCATTCAATGGAAGTTAAGAATGAAACTTTTCCTTATGGCAATTGATATTGATCTTTGGTCAATTATAGAAGATGGTCCTTTTGTTCCATCAAAATTATCCACTACAGATGGAATCACACTAGAGGTCGTTAAGCTTAGGCAAGAGTACACTAGTGAGGATAAAAAGAAACTGAGCATGAATGCTAGGGCTATGCAATTACTTCTAAATGGACTAAGTAAAAGTGAATCTAGCTATGTTTCAAATTGTTCTAGTGCTCAAGAAATGTGGAGAATTCTTGAAATGAAACACGAAGGCACTAGTCAAGTAAAAGAGTCCAAGATCAACATGCTTATGTCCACACTCGAGTCATTTAAATTATTGCCAAATGAATATATTGTTGATATGGATCTTCACTTGACTAACATTTACAATTCTCTTGAGTCTCTTGGCAAAGCCTTTACTATGCAAGAAAAGGTACAAAAAATCTTGCGAAGCCTTCCATCCGAGTGGGACCCTAAAGTAACGGCAATTGAAGAAAGCAAAGAAACTAAGTCAATTAAGATGGAAGAATTGATTGGGTCACTTAAGGTTTATGAGAACAAGCTCACCATAAGGAAATCGGAATCATCAAAACAAGGTAAAGCTATTGCATTTAAATCAAATGAATACATCTCAACTTCTTCCGATCACGTAGATGATAGTGATACTGAAACAGGTAACGATGACTTAATTTTATTGGCTAAAGGCTTAAAAAAAATTCATGAGAAAGTCGTTTAGAAACAAAACTAAGGCAACTTTGACTAAAAGAAATAAGAACAAGACAAACGACAAGGATGTTAAATGTTATGAATGCGGTAAATTTGGACATCTATCATATGACTGCCCTAATAAGGACAAGCAAACAAACAAATACCCTGACAAGGATCGGAACAAGAATAAATTCGTCTCAGAACCTAAGCAAAGGAAACAAGCTCTCAAAGCCTCCACTTGGAGTGATACATCGGATTCCGAGACTGAAACAGAAGAGAAGACTGCACAAGTATGCTTTGTGTCCAAAGCATCAAACGAGGTATCATCTGACTCTGATTCTGACTCTGAGCCTTCTCATGAAGATCTTTTTAGTCATTACTTAGAATTTCATAAATTCACTAAGACTCTTGCTAAAGAAAAGAAGCGACTAATTGAAGACAAGAAACTGTTAGAATCTTCTAACGAGAATCTTGTCGCTCAATTGAACGATTCAAAAGAAGAGTCGTCATGCATCATCAATGCATTACAGACAGAGATCTCATCATTGACCACGCGAAATAATGAAATGAAATCCGAGATTTCAAATTTGAAATGAAGGAATATGGACTTAAAGAAAATGATGAAACAGTTTGATACGGGATCTAACATGCTAGATCGTATTATTTTATCACAAAAGCATGATAGTGATAAAACGGGATTAGGATACATTGAAACAAATGAAGTATCCATTAAACCAACCAAGTTTTTAGTGTCTAAGACAGTAGACACTCCAAAACCAAATACGGCGGTAACATCTTGTATTTACGGAATGCTAATGGAACGCTGACCTTTCAGAGAAAATGCCTCAAAGAAGAGATAACACAGGAAATTCTGAAAATGGACAGGAGAACCAGCCGCCACAAGTGGTTTTGCCACAGGTGCTCACTAACGCACTAACGGTGATCGCACAAGGGTTTGCTCAGCAGCAGCAGCCTCCGCCTCCTCCACCACCGTAGCATAACATCTGGTTCTTCTACAGAGAGATGAGGAAGATGAGAGTTCCAGAGTTTGGAGGATGTACTAATCCTGAGGAGGCTCAGCACTGGTTGGCTGAGGTGGAGAAATGTTTTCGGTTAGTGCATGTGCCGGAAGAGATAAAGGTTGATGTGGCCACACCTCTTCTGTGTGGCAAAGCGGGCAAATGGTGGGCCAGAATGGTGTTGAGAATGACCCCACCTATCTCGTGGGCATAGTTCTGTGATGTTTTCCTAAAGTACTACGTGCCCGAGACTTCGATATTGGGCAAGATAAGGGCGTTTGACTGGTTGGAGCAGGGAAAGATGACGGTGTCGGAGTATGCAGATCATTTCCATGCTCTGGGTAAGTTTGTCCCTGCAATTATGTCTGATAATTGCCTTAAGATGATGAAGTTCGAGAGGGGTTTGGACTCAATGATACAGTCGGCAATAGTGAACGCAGGAATGAAAACTTACGAGGACATGTTGGATGCATGTTTTCGGGTTGAGTTCCGCAGAGTAGCAGCAAGAACAGCTAGTGAGGGGTCGTCTGATAGAGGCAAGAGGTCAAGAGAGGAGGTTAGAGTTAGTGGCAGACCCGGACGTTGGGTCAAGATTCCGAAGAGGGGTCCAATCGGGAATTTTCAAAGACCCCAGTGCAAAATCCAGTGGTTCAACAGGCTGTGGGAGTTTGCCCACACTGCAATAGGAATCACGTCGGCGAATGTAGAAAGCTTGCGGGAGCGTGTCACCGGTGTGGACAGGTGGGTCATATGATTAGGGACTGCCCGGAGATGAAGAAAAATATTCCTGGAGAGGCGACTCAGCAGCCGAGAGCAAAGCCATGTGCAAATGCCCGTGTACATCTCATGACGGACACTGATGTGCAGGAGGCTACCGATGTAGTAGTAGGTACCTTTTAAATTAAGTAAATTAAGTTTAATCCTTATTGAATTAAGTATTTACATGTTTAACTCTCTGTGTAAAACTTGATATGGCCTTAGGTGCAGTTTTAGTAAATAAGATATCTGCCAACGTGCTCTTCGATAGCGGCGCAAGCCACTCCTTTGTAGTGAAGAGATTCACTAAGCACCTTGGTAGTTTGCCTGAATGGTTAGAAACTCCATATCGTGTTCAAGCGGCCGGAGATCAAATTATGGTTTCATACCAGCAGTACTGGGATTGTGAATTAGATCTTGAAGGACAAACATTCTCTACCACGCTAATCCCTATTCAGATGTACGGCTTTGACGTTATATTAGGAATGGATTGGTTGGCCAAGTATCACGTCAATATTGATTGTCGATTGAAGCAAGTGACAGTCAAGAGTGCTAAGATGGAAGAGGTAATGTTTCAAGGAGATGCGGAACGAAAGAAAGTTCCCAAGAAGGTATATATGTCCGTTGCACAAGCATGCAAAGCCTTAAGGAAAGGTGCTGAGTGTAGGACATGCAAGGCACCACTAGAAGGGGGGGTTGAATAGATGGTGCGGAAAGTGTGGTTTTTAAAATTTCTTTAAACTTGAACAATTCAAGTTCTGAAAACAGATTCTGTTTTCAGGACCAGTTTTAAAACGTTTTTAAAACTAGGTTAGAGGTCTCCAAAAATTATGCAATTTTGAGAGCACTTAGCCTCAGATATTATGAGGGTCTCCTAAAAATTTCAAATTAAAATTCAACCTTTAACCCCTTCAAAAACCGTTGGTAATCAGATTGTGCAAATCTGCCAGAAACGGTAGATGGTTTTGAAAAATTAATTCCTATTTGTGTAAACGTCCAAATGCTCTGAAAATTTAACCACTAACTTCTTATATACTATATTTAAATGGGTTGAAACAGTTTTGGAAAATTCTTTTGGGAAGTAGGTCAACTACAACCAAAGTCTCAACCTTTGCAAGTCTGAAAATCAGACTGCACTAGTCTCAGAACTTTTGATGGTTGATTGACTTATACTTATCCAAAAGGGTTGAAACTTCTGCCAAATTAACCCTAGAACGTGTGAGTATATTTCTGGAAATTTTCGTAATTTTTGAAAATCGTTTACTAATTTTACGGATACGAACAAGAAGGATAAACAGTGCAGTAACTGAAAAGTAAATGCAGAAAGTAAATGGTACCAAGATTTTTATATTGGTTCGGCTATAAACAACCTACTCCAGTCTTCAAGGAACACCTTCCTTGGTTCACACTAATCACACACACAACACACCTTACCCCAAAGTTGATAGAGTTACACCTAACTCCAACCCTTTACAAACCTTGTATTGTAAGTACAATTCGCACGAACACCACCACCTTGCAAGAATGAAGATTGATCACACATTGATCAATCTTTTACAAAGATGTATAATGAATGGTGGTTTATCTCAAGCCTATTCAAGATTGAAAGATATAAAAACAATAGGCTTTACAAGAAGAGAGAAAGAAAGAAGATGTAGGAGAAGAAGAGCTAGGCTTTTTGATCTCTTTGAATTGCAATGCTTGTTGTTGTTTTGTTTGCTCTCTTCTTTCCTTATAATGGTGCAGCCGTCCCCCTTTGCTTGTCTTCCCCTCTTGAAAATTATCTTTTAAGTCCTTGAGAGAGTGTAAGACATCATTGTGACAAGGCCTTGCTTACTTGGCACCTTCTTATTGGATGATCATTTAGTCTTCGCTTACTTGGCACCTCCTTATTGGTTCAACGTTGTCATCATGATGACTTGGAAAAAAATCTGAGAATTACACTTAACCATGTTCCAAAAATCATCACAAAATAACTTCAATAAATCATAAGATATTCACATAAATTGTAAGACAAAAAATCCTTCCAACCTTAATGAAAAAATCGGCCATTATGTCTCATTTCCATGCTGAATTTTCAGCATGTGTATCATTCCATTTCTTTCAAAATAATGCCCAATTTACCTTGATTTTTTTCTTTAAAAATTGAATCACCAAGTTATGGTAAGTATTGCTATCACATAAGAAATGAACTTGGACACATCCAAGCTTACAAATTTGGTCACATGTCTTCACACATGCTGAAAAATTTTCAGCATGTGTGATATATAAAATATCACACTTTATTAATTCAAATAATATTCAAAACATTTCCATTTCTTCTTCCAATCAATCACATAATGAAAGATGACAAAATATGTCACATTTAAGAGCAAAAATCGGCCAGCAACATGTTAGCATGCTGAAATTTTCAGCATGTGATATAAGAGAGATATGTTTTGAATTCTTACCATTTGTAGCTTCTCTCTTCAATTCACCAACATTGTATGATTGATCCTTAACCAACCAAGATGCCAACAAAACTCCACATATGCTCCAAATCAGCTGGTGTAGACGTTGGAATGTGTATGTGCATGTGCTGAAATTTATTTTTGCTAACTTTGTAAAACAGTGCACATTTAATAATACACACATGTAATATTCCAATCAGCCCTTAATTTAATTTTCTAGAACACTTTAAGATGTATATCATATGTAAAAAGTGTCTAGATACGTGTCACATGATGTACCAAAAACGTTCCATGTGTTGTGTGCGTAGAAAACCGAATTTTTGATATTTATCGATTACCGATTTTTTTCTAATTTAAATTCTAAGTTTTGCACATGTTATATATATATTATGTTATACATAATATATATAATATATACTTTAAATCTCAGCACTTGGCTGGTTTAAAGTGGTACCATTAGCATGTGACAAAATTAAACTTAGAATCTTCACATTTTGGCCTTAATGTGGAGTAATTTGTGTGTGCCAACATGGAAAGTATTTTTGGCTGATTTTTCTGTCATGTGCACGAAATTTTAATCCATTTTTTATGTATATGGGCTGGCCATTTATTTATGGAAAGTACGTGACACGTTGGCGAAGTTTCGGTATTCGCCCGATACGACAAATTTCGGTTTAGAACATTTTATCGTATCGTATTTGATTTTTCATCACCATATCTTATATCATATGATATAAGACCTGAATATACTCATAAATATGAGTTAAGTATAGTGGTGTGACGTTAACGTACGTACGTAAAATATATAACGTGTCGGTAGTACGTTGGAATACATGTGTATGTGCCTTTTAAAAAAATCTGAAAATAGGTGTAATATATATGTATATTGCGTGTATAATTAAGATGGGGAGGAGGAGAAAACTTTCCTTCCTTAGCCTTGTTGCCTTTGTGCCTTTTCCAAATGTGGCTTCCTTTAATGAACTACTTAGTTTATTAAACTAAGTACTTCACTTAATGAACTAGTTTAGTTCATTAATGGTGGCACCTGAAAATAGTGTAAACACAACAAATGTTTTCCATATGATGTAAGCTTTAATGCTTCATGGCTCGTTAGTATGGCAACATAATATATAAGCTAAATAAGGCAAGTACTGGCAAGATATCATGCATACATGTACACGTTTATATATGTTTGTACACGTATATATATATACATATAAGTCACTTATTTTGAAATCACTCAAATCCCCTTATCTCTACAATCTCCCCCTTTTGATGATTTTCAAAATAATTTATTCACATGATTTAAATGCTATCTCTCCCCCTCGAAACATGCACAGATTTGAGAGTTGAATTTCGAATTTCAAATCCGGCTCCCCCTTGATTTGTGCAATTAATATCAATGTGTCCCTCTCCCCCTTAAATGTCTCTCTCCCCCTTAAATCATGCTTTTCTCTCCCCCTTCATTTTGAAAAGTAAATCAAAAGATTCCTGTCAAAAAGGAAAGTAAATCAAATCACGTCAAATCAAATCATATCAACGGGAATCATGCCTAATTTAGAACGAAGAGATTCATACGTGGCTTGATTTAAGGCTTTTGTAAAGATATCTTCTACTTGTGCTTCTGTGCGTACGTGATCTATGACAATGTCACCATTGTTTACGTGATCACGAAGAAAGTGATAGCGTACTTCTATGTGCTTAGCCTTAGAATGTAACACGGGATTCTTAGACAAATTTATGGCACTCATACTATCACAATATATAGGAATTTTATTTACGGTAATTCCAAAGTCCGAAAGTTGTTGTTTTATCCACAACAACTGTGTGCAACAAAGGCTAAGAGCCATGTACTCAGCCTCAGTAGTGGACAAAGCAACACTTGCTTGCTTTTTGGAAAACCATGAAATAAGGGAATTTCCTATAAATTGGCAAGTTCCGCTCGTGCTTTTTCTATCTATTTTACAGCCACCATAATCTGCATCAGTGTAAGCATGTAAGTCAAATGTAGAATCCTTATCGTACCAAAATCTAATGTGGGCGTGTGATTAATATAACGGAATATTCTTTTTACCGCATTGAAGTGTGACACCTTAGGTTGACTTTGAAAACGTGCACACATATAAAAACTAAACATGATATCAGGCCTAGTAGCAGTTAAATATAGCAAAGAGCCTGTCATAGATCGATATAGGCCATTATCAACGTCTTTGCCATGTTCGTCTTTGTCTAATTTAGTAGTGACACTCATAGGGGTGGGGGATGGTTTCAAATTTTCGAAATCAAACTTTTTAATCATGTCATTAACATATTTTGCTTGGCTTATATGAATCCCTTTACTCGTTTGCTTAATCTGCAAGCCAAGAAAATAATTTAGTTCACCAACCATAGACATTTCAAGTTTAGATTTCATGCAATTTTCAAAATCTTTAACAAGTCTATGTGAGGTAGAACCGAAAATAATGTCATCAACATAGATTTGGATAATAAATAAATCCGATTTTTCTTGTTTCAAAAATAGTGTACTATCTATAGTGCCACGTTTAAAATCATTTTCTAAAAGGAAAGTAGCAAAACGATCATACCATGCTCTCGGTGCTTTCTTTAGCCCATATAGTGTCTTCTTTAGTTTGTACACATGATCGGGATGTTTCAAATCTTCAAAACCGGGTGGTTGCTTCACGTATACTTCTTCTTGTATAAATCCGTTTATAAATGCACATTTTACGTCCATTTGATATAATTTAAAGTCTTTCATGCAAGCAATAGCAAGTAATAGTCGTATAGCTTCTAATCGTGCTACGGGTGCAAATGTTTCATCGTAGTCAATTCCTTCCTCTTGATTATAGCCTTGTGCTACAAGTCTCGCCTTATTCCTAACGACCTTTCCTTCTTCATTCATTTTATTTCTAAACACCCACTTTGTGCCTATTATAGTTTTATCTTGTGGTCGTGGCACTAAATCCCATACATCGTTTCTAACGAATTGATTAAGTTCGTCATGCATAGCATCAATCCAAGAAGAATCACTCAAAGCATCATGCAAATTTTTGGGCTCAATTTCAGAAATCATAGCATGAAATTCATTTATTTCATCCGAAGTAATTCTTCTACGTGGTCGCACACCGTGAGTGAGGTCGCCTATGATGAGATCATGTGGGTGATCTCTATGCAATCTTGGTTGATTATTTTCTAAGTTATCATGCATTTCTATATGATCATGCATTTCTAGTGTCTCATTCATATCATGCATATCAAAAGAATCATTATCTTCATTCAAAACGGATTTCAATTCAAAATCATCGTCATATTCCTTATCTTTATCAATCTCACCAAATTCATTGAATTTAACATGAATAGATTCTATAATTTGGCTAGTGAGAGGATCATAACATCTATATGCCTTCGAATTTATAGAATATCCAACAAAAATGCACTCAATTGATTTGGATTCAAATTTATCTAAATTATCTTTTGTATTCAAGACAAAACATTTGCATCCAAACACACGAAAATAGTCAATCTTAGGCATGCGATTATTCAAAATCTCATAAGGCATCTTGTTTATTTTCTTTCTTATAGATAGACAATTTACAATAGAGCATGCACAATTTACGGCTTCCGCCCACAGAAATCTAGGCAATTTATTTTCGCAAAGCATGGTTCTAGCGATTTCTTGTAATGTGCGATTCTTTCTTTCTACTACTCCATTTAATTGTGGAGTTCTAGGTGGCGAAAACTCATGCTTAATTCCTTTTTCTTCGCAAAACGAAATCATCTCTTTGTTTTTAAACTCACCGCTTCTATCGCTTCTTATCCTTTTCACATTTACACCGTATTGATTTTCAAGTTGTTTAATTAATTTAGCAATCTCAACGGCGCTATCATCCTTATGTGCAAGAAATAAAGACCAAGTATAACGAGAAAAGTCATCAACAATTACGCATGCATAGTGACGCCCACCAAGGCTTGTAGTGCGACTAGGACCAAACAAATCGATATGCAATAGTTCTAATATTCTAGTCGTGCTTATTTCATTTTTCGGCTTAAGTGACTCACGTGTTTGTTTGCCTTTTATGCAAGATTCACACAACTGAAAGTTGTCTAAGTCAAGCTTAGGCAATCCCCGTACTAGGTTCTTTCGTTGAAGTTTTTCTAGTGTGGAAATGCCAATGTGTCCTAAACGTCTATGCCATAAATTCACATTGGGTTCATTTGACATAAAACACTTAACTTTAGCGTCTACTACATCATCCATAGATAGCGTAAAAATATTGCCTTCTCGTTTTCCTTTTAAAACGATTTCTCTATTTTTATTTATTATGTTGCAATAAGGGTGAGTAAAACACACATTAAAACCATTGTCAACAAATTGAGAAATGCTAAGAAGATTGTAGGATAAGTTGCTTACCAGAAATACGTTGGAGATTTGGAGTGTGTTCGGATTACCAATCGTACCTTTTCCGATGATCTTGCCTTCATTGTTGTCTCCAAAAGTCACAGATCCGCCTTTTGTGACCTTCTTTAATTTGGAGAACAAGCTCGGGTCACCCGTCATGTGCCTCGAGCAACCACTGTCAAGGAACCTCTTTATTGATGTATCTTTCGATGTGTGGTCTCCCTGCAATGTGAAAAGATGATTTAGGTACCCTTTTAATTTTGGGTCCTTTCGAGTTAGTTAATCACCTCTTGGTAAAAGTACCTTTCGGTACCCATACTTGGGTGATCCTTCTCGGTCTATCAAATGGCAGGAATGTAGATGAAGGTGAGATATAATAGACATATGGTGCATGCACTTTGGGCCTTTGCCCAAGGACTCCCTTATACTCATTAAATGAAGGACATTTTTGATATGTCCTTGTGTGTGTGTGCGTAGTGCGTGGATGATATGAATTCCGTGTATGCATTATTCTCTTCTTTTCATATCTATAAGGTACAAAGTTATATTTCACATGATATGAAGAGATGGGGCGTGAGGAAGGGGGCGTTTTCTGCGTCATCTTAGACGCCACTTGCGGCTTAGGGGTGTCTACTTTCTTAGACACAACAAACTTGGTTGGTTTGGTTGATACTTCGTTAGTATCAACGTATCCCAGTCCAGTTTTGTCGCTGTCATGCTTTTGTGATAATATGATGCGATGCAGCATGTTGGACCCTGTATCAAACTGTTTCATCATTTTCTCTAAATCGGTATTCCTTGATTTCAAATTTGAAATCTCGGATTTCATTTCATTATTTTGAGTGGATAATGATAAAATCTCAGTCTTTAATGCAGTAATGACGCATGATGACTCTTTCTTTGAATCGCTTAATTGAGCGACAAGATTCTCGTTAGAAGATTCTAACAGTTTCTTGTCTTCAATCAATCGTTTCTTTTCCTTAGCGAGAGTCTTAGTGAATTTATGCAATTCTAGATACTGACTAAAAAGATCATCATAAGAAGGTTTAGAGTCAGAGTCAGAGTCAGATGATACCTCATTAGATGCTTTGGATGCAAAGCATACTTGTGCGGTCTCTTCTTCGGTCTCAGTTTTAGAATCTGATGAATCACTCCAGGTGGAGGCCTTTAGAGCACGTTTCCTTTGTTTGGGTTCTGAGACGAGTCTATTTTTGTTCCGCTCCTTGTCAGGGTATTTAGTAGTTTGCTTTTCTTTATTTGGGCAGTCATATGATAAATGTCCGAGTTTGCCACATTCATAATGTAGCACCCCGCACCCGGCCTCGTCCGGATACGGTGCACCCGCCGTACTTCACTGAGGAGAGTACAAGGCGTCATGCATAACATGTGAACATCCATAACATAAGTCGTGGACTCCCATGCTATCATTCAATATGGTAGTAAAATTTAGGCAGAATTAAAACTTTTAAATCAAACATGCATCACTAATTTACTGAGTTCCCAAAAGTAGTAGTACCACAATCATAACATAACCGACAATCCAAAGAGTTTAAACATAGTCATAATACAAATCGTCTTGGCAGCACAAAAGTCCTTAAGCTTAGCCCTCTTCATATCTCCTCGCCTATGGATATGGTACCCTCGCTCGTCCTCGATCCATTTTATCTTGGCATTATCTGGGGGAAAAATAAAGTGTGAGTGATAAAAATTACCCAGCAAGAATACAATAAACGACCATGAAATACATAAAGAGTCATAACATGAATGTATTATTGGTATAGTATTCCCTAATAACTTGCTTAAGACGAACGCTAAGTAAGTTCAGGATCCAAGATCAGGTATAGTATATCATCCCCTAAAACATGCCTAAGCCGAACGTCAAGTAAGTACAGGATCCAAGAGCAGGTATGAATTATGATTATTTGAGGTTTTTGGGGTAATACATTCATGTTATGATTCTTTACGTATTTCATGCTAGTTTGTTGTATTCTTGCTGGGCGATTTTTATCACTCACACTTTATTTTTCCCCCATATAATGCCAAGATAAAATGGATCGAAGATGAGCCGAGGGTACCATATCCATAGGCGAAGAGATATGAAGAGGGCTAAGCTTAAGGACTTTTGTGCTGCCGAGATGGTTGTATTATGACTATGTTTGAACTCTTTGGAAATTTGACTATGATGTTTTGTGAGACTGCTACTTTGGGGACTTAGTTATTTCGTGTTTAATTTGAAAAGTTTTAATTCTGCCTAAATTTTACTACCATGTTGAATGTTAGCATGGGAGTCCAGGACGTATGTTATGGATTTTCACATGTTACGCATGACGTTTTGTACTCTCCTTAGTGAAGTACGGCGGGTGCACCGTATCCGTGTATTTCATGAGTCATAACATGAATGTATTACCCCAAAAACCTCAAATAATCGTAACTCATACCTGATCTTAAATCCTGAGCTTGCTTAACGAATAAACGACCATGAAATACATAAAGAGTCATAACATGAATGTATTACCCCAAAAACCTCAAATAATTGTAATTCATACCTGATCTTAAATCCTGAGCTTGCTTGACGTTCGGCTTAAGCATGTTTTTAGGTAATGCTATATCAATAGTAACTTATAAACATTAACTGTAACATGCAACATGTCCTCATGATCGTGAGTTATGCAATATGCAATGCATGATGTCATGTCATGCCATGTCAAAACATCATTTTTGTCCCATACAATAACGTGTCATAAAAACAGAGTGTCAGATCAATTAACCCTGGATCTGAGCGGGTCCAGAACAGATATCAGATCAATTAACTCCGGATCTGAGCGGGTCCAGAACAGATATCAGATCAATTAACCCCGGATCTGAGCGGGTCCAGAACAGATATCAGATCAATTAACCCTAGATCTGAACGGGTCCAGAACAGATATCAGATCAATTAACCCCAGATCTGAGCGGGTCCAAAACAGATATCAGATCAATTAACCCCGGATCTGAGTGGGTCCAGAACAGATATCAGATCAATTAGCCCCGGATCTGAGCGGGTCCAGAACATATCATGTCATCAGACCAATAAACCCCGGGTCTGGAGTCGGGTTAGTCGCATGCTTGGCCGGCAAAGGAATCATGAAGCTTTCTTTAAAAACATGGGACCGTAAAAACCTTTCATGCATAACTGAAAACACTTTTCACTTGAAAAGACTTGCTTGCATAAAATTCATAAAATCGGTTTCATGATCATGCATGATACATGCAGGGATATGCAATGCAAGTCATGAATGAATAACATATTAACATGCATGGCTCGGACTTAGGGAAACCCTAAATTCCTATGTCATACTCATAAGCGGACAAATTAACCCTATTTAATGTATTTCCTTGTTCAGCCTAAATTTCAGCTTTAGTATATCAACTTTGCGTCCGTGATTACCCTCCAAAACGTTAGGGTTATCCTAACTAACTTTCGTGACTTATTCCTATGTGTCTTGGGGATTTGTCATAAAATTTTCAGATTAGATTGATAACCATAAGGGCTCATTTAATTACTTTTCTGAAACGGTTTAAGCACTGAAACGGATCTGACCAACTTTACTAAAAATGTAATTGCGGCGAATTCGTGATTCGTTTTCCAGAAATTCCAACTCTCCCAAGTCATAAACATGTGGAACTAGTATCCTACTGAAATTTAGCCCATTTTCATATCTCTAAGTCCCCTTTCTGAGGCCTGGAAAGTCGTTACTAATTCCATGTTGGCTCCAGTAATTTCAGTTGAGCAGTTTTACCAAATATTTTATTAAAAATTAACCATAGCTCATTTTACCAAAATTCCAGCTGGCATCTCTACTACCCTATAGGGGCTAGGTTTGTGCCAAAAATCAGATTTATTGAAGGTCCACAATGTCCTATTTTAATTCGTTGAAGTCAATGGTCAATTCTGCTCAGCACCAGAATTTTCTACTGGAGCCGTTTTACCGCGTGATTTCTTAAAAATAATCCTTAACCTATTTTAACAAACTTCCAACTCATACATGTCATAAACATGTAAGACTAGCATCCTACCGAAAACTAGATCATTTGCATGTCCCTAAGATTCATTTTTGAGTCCATTAACTCGTTACTTAATTCCTGCTCTGTCCCAGTACTTTCTATTGAGCAGTGTTACCAATTAAATCATTAAAATTAATCCACAACTTGTTTTACCATGATTCCAGCTGTAGTACTCACTGCACACTTGGTATTGTTATCATGCCAAAAATCAGCTTTATTGAACCACTACAAGGTCCTTTTTCGAGTCAATCAAAAAGAGATGCAGTTCTGCTCAGTTCCAGACTTTTCAGTCTGAGCAGCTTTACCAAATATTTTATTAAAAATATTCCACAACATAAATTAACCCCGGATCTGAGCGGGTCCAGAACAGATATCAGACCAATTAACCCCGGGCCTGAACGGGTCCAGAACAGATATCAGATCAATTAACCCCGGATCTGAGCGGGTCCAGAACAGATATCAGATCAATTAACCCCGGATCTGAGCGGGTCCAAAACAGATATCAGATCAATTAACCCCGGATCTGAGCGGGTCCAGAACATATCATATCATCAGACCAATTAACCCCGGGTCTGGAGTCGGGTTAGTCGCATGCTTGGCCGGCAAAGGAATCATGAAGCTTTCTTTAAAAACATGGGACCGTACAACTTTTTCATGCATAACGAAAAGATAGTCGCTCGTAAAACTTGCTTGCATCATAAAATCCATGAAAATCAGTTTCGTGATCATGCATGATACATGCCGTGATACAAAATGCAAGCCATGACATGAATAATTGTATGCATTCCTTATAACATATCAACATACATGAATTTGGAAGCTAAGTATTTCCAAGACTTTTGTTTCACATTCATAGGGCGGTTGAGCTAACCAATTAGGTCTATTTCCATAATTCTTTTGTCGCAAATACGTTTGGTGGAATCTTAGATACGTGTCATAAAATTTCAGATTGTTCCAATAATTGTAAAGGGACTTATTTACTTACTTTCCGAACTGGGTTCGGTGCTGAAACTGAACTGACAGATTTTACTAAAAATTCCATTGCGGTGAATCCGTAATTCTTTTTCCAGAAATTCCAACTTTCCCAAGTCATCAATATATGGAACTAGTATCCTACCGAAATTTAGCTCATTTGCATGTCTCTAAGTCCCTTTTCTGAGGCTAGAAATTCGTTACTAATTTCAGGTTGGCTCCAGTAATATTCGTTGAGCAGTTTCACCAAATAATTCATTACAAATAATCCATAACTTATTTTACCAAGATTCCAGTTGGCGTGTCTACTACACTCATAGGATTATTACCATGCCAAAAATCCGCTTTATTGGTCATCTACAAGGTCCCTTTTTAAGTCAGTGAAAAGAGGTCACCATTCTGCTCAGTTTCCGTTTTTCAGGTCTGACCGGTCTTACTAAATATTTTATTAAAAATTAACCATAGCTCATTTTACCAAAATTCCAGCTAGCGTCTCCTCTACACTCATAGGGCTAGGTTTTTGCCAAAAATCAGATCTATTGAAGGTTTACAAGGTCCTCTTTGATACATTGAAGTCAATGGTCAATTCTGCCCAGCTCCAGAATTTGTTACTGGAGTAGTTTTACCGCGTAATTTCTTAAAAATAATCCTTAGCTTATTTTGACAAAATTCCACCTCTCACTTATGCTACATTCATAAGGCTAACTTTGTACCAAAAGTTAGCTTCATTGAAGGTCTGTAAGGTCAGTTATTAAATCATCTAAAACGTCACTCTATTCTGTCCAGTTCCAGAATTCCCAGCCTGAGCTGTTTCACCAAAACATTTATTAAAAATAATCCATAACCTATTTTACCACAATTCCAACTCTCACATTTGCTAAACACATAGGACTAACATCACACCAAAAACCAATTTGATAGCACGTTAGTAAGGTTCAGTTTAAGGTCACACATCTCACTGTCCAATTTTGTCCAGCTCCAGTGGTTTGACATTTTACCCTCCTTTCATGCCAAGTGACCACTAATTATCTTGTGCTTATGAAATAACTTATTAGTCATCACATACACCCTTTTTCCTATGAGTGTCAAGATTTCATCCCTCATTTTGAGTCCTTTTTGCACCATGTCAAAACAGTGGGTAGTTGGTTCAATCTTACCCAAACAACCTCATAAAATTCACATTTAACACATGCATGCTTTCTTAGGTCTTCACAAGTTTCATCCAAGAGTTAATCTAGCCTAGACTTACTTAGGTGAACCTTAATTCATCTTAAGACAGCCCCATTTCACTTTGCATGCAAGGAAAGATTGCATCTTTGAAAGAATTAGTCACATGCAAGATAATGTTCTTAAGAAATCACTAAGGTACAAACTTGAACTTAGTGTTTTCTTCAAAAGTTCGCATCTTAGGAACATCTAGCCATTCAAGTCACTAATTCTTGAAATAAATGATGAGAGTCTAGTGTATACTTGCCTCTTCAAGCTAAAGCTCTTGCCTTTGCTTGGTTATGGAGTGAGTTGAGTTGAAATCCTTCTTCTCCTTCTTTGTGCATACGGTTTTAAGAGAGGATGGAAGGAAAAGATTAGTCTTTATTCAAATAGAGGAAATAGGATTCATTTGAGGCTAAAGCATCTTACCAAAGTAAGTTTGGAGTGGAGATTCAAGCACCACAAGATGTCACCACCTAAGAAAGTTGTTGGTTTTCACCTAGTTGATCCATGGAGACCACGGTTTTGAGGTGGAGAACAAGAGTTCATGTGAGCTTCACCAACATGCATGAAGAAATTACTTAATGGACTTAAAAGAGAACTTACCTAATCACTTCTTAGCTTGAAGATGGAGCTTGGATGAGGGCTTCTAGCCTTCAAGGGTGGAGGCCGAAAGTTGAGGAGTGTGGAGGGAGAGATTTTGCTAAGTGTTGGCTAGTCTTGAGAGGATTTTCCAAGATGGTTAGAAATGAGCTTGTAGGAATAATTAAAATAGCACATGTTGGGGGAATGGGGAGGGGACCTACGCATGGGTCAAAAAAGAAAAGGGAAGGGAAACTTCATGCATGGAGGAGTGGTCTTGACCACTTTTTGTCTCTCATGTGTGCATGCTTGTAGTATTTTATTAGGCTTGTCTCTTGCATGCTTCATTTGGTTCTATTTGTTTAATCCAATTGTTTAGGTAAAAACAAAATGATGAGAGGTCTAGAACCTTGGGTATGGCCGAAAATTGGGGCCTTTGGGGTGTTTTGGGTTATTTCATAATTAACATGTCCCACATTTATATAATTTATGCTACTATCTAGTTTATCTAATATGATTTTAATCTTGCTTTGTGAGGATCAATTATGTTTGTATTCTTACAAGAACGAGTTTACTTCAAGGGTGATCCATGGCCTTTGGCCGAATTCACAAGGTGTATCACACACCTTGTGACGTTCGCTTGTATAACTATTTAGTGTCGGTCCTGAATGAACTTAAAGAATTTAAATAAAGAAGCACTAATTTGTCTTAAGTAATATGCACGTGAAGGGATCATCGCTTTTATTTCGTCACTTAATCATAGTTTCAAGTACATGGCCGTTGGGGTACAACATCCCCCCCCCCTTATTATAAGTTTCGTCCTCGAAACTTCTGAACTAATCAAAAAGATGCGGATACCTACTCCTCATATCTTCCTCAGTTTCCCATGTTGCTTCTGCCTCCGAATGATGCCTCCATTGTACCTTTACCATGGGTATGGATCTCTTTCTTAAGGCCTTCTCCTTTCGATCAACGATCTTTATAGGCTCTTCCTCATAAGATACATCCCCATCAACTTTCAACTGTTGATCTTCAAGGATGTGGCTGGGGTCATACACATACCGGCGAAGTTGGGAAACATGGAATACATCATGTAACTGGGAGAGAGATGGTGGCAACGCCAATCGGTACGCAACTTCGCCCACTCTCTCAAGTATCTCATAAGGTCCAACGAATCTTGGGCTTAGCTTTCCTTTGATGCCAAATCTTTTAACACCCTTAGTCGGAGAAACCTTTAGAAAAACTTTCTCTCCTTCTTGGAACTCCAAAGGTCTCCTTCTTTCGTCTGCCCATATCTTCGTTCTATCTTGTGCCGCTCTTAGCCTTTGCTGGACAAGCTTCACCTTTTCTCGTGTTTGCTCAACAATGTCGGGTCCCGCATAGATCTTATCTCCAATCTCATCCCAATAGAGTGGGGATCGACATTTTTCGTCCATACAACGCTTCATATGGTGCCATCCCGATAGACCTGTGGAAGCTATTATTATAAGAGAACTCAACGAGCTTAGGGCTTCTGTCCCAGCTTCCTCCAAAATCAAGGATGCAAGCGCGGAGCATATCCTCAAGGGTTTGGATTGTTCTTTCCGATTGTCCATCTGTTTGAGGATGAAATGCGGAACTCATTCTAATCTCTGTGCCCATTGCCTTTTGAAAGGCTGTCCAAAACCTCGAAGTGAAACGGGGATCGCGGTCGTATACGATACTTATGGGAACCCCATGCAAGCAAACGATATGGTCAATGTACATAGAGGCTAACTTCTCCATAGATGCCTTAATCGTCATAGCCAAAAAGTGTGCGGACTTAGTCAACCGATCCACAATGACCCATATAGCATCGTTTCCATACTTAGTTTTGGGTAAGTCGGTTACAAAGTCCATGGTGATGTGATCCCATTTCCATTCTGGCACCTCTAAGGGTTGCAATAATCCAGCAGGTTTTTGGTGCTCGGCTTTTACTCTTTGACAAATTAGACATCGCCCGACAAATTCCGCTATTTGATTCTTCATACCGGGCCACCAAAATTTTTGCTTGAGATCTTGGTACATCTTTTTTGCTCCAGGGTGTATGGACAATCGAGAATTATGAGCTTCCATCAAAACTTCATCTTTAAGTTCTTTGCCTTCGGGGACACACAACCGTCCTCGATACCACAAACTGCCATCGCTGCGAACTTCAAAGTCGTCTCGTGGCTTGTCTTTCATCCTTTCTTTGATTTTCCTCAACGCTTCATCATTCCCTTGAGCCTCTTTGATCTTATCAATCAATGAAGGGACAAGAACTAGCTTGGCGAGAACCTCATCGACTGAGTTAACTTCCTCTAAACCGAACTCTTCCATGTCTCTCTGGAGAGGTGGTTGCCGTGGGTGACTTGCTTTCCGACTTAATGCATCAGCAACCTTGTTAGCTTTTCCCGGATGATACTGAATGGAAAGGTCGTAATCCTTTATTAACTCCAGCCATCTGCGCTGCCGCATATTAAGCTCCTTCTGGGTAAAGAGGTACTTTAGGCTCTTGTGATCCGTATAAATTTCACACCGTTCGCCATACAAGTAATGCCTCCATATCTTTAATGCAAAAACCACTGCAGCAAGTTCAAGATCGTGGACAGGATAGTTTTGCTCAAATGGCTTCAACTGTCGGGATGCATAAGCTATCACTTTGTCATTCTGCATAAGAACGCATCCGAGACCATTCTTCGAAGCATCACTATATACTACATACTTCTCACCAGGAGTGGGTTGAGCTAGGATAGGTGCGGACGTCAACTTTGCTTTTAGCTCCGAGAAACTCCTTTCACAGTCGGCACCCCACTCGAACTTGGTTTTCTTTTGGGTCAATCTGGTGAGAGGAACAGCTATCCTCAAGAATCCTTCAACAAAATTTCTGTAATATCCGGCCAGTCCGAGAAAACTTCTTACTTCAGTAACATTCGTTGGCCTGGGCCATTCTGTGATAGCTTCAATCTTCTTGGGATCTACTGAAATCCCATCTTCTGAAATCACATGACCAAGGAAGGATACACTTCGCAGCCAAAACTCGCATTTACTGAACTTGGCATATAATTGTCTTGCTCTTAGAATGTTTAAGACTGTCCTCAAATGGGCTGCGTGGGTCTCTTCGTCGGGTGAATATATCAAGATATCATCTATGAAGACCACCACGAATTTATCCAACTGTTCTTGGAAGATTCGATTCATGAGATCCATAAAAGCGGCAGGGGCATTGGTCAAACCAAAAGGCATGACTAGGAACTCATAGTGTCCATATCGGGTCCTGAAAGCAGTCTTAGGGACATCTTCCGCCTTTACCTTTAACTGGAAGTACCCAGATCGTAGGTCTATCTTACTAAAAATTCGAGATCCCTGCATTAAGATACTTTAGATAGGGTTTTGGAAAAGATTTAAATCTTATTCAAGTTAAACTTATGATTTACTTACCCTGAGCTGGTCGAATAAGTCGTCAATCCGGGGCAACGGGTACTTGTTCTTTATGGTAATTTTGTTGAGTTCCCGGTAATCGATGCATAGGCGCATACTTCCATCTTTCTTTTTCACGAATAGCACCGGAGCACCCCATGGTGAAACACTGGGGCGAATAAGCTTCTTCTCTAACAGTTCGTGTAACTGTTCCTTTAATTCCTTTAGTTCAGCAGGTGCCATAGGATAAGGGGCTTTCGATATGGGTTCCACTCCTGGAACAAGGTTGATTTCGAAAGCGATCTCCCGATCAGGAGGTAGTCCAGGCAAATCATCGGGAAATACATCAGGGTACTCTTTAACAATTGGAACTTGTGCTAGGGTAGGGCCTTCTTGCTCAGCACTTAGAACATAAACCAAGAATCCCTCATGACCCTTCCTTAATGCTTGGCTGGCACGAGTTGCGTTAACAAAGACTTTCTTAGATGGTTTCTTTAATTTGGTTCCTCCTTGGAACGACATCTCTTCTCGAGCTGGGTCTTTAATGATGACCTGCCTGCTTCGGCAGTCAATATGAGCATGATTCTTTGAGAGCCAATCCATTCCAAGTATGACATCAAAATCACTCATAGGTATGGGAATCAAATTGGCCTCAAACGTCTGGTCATTAACCTCGAGCGCACAATTTCTGAATATGTGAGGGGAAACAAGCACCTGATCGCCAGCTGCTTGCACTCTATAAGGTGAATCTAATCGGACTGGATCACGATCGATATTCTTAGCAAACTTTCGGGAGATAAATGAGTGGCTAGCGCCACTGTCGAACAACACATTCGCAGGTATGCTACACACTAATATAGTTCCTGAACCATGCACATTTTACTAAGCAATTTGATAGATATGCATAAGTGAAATGTATTGAAGGCATAAAACTTTAAATCTTACCAGTCACTACATCAGCAGTCTCCTCGACATCCGCATCTGTCATAGCGTGCACTCTTGCATTTGTACGGGGCCACTGGTTCCTTTGTTGTTGTTGCGGCTGCGCTCCTTTTTCTGGACAATCTTTAATCATGTGGCCATCTTTGCCGCATCCAAAGCATTTTCCTGTTTTCCACCTGCACTCACCCACATGCCTCTTCTGGCAGTGAGAGCAAACCGATATTGCTGGCTGTTGAGAGGAAGTCTGATTCTTTTGCTGATTGTTTTGGTTTTGCTTGCGGTGTTGATTCTGTCCTTGACGAACTGATCCTCTGAAATTCTTCTTTGCCACTTTCTTATATTTCTCATTACCGATCCCTTGTCTTTCTCGTTTCTGGCCCACGTCATCTCTTCGGACAATATCCCTCTCTATGCGGTAGCATGCATCTAGAAGCGCTCCAAAATTGGTAGGATTTGCATTTACCAACCACGTCCTAATCCTCGGATTCAGGCTTCTTTCAAACTTTAGCATTTTCGTCTCTTCATCATTCATCGTAACGGGCTGGAACCTCCCAAGTGCAATGAACTTGTTGGCGTACTCCGCCACCGTCATGCCCGGCTCTTGTTTCAAAGATTCAAATTCATGTCTCTTTTGTAATTTGACAGATGGGGGAATATAGAACTTATGGAATTCTTGTAGAAATCTCTCCCAGGCAATCGGTCTAGGCAAAGGCTGCAGATTTGTCTTCCACCATTGATTGGCCTCACTGATCAGGAAAGGTCGGATGGCCTGAGCTTTCATCTCCTCTGGGGCTTGAATTAGCTCAAAACAGTTTTCAACCTCATCTAGCCATTTTTCTACAATATCGGGGTCTGTCCTTCCTTCAAACGGGGGTACGTTAGCCCTCTTGAGCTTCTCAAAATAGTATTGGGCGTCCCTTACTGGCTGATGTGGAGCATTCTGATGAATTAAGCCTTGCCCTATCTGAGTAACAACTTGGCAAAAAGCCTGAAAAGCATTCATGTCTAGAATGACCGGAGGAACAGGTGCCTATGGAGCTGGTGGTGGCGACGGGACCTCTGCTGATGGCGGTGGAACGGGCTCCTGAGCAGCTGGTTGTGCTCTCGGAGGTCTGCCACGGGGTCTCACCATCTGCACTTATGGGTTTAGCATCTATTTAGAATATCGGAATTAAAATTCAATCGAATTTGACTAAGGACCAAAATCGAAAACTCTTAAGTAAGGAAGATAAAAAAGGCACGTCTTATGTCATAGACTTAGCTTTCATAGTTTAGGATTAGTTATTAAAATTACATCCTAAACCCGGTCTAAGTGGTCCTAGTCTAAGGTCATCACTCATCTAAGATCATGACTTAGGTCTAAGATCAAACTTAGATTGCTAAGATCATAACTTAGTCCTACGTTCTGCCCAAAATCTAGAGCCTGGGCTCTGATACCACCTGTAGCGCCCCGCACCCGGCCTCGTCCGGATACGGTGCACCCGCCGTACTTCACTGAGGAGAGTACAAGGCGTCATGCATAACATGTGAACATCCATAACATAAGTCGTGGATTCCCATGCTATCAATCAACATGGTACTAAAATTTAGGCAGAATTAAAACTTTTCAAATCAAACATGCATCACTAATTTACTGAGTTCCCAAAAGTAGTAGCACCCCAAATTATAACATAACCGACAATCCAGAGAGTTTAAACATAGTCATAATACAAATCGTCTTGGCAGCACAAAAGTCCTTAGCTTAACTCTCTTCATACTCCTCGCCTACGGATAAGGTACTCTTGGCTCGTCCTCGATCCATTCTATCTTGGCATTCTCCGGCTCTGGGGAAAAATAAAGTGTGAGTGATAAAAATCACCCAGCAAGAATACAATAAACTAGCATGAAATACGTAAAGAATCATAACATGAATGTATTACCCCAAAAACCTCAAATAATCATAATTCATACCTGCTCTTGGATCATGTACTTACTTGACGTTCGGGTTAGGCATGTTTTAGGGAATGCTATACCATACCTGATCTTGGATCCTAAACTTACTTGTCATTCGTCTTAAGCATGTTATTAGGAAATGCTTTAACAATAACTTATAACCATTAATTGTTACATGCAGCATATGTTCATGATCGTGAATTATGCAAGATGCAATGCATGATGTCATGTCATGTCAAAACATCATTTTGGTCCCATAAAGTAACATGTCGTAAAACAGAGTGTCAGATCAATTAACCCCGGATCTGAGCGGGTCCAGATATTTTACCAAGATTCCAGTTGGCGTGTCTACTACACTCATAGGATTATTACCATGCCAAAAATCAGCTTTATTGGTCATCTACAAGGTCCCTTTTTAAGTCAGTGAAAAGAGGTCACCATTCTGCTCAGTTCCCGTTTTTCAGGTCTGACCGGTCTTACTAAATATTTTATTAAAAATTAACCATAGCTCATTTTACCAAAATTCCAGCTAGCATCTCCTCTACACTCATAGGGCTAGGTTTGTGCCAAAAATCAGATCTATTGAAGGTTTACAAGGTCCTCTTTTAATACATTGAAGTCAATGGTCAATTCTGCCCAGCTCCAGAATTTGTTACTGGAGTAGTTTTACTGCGTAATTTCTTAAAAATAATCCTTAGCTTATTTTGACGAAATTACACCTCTCACTTATGCTACATTCATAAGGCTAACTTTGTACCAAAATTTAGCTTCATTGAAGGTCTGTAAGGTCAGTTATTAAATCATCTAAAACGTCACTCTATTCTATCCAGTTCCAGAATTCCCAGCCTGAGCTGTTTCACCAAAACATTTATTAAAAATAATCCATAACCTATTTTACCACAATTCCAACTCTCACATTTGCTAAACACATAGGACTAACATCACACCAAAAACCAATTTGATAGTACATTAGTAAGGTTCAGTTTAAGGTCACACATCTCACTGTCCAATTTTGTCCAGCTCCAGTGGTTTGACATTTTACCCTCCTTTCATGTCAAGTGACCACTAATTATCTTGTGCTTATGAAATAACTTATTAGTCATCACATACACCCTTTTTCCTATGAGTGTCAAGATTTCATCCCTCATTTTGAGTCCTTTTTGCACCATGTCAAAACAGTGGGTAGTTTGTTAAATCTTACCCAAACAACCTCATAAAATTCACATTTAACACATGCATGCTTTCTTAGGTCTTCACAAGTTTCATCCAAGAGTTAATCTAGCCTAGACTTACTTAGGTGAACCTTAATTCATCTTAAGACAGCCCCATTTCACTTTGCATGCAAGGAAAGATTGCATCTTTGAAAGAATTAGTCACATGCAAGATAATGTTCTTAAGAAATCACTAAGGTACAAACTTGAACTTAGTGTTTTCTTCAAAAGTTCGCATCTTAGGAACATCTAGCCATTCAAGTCACTAATTCTTGAAATAAATGATGAGAGTCTAGTGTATACTTGCCTCTTCAAGCTAAAGCTCTTGCCTTTGCTTGGTTATGGAGTGAGTTGAGTTGAAATCCTTCTCCTCCTTCTTTGTGCATACGGTTTTAAGAGAGGATGGAAGGAAAAGATTAGTATTTATTCAAATAGAGGAAATAGGATTCATTTGAGGCTAAAGCATCTTACCAAAGTAAGTTTGGAGTGGAGATTCAAGCACCACAAGATGTCACCACCTAAGAAAGTTGTTGGTTTTCACCTAGTTGATCCATGGAGACCACGGTTTTGAGGTGGAGAACAAGAGTTCATGTGAGCTTCACCAACATGCATGAAGAAATTACTTAATGGACTTAAAAGAGAACTTACCTAATCACTTCTTAGCTTGAAGATGGAGCTTGGATGAGGGCTTCTAGCCTTCAAGGGTGGAGGCCGAAAGTTGAGGAGTGTGGAGGGAGAGATTTTGCTAAGTGTTGGCTAGTCTTGAGAGGATTTTCCAAGATGGTTAGAAATGAGCTTGTAGGAATAATTAAAATAGCACATGTTGGGGGAATGGGGAGGGGACCTACGCATGGGTCAAAAAAGAAAAGGGAAGGGAAACATCATGCATGGAGGAGTGGTCTTGACCACTTTTTGTCTCTCATGTGTGCATGCTTGTAGTATTTTATTAGGCTTGTCTCTTGCATGCTTCATTTGGTTCTATTTGTTTAATCCAATTGTTTAGGTAAAAACAAAATGATGAGAGGTCTAGAACCTTGGGTATGGCCGAAAATTGGGGCCTTTGGGGTGTTTTGGGTTATTTCATAATTAACATGTCCCACATTTATATAATTTATGCTACTATCTAGTTTATCTAATATGATTTTAATCTTGCTTTGTGAGGATCAATTATGTTTGTATTCTTACAAGAACGAGTTTACTTCAAGGGTGATCCATGGCCTTTGGCCGAATTCACAAGGTGTATCACACACCTTGTAACGTTCGCTTGTATAACTATTTAGTGTCGGTCCTAAATGAACTTAAAGAATTTAAATAAAGAAGCACTAATTTGTCTTAAGTAATATGCACGTGAAGGGATCATCGCTTTTATTTCGTCACTTAATCATAGTTTCAAGTACATGGCCGTTGGGGTACAACATCATATGTATGTATATTGTAGGATGTACAATATGTAAGTCTCTTAAACATATATCAGTGTACATGTATCCGCATATATACACATATATACACACTTATGTGTACATATTGCATATACTCCCTTTTATGTACACACATATATATACACGTGCATGATAATATATATATGCACGCCTATACGTACATGCATTAGATATATATACCTTTCTATGTATACGGATGTAGGTACGTATACATTTCATACGCATATATCATATACACGCACATACATATATAGTGGTATGTATTGTTCCTATATTTCATGTATCACTTTCTTGAAATCCCCTTATTTAATTATTTAGTAACATTTCAAAAGTATTTAAATAAAGAGTGTTAAGTAACACGCGCTTTAAAGAAATTATCGCTTCCATTCCGTCACTTATTCTTAGTTTTCAAGTACATGTCGTTGGGGTACAACATCCTCCCCCCCTTATCATAAGTTTCGTCCTTGAAACTTTCGAACTAGTCAAAAAGATGAGGCGTCTACTCCTCACGTTGTCTTCGGTTTCCCATGTGGCTTCTTCTTCAGGTAAATAAGATCGCATAAAGCGTCTATTTAGTTCCCTCAGAACTGCTTTGTTCCATTCATCTTAGAGGTCTCATTAGAACTTATCCTAATTCTCGAAAGGTGTTATCGTAACCTATCCCATATCAAGCACTCGCAACCTTGATACTATGTACTTGATAATGAAATCCATTCCGTGTAATCATGATCATAGCATGCTTATAATTTTCTTTTAAAAATGATCAACTAGGCAGAGATCGTTAACTCTGGGGTATAGACCATTAGCTCTTTTCTATAAACATCCTTTTGAGTGATCATGTAATGGTTGTCCTACTTACGAAATAGCTTCTAAAGACACCCGGGATAATTCCCATAAGGAACACATATCAAGCTCTTCATAAGGTATGTCCCGTATTCATCCGTCTTGCTGATTGCCTTATTACGTACTAACTTTTACCCCTTTTGCGTTCATTTCATAGAATCGAACTAGAAGTTGTGGGTTCTCCTTTGAAACTTATGTTCCCTTTATGACATTTCAAATCATCCTAAGGTGGCCCGTTCTCTTAAAACATGGTTTTCATAGTCATGACCTATTCCCCGCATAGTGCAATAAAATGGTACAAGTGCTAATAGAGACGCATCATGACGAGGACCCTGCGTCCCATACACGGTGTTACACTAAGTCATGCTATCACTAATAATCATAACTTAAAGAAACCTATCATAATCACTCCTGCTTGGTTAATAGGAAGCACATCAGAGGACATAGGTACTTCACACTTATTAGGTGTACCTTGGTTGTTTCTTTGTCATCCACATAAACTAGCCTTATATGGATACGGTTTCCACCTTCTACTTTGTTTGCTTGTTAAATCGTTTCTTTCATGCTTTCTTTCCCTTACTATCGCATTCCGCTCCGCAGCGGTCCTCCAATAATTCACCAAGGTTCCTTGAATACAACTTAACTTAGCCTACTTTGATCTCGGGGTCTAGACCATGCACAAATCTGATCACCTTGAACCTTTCATCTCTCATAATCAAAGGAACATACTGCCCCAAAGTAATGAATGAGTACGGAAATGCCTGGCCCTTGTCTTAGTGAGTCAAATTCTGACAACGATATTCCTCCAGGGTTAGTATCATGTAATTGACCTATCATGATTATGTACTATTAGAGTTTCTTTCTTTTCATGACAAATGTCCTTAAGTTCAGACTGTGAACCATAAGCTTTCCTTCGATAAACATCCTTCTGTATCCATGTGTTAGCCATAAAAGCGTTTCCATCGGTGTTAGAAATTTCTTCCCTAAAATACATATATGATGACTCGTACCTTAGTCTGAGAATGTACTCTTACAGAATGGTGAAACGTCAATCTTTCGCCAAGTCCAACCTAACTCATGCGTTTCGTCGGCACGCTAATCTCGTAATAATTGAACCTAGGGCCGAAGCTCTTCCTTGGAATTTATGACATTTTGAGGTGTTCTTATTCCTTACCAAATCCATGTTTTCTTTTCCAAATTATAAGGGTATTGTCATTTGCTTTGTCCTCATAGATTTTAGATTATTATGCTATGCAAGATTTCGCCACATCATATTGTTACTGCTAGAGTGGGTTAGATAATCCCAACTTATAATTTCTCCATCCTACTCCGGTAGTACCATAAACATCGTTCCTGATGGAATTCCCCTTTCGCTTCTCCAACTTATATTAGTCAAGGAAGGAATTTAACCATTTTACTGAATTATCCTTAAGATGCCGGACTCATAAAGTCTATAATGTGTCAGGACGTTTGTCAATCCTAATGGTTTTGGGGATTTATATGATTCGCCTTGTACACATTCTATGTTCTTCCTCGAGCTTGGTTCTCTCGTTGGAAATATTCAGTGTGTAATTCAGTTTTGTTAACACTTGTGTTTCCCGTAATGGTCAACCAAATCATTGATCCTAGGCAGCTGGTATTTATCTTCCATGGAAACCTTATTGAGCTCCGACTATTATGGTACTAATCCAACCGTTAAGAGCAATTTGATAACTTATTCTAGTTTTTACGCTTTAGTGGGGTTACTCTATTGCATTGACCGTCTATATCTGGCTAAAAGACATAATAGAACATAGGTACTTCAGATTTAAATTAAGCAGTTGGGCGTACCTGTTACGGGTTTTGATGTTTCATGGATTTCTGCATCAAGCACTCTTTTGGTCTAGGTTAGGGTTTTTGGTTGTCTCCTTACTTGTAAAAAAACAGTCAGATATTCTGTACTTTTCTTTTTTTTCCATTCGGTATCTGTATCGTCATGAAGTTATCTTCAGCTTCACTTAACCATCTTTCTGCCTATTATGAACTAAATTCCTTGATAAACCTTGGAATACGTGTTAATACTAACTATTGCTAGTAAAGTTTACTGCCTACTAGGTGATAGTGATGATGTTATTCTACTGAATTGTGGCGCCATCTGCACTACGAAGTGTCAGAGTCTCACTTAAGGCATAAATATTCAGAGTAGCGACAGAATTTAATCTGTAATCCGAATACGATCTTGTAAGTAGGCATGATTACATTCCATAGATAGCCATCGACTAAGATTTTATCTTTCGGTCAAAACCCTAATTTTCCAGTCTAAGTCATCCTAGTCTAAGGTCAACTCTCATCTAGGATCATGACTTAGATCTAAGATCAAACTTAGTTGACTACGTTCATAACTTAGTTCTATATTCTGCCCGGATCTAGAGCCTTTGCTCTGATACCACCTGTAGCGCCCCGCACCCGGGCCTCGTCCGGATACGGTGCACCCGCCGTACTTCACTAAGGAGAGTACAAAGCGTCATGCGTAACATGTGAAAATCCATAACATACGTCGTGGACTCCCATGCTAACATTCAACATGGTAGTAAAATTTAGGCAGAATTAAAACTTTTCAAATTAAACACGAAATAACTAAGTCACCAAAGTAGCAGTCTCACAAAACATCATAGTCAAATTTCCAAAGAGTTCAAACATAGTCATAATACAACAATCTCGGCAGCACAAAAGTCCTTAAGCTTAGCCCTCTTCATATCTCCTCGCCTATGGATATGGTACCCTCGGCTCATCTTCGATCCATTTTATCTTGGCATTATCGGGGGGAAAAATAAAGTGTGAGTGATAAAAATCACCCAGCAAGAATACAATAAACGACCATGAAATACATAAAGAGTCATAACATGAATGTATTACCCCAAAAACCTCAAATAATCGTAACTCATACCTGATCTTAAATCCTGAGCTTGCTTAACGAATAAACGACCATGAAATACATAAAGAGTCATAACATGAATGTATTACCCCAAAAACCTCAAATAATTGTAATTCATACCTGATCTTAAATCCTGAGCTTGCTTGACGTTCGGCTTAAGCATGTTTTTAGGTAATGCTATATCAATAGTAACTTATAAACATTAACTGTAACATGCAACATGTCCTCATGATCGTGAGTTATGCAATATGCAATGCATGATGTCATGTCATGCCATGTCAAAACATCATTTTGGTCCCATAAAGTAACATGTTGTAAAAACAGAGTGTCAGATCAATTAACCCCGGATCTGAGCGGGTCCAGAACAGATATCAGACCAATTAACCCCGGGCCTGAACGGGTCCAGAACAGATATCAGATCAATTAACCCTGGATCTGAGCGGGTCCAGAACAGATATCAGATCAATTAACCCCGGATCTGAGCGGGTCCAGAACATATCATATCATCAGACCAATTAACCCCGGGTCTGGAGTCGGGTTAGTCGCATGCTTGGCCGGCAAAGGAATCATGAAGCTTTCTTTAAAAACATGGGACCGTAAAAACTTTTCATGCATAACGCAAAGATAGTCGCTTGTAAAACTTGCTTGCATCATAAAATCCATGAAAATCAGTTTCATGATCATCCATGATACATCCCGTGATATGAAATGCAAGCCATGACATGAATAATCGTATACATTCCTTGTAACATATCAACATACATGAATTTGGAAGCTAAATATCTCCAAGACATTTACTTCATATTCATAGGGCGGTTAAGCTAACCAATTAGGTACATTTTCATAATTCTTTTGTCACAAATATGTTTGGTGGAATCTTAGATACGTGCCATGAAATTTCAGATTATTTCAATAACCGTAAAGGGGCTTATTTACTTACTTTCCGAACTGGGTTAGGTGTTGAAGCTGAGCTGATAGATTTTACTAAAAATTCAATTGCGGCGAATCCGTAATTCGTTTTCAAGAAATTCCAACTTGCCCAAGTCATAAACATGTGGAACTAGTATCCTACCGAAATTTAGACCATTTTCATATCTCTAAGTCCCCTTTCTGAGGCCTGGAAAGTCGTTACTAATTCCAGGTTGGCTCCAGTAATTTCAGTTGAGCAGCTTTACCAAATATTTTATTAAAAATTAACCATAGCTCATTTTACCAAAATTCCAGCTGGCATCTCTACTACCCTCATGGGGCTAGGTTTGTGCCAAAAATCAGATTTATTGAAGGTCCACAATGTCCTATTTTAATTCGTTGAAGTCAGTGGTCAATTCTGCTCAGCACCAGAATTTTCTACTGGAGCCGTTTTACCGCGTGATTTCTTAAACATAATCCTTAACCTATTTTAACAAAATTCCAACTCATACATGTCATAAACATGTAAGACTAGCATCCTACCGAAAACTAGATCATTTGCATGTCCCTAAGATTCATTTTTTAGTCCATTAACTCGTTACTTAATTTCTGCTCTGTCCCAGTACTTTCTATTGAGCAGTGTTACCAATTAAATCATTACAATTAATCCACAACTTTTTTTACCATGATTCCAGCTGTAGTACTCACTGCACACTTGGTATTGTTATCATGCCAAAAATCAGCTTTATTGAACCACTACAAGGTCCTTTTTCGAGTCAATCAAAAAGAGATGCAGTTCTGCTCAGTTCCAGACTTTTCAGTCTGAGCAGCTTTACCAAATATTTTATTAAAAATATTCCACAACTCCTTTTACCAAAATCCTAACTTTCACATTTTCTATACACACAAGGCTATCCCTACACCGAAAATCAGCTTTATTGAATATCTTTTCAAGCCATTCAAAATGCTACTCCATTCTGTCATGTTCCAGAATTTTCACCCTGAGCAGTCTCACCAATTATTTTATTAAAAATTAACCATAACTTATTTTACCAAAATTCTAACTCTTAGCTCTGCTATACACATGGGGCTAGCTCTGTGCCAAAAACCAGATTTATTGAAGGTCTAAAAGGTCCGGTTTTAATCCGTTGAAAATAGTGCTCCATTCTGCCCAGCTCCAGAATTTCCAACTGAAGCAGTTCTACTAAATATTTTATTAAAAATAATCTGTAACTTATTTTAACAAAATTCCAACTCTCACTTGTGCTACACCCATAAGGCTAACTTGGTACCAAACATTAGCTTCATTGAAGGTCTGTAAGGTCAGTTCTTAGGCCGTTGAAGATGCCATCCCATTCTACCTAGCTCCAGTAGTTTGATATCTTGTCATTGGTTCAAATCAAAGGTCCACCCTTCATCTTGTTCTTATGAGATATATTATTGATTACCAATTACACCTTGAATCATCTCAAAATAGCCTTGTAACTAAATGCATGTAATAAAAGATTCCATCTTTGAGAGAATAAGCCACATGCAATGCATTGTTCTTAAGAAATCTATAAGATATAATCTCAAACTTAGGATATTCAACTAAAGATTAAATCTTAAGAACTTCTAGTCATTCAAGTCACAAACTCTTTAAATAAATCATGAGAGATCATTGTATACTTGCCTCTTCAAGCTAAAGCTCTTGTCTTTGCTTGGTTATGGAGTGAGTTGAGTTGGAATCCTTCTCCTCCTACACCCTTGAGCACACGGTTGGGATGATGAAGAAGAGGAGAATGTTAGTTGTTATTTCCATGATGAAAATCAGGCTATTTTGAGTTTAGGTTTTCTTACCAACTTGAATCTTTGAATGGAGATTGAGATGAATTCTCCCCACAAAGAAGCTAATCCCTCTAGGTAGTTTAAAAATCTTCACCTAGTGACCTCTTGGGGGTCACGGTTTCCACAAGAAAAAGGGACACTAATATGAGCTTCATTATCTTGTCATGAAGAAGTTACTTAATAGACTTAGAAGAAACTTACCTATACACTTCTTGGCTTGAAGATGGAACTTGAAGGAGATCTTATTGCCTTCAAGGATGAAGAGGGACGTATAGCATGAGTTGGAAGGAAGGTGAAGAGTAGACCAAAGATTCTTTCTTGACTTGTCTTCTAGAGAGAGTTTAAGATGTAGTATAATGAAGCTTCTAGGTTGTTTTAGAATAAATCTTTGTGGGGGATGGGAGAGGGAAAACCAACGGTTTAGGGGTGGCTAAGGGGGACAAGGGTCCTCATGTGGGTGCTTAAAAGAAAGGAACTTTTCTTGGGTCTTACATTTGACCCTCCTTTTGGTCTCTTATCTTTGCATGCTTAATATTTTATTTTGTCTTGTCTCATGCATGCTTCTCATTATTGTATTCTTTAAATTTAAGACATCTTAAGAGGGTTAAGACCAAGGAGCCTTCTTGAACTCCTTGGTGACCGAATTCCTTGGGTTTTTTTTTGTATTGGGTATTTCTTATACCTTATAGTTCATGCTTGTTTTCATTTTCTTTATTTTATTGTTTTCCATGATTATCATATGTATGTATATTGTAGGATGTACAATATGTAAGTCTCTTAAACATATATCAGTGTACATGTATCCGCATATATACACATATATACACACCTATGTGTACATATTGCATATACTCCCTTTTTATGTACACACATATATATACACGTGCATGATAATATATATATGCACGCCTATACGTACATGCATTAGATATATATATACCTTTCTATGTATATGGATGTAGGTACGTATACATTTCATACGCATATATCATATACACGCACATACATATATAGTGGTATGTATTGTTCCTATATTTCATGTATCACTTTCTTGAAATCCCCTTATTTAATTATTTAGTAAAATTTCAAAAGTATTTAAATAAAGAGTGTTAAGTAACACGCGCTTTAAAGAAATTATCGCTTCCATTCCGTCACTTATTCTTAGTTTTCAAGTATATGTCGTTGGGGTACAACACAGAACATTTAACGTCTTTATCGTTTGACTTGTTCTTATTTCTCTTAGTAGTAGTGCCCTTATTTTTGTTTCTAAATGACCTTCTCATAAATTTTCTCAATCCTTTAGCCAATAGAATTAGGTCATCATTATCCGGTTCGGAATCACTATCCTCTACGTGATCGGAGAGGGGGGAGACGTATTCATTTGATTTAAAAGCAATAGCTTTACCTTGTTTAGATGATTCCGATTTCCGAATGGTGTGTTTATTTTCATAAACTTTAAGTGATCCGATTAGTTCTTCCATCTTTATTGATTTAGTTTCCTTGCTTTCTTCTAACGCTGTCACTTTAGGGTCCCATTCAGAAGGAAGGCTTCGTAGGACTTTCTGTACCTTTTCCTGCGTAGTAAAATCCTTACCAAGAGACTCAAGAGAGTTGTAGATGTTAGTCAAACGAAGATCCATATCTACAATAGACTCATTTGGAAATAATTTAAAAGACTCAAGTGTGGACATGAGCATATTAATTTTTGACTCTTTTACTTGACTCGTGCCTTCGTGTTTCATTTCTAGAATCCTCCACATTTCTTGTGCACTCGAACAGTTTGACACATAACTAGACTCACTCTTACTTAATCCGTTTAAGAGTAGTTGCACAGCCCTAGCATTCATACTAAGTTTCTTTTTATCATCACTCGTATATTCTTGTCTAGATTTAACGACTTCTAATGTGACTCCGTCTACAGTGGATACCTTAGATGGGACATAAGGACCATCTTCAATGATTGACCAAAGATCTATATCTATAGCCATAAGAAAAAGCTTCATTCTAAGTTTCCACTGAATAAATGACTCACCGTCGAAAAGTGGAGGCCTTTGGCTCGACATACCTTCTTGCTCGGTTTTGAGATTTGTGGTTGCCATCTCACTGAATCGTTGGATTCCTTGAAGTGAGTGTTCCTGCGCTCTGATACTACTTGTAGGATCTGCAAGGCACCACTAGATGGGGGGGTTGAATAGATCAGTGCGGAAAGTGTGGTTTTTAAAATTTCTTTAAACTTGAACAATTCAAGTTCTAAAAACAGATTCTGTTTTCAAGACCAGTTTTAAAACATTTTTAAAACTAGGTTAGAGGTCTCCAAAAATTATGAAATTTTGAGAGAACTTAGCCTCAGATGTTATGAGGGTCCCCTAAAAATTTCAAATTAAAATTCAACCTTTAACCCCTTCAAAAACCATTGGTAATCAGATTGTGCAAATCTGCCAGAAACGGTAGATGGTTTTGAAAATATAATTCCTATTTGTGTGAACGTCCAAGTGCTCTGAAAATTTAACCACTAACTCCTTATATACTATATTTAAATGGGTGAAACAGTTTTGGAAAATTCTATTGGGAAATAGGTCAACTACAACCAAAGTCTCAACCTTTGCAAGTCTGAAAATCAGAATGTACTAGTCTCAGAACTTTTGATGTTTGATTGACTTATACTTATCCAAAAGGGTTGAAACTTGTGCCAAATTAACCCTAGAACGTGTGAGTATATTTATGGAAATTTTCGTAATTTTTGAAAATCGTTTACTATTTTTACGGATGCGAACAAGAAGGATAAACAGTGCAGTAACTGAAAAGTAAATGTAGAAAGTAAATGGCACCAAGATTTTTATACTGGTTTGGTTATAAACAACCTACTCCAGTCTTCAAGGAACACCTTCCTTGGTTCACACTAATCACACACACAACACACCTTACCACAGGGTTGATAGAGTTACACCTAACTCCAACCCTTTACAAACCTTGTATTGTAAGTACAATTCGCACGAACACCACCACCTTGCAAGAATGAAGATTGATCACACCTTGATCAACATTTTACAAAGATGTATAATGAATGTTGGTTTATCTCAAGCCTATTCAAGATTGAAGAGAGAAAGAAAGAAGATGTAGGAGAAGAAGAGCTAGGCTTTTTGATCTCTTTGAATTGCAATGCTTGTTGTTGTTTTGTTTGCTCTCTTCTTTCCTTATAATGGTGCAGCCGTCCCCCTTTTCTTGTCTTCCCCTCTTGAAAATTATCTTTTAAGTCCTTGAGAGAGTGTAAGACATCATTGTGACAAGGCCTTGCTTACTTGGCACCTTCTTATTGGATGATCATTTAGTCTTCGCTTACTTGGCACCTCCTTATTGGTTCAACGTTGTCATCATGATGACTTGGAAAAAAATCTGAGAATTACACTTAACCATGTGCCAAAAATCATCACAAAATAACTTCCATAAATCATAAGATATTCACATAAATTGTAAGACAAAAAATCCTTCCAACCTTAATGAAAAAATCGGCCATTATGTCTCATTTCCATGCTGAATTTTCAGCATGTGTATCATTCCATTTCTTTCAAAATAATGCCCAATTTACCTTGATTTTTTTCTTTAAAAATTGAATCACCAAGTTATGGTAAGTATTTCTATCACATAAGAAATGAACTTGGACACATCCAAGCTTACAAATTCGGCCACATGTCTTCACACATGCTGAAAAATTTTCAGCATGTGTGATATATAAAATATCACACTTTATTAATTCAAATAATATTCAAAACATTTCCATTTCTTCTTCCAATCAATCACATAATGAAATATGACAAAATATGTCACATTTAAGAGCAAAAATCGGCCAGCAACATTTTGGTATGCTGAAATTTTCAGCATGTGATATAAGAGAGATATGTTTTGAATTCTTACCATTTGTAGCTTCTCTCTTATATTCACCAACATTGTATGATTGATCCTTGACCAATCAAGATGCCAAAAAAACTCCACATATGCTCCAAATCAGCTGGTGTAGACGTTAGAATGTGTATGTGCATGTGCTGAAATTTATTTTTGCTAACTTTGTAAAATAATGCACATTTAATAATACATACATGTAATATTCCAATCAGCCCTTAATTTAATTTTCTAGAACACTTTATGATGTATATCATATGTAAAAAGTGTCTAGATACGTGTCACATGATGTACCAAAAACGTTCCATGTGTTGTGTGCGTAGAAAACCGAATTTTCGATATTTATCGATTACCGTTTTTTTCTAATTTAAATTCCAACTTTTGCACATGTTATATATATTATGTTATACATAATATATATAATATATACTTTAAATCTCAGCACTTGGCTGGTTTAAAGTGGTACCATTAGCATGTGACAAAATTAAACTTGGAATCTTCACATTTTGGCCTTAATGTGGAGTAATTTGTGTGTGCCAACATGGAAAGTATTTTTGGCTGATTTTTCTGTCATGTGCACGAAATTTTAATCCATTTTTGATGTATATGGGCTGGCCATTTATTTATGGCAAGTACGTGACACGTTGGCGAAGTTTCGGAATTCGCCCGATACGACAAATTTCGGTTTAGAATCTTTTATCGTGTCGTATTTGATTTGTCATCACCATATCTTATATCATATGATATAAGACCTGAATATACTCATAAATATGAGTTAAGTATAGTGGCGTGACGTTAACGTACGTACGTAAAATATATAACGTGTCGGTAGTACGTTGGAATACATGTGTATGTGCCTTTTAAAAAAATCTGAAAATAGGTGTAATATATATGTATATTGCGTGTATCATTAAGATGGGGAGGAGGAGAAAACTTTCCTTCCTTAGCCTTGTTGCCTTTGTGCCTTTTCCAAATGTGGCTTCCTTTAATGAACTACTTAGTTTATTAAACTAAGTACTTCACTTAATGAACTAGTTTAGTTCATTAATGGTGGCACCTGAAAATAGTGTAAACACAACAAATGTTTGCCATATGATGTAAGCTTTAATGCTTCATGGCTCGTTAGTACGGCAACATAATATATAAGCTAAATAAGGCAAGTACTGGCAAGATATCATGCATACATGTACACGTTTATATATGTTTGTACACGTTTATATATATATATACATTTAAGTCACTTATTTTGAAATCACTCAAACCCCCTTATCTCTACACTGAGGGATTTCTAGTGTATGCCATGGATGTTACTCAGGAAGTACCGTCTATTGAGCAAATTCCAGTGGTTAATGAGTTTCTGGATGTGTTTCCGGAAGATTTACCAGGAGTACCACCCCCGAGGGAAGTCGAGTTCGAGATAAACTTGATTCCAAGAACTGAACCTATTTCTAAAGCCCCTTATAGAATGGCTCCGGCAGAGTTGAGATAGTTGAAGGAACAACTGCAGGAGTTATTGGACAAGAACTTTATCCGCCCTAGTGTATCACCCTGGGGAGCACCTGTTTTGTTTGTGAAGAAGAAAAATGGTAGCATGAGACTTTGTATCGATTATCGAGAGTTGAGTAAAGTTACCATCAAGAATAAGTATCCCCTTCTACGAATTGAGGATTTGTTTGACCAGTTCAAGGGCGCCAAGATCTTCTTTAAAATTGACCTTCGATCAGGGTATCACCAATTGGAGTGGAGGCCGAGGATATCGCAAAGACAGCCTTCCGCACGAGAGTTCTTAGTGATGCCATTTGGTTTGACTAATGCCCCTGCAGCCTTTATGGATCTTATGAATACAGTCTTTCAAGAACAGTTGGACAAGTTTATAGTGGTATTCATAGATGACATTCTGGTATACTCTCCTGACGAGCAAACTCACGCTGAGCATTTGAGAACTGTTCTAGGCATCTTAAGACAGAAACAATTGTACGCTAAGTTTAGCAAGTGCGAGTTTTGGCTAAGAAGTGTGGCTTTTCTAGGTCACGTGATATCAGAGGAGGGGATTGTTGTGGATCTGAAGAAGGTGGAAGCTATTACTGAATGGCCTAGACCTACTAATGTCACCGAAGTACGAAGTTTCTTGGGTCTAGCGGGTTATTACAGAAAGTTTGTCGAGGGATTCTCAAGTATAGTAGTGCCTCTCAGTCGCCTTACTCAAAAGAATTCTAAGTTTGAGTGGACGGCAGAATGTGAGAAAAGTTTCACGGAGCTTAAGAAGAGATTAACCACAGCTCCAGTGTTGGCTCAACCCTCCAGAATTGATGGGTTTGTGATTTATAGCGATGCATCAAAAAATGGTTTAGGTACGTAAACTGTAGCATAAGATTATGATTTTGTATACCAATTAAGTTTAGTCTAATGTCTTGTTTTTAGGTTGTGTTTTGATGTAAAATGAACGAGTCATCGCATATGCCTCAAGACAGCTAAAGCCTTATGAGCAAAACTACCCAACACATGATCTTGAACTCGCCGCTGTTGTATTCGCCTTAAAGATCCGGCGGCTTTATTTATATGGAGAAAAGTGCGTGGTATTCACGGATCATAAGAGTTTAAGTATTTATTCTCTCAGAAAAAATTAAACATGAGACAGCGAGATGGTTGGAATTGCTGAAAGACTACGATTTAACCATTCATTACCACCCAGGAAGGGCTAACAAGGTAGCGGATACTTTAAGCAGGAAATCCAACCATGCACGACAATCACCATTGGAAAGAGAAATAGAGGAATTTGGTTTCGATTTCGTGGAGTCCACGGTGAACGTCTTGACAACATTGACCATCACACCAAGTTTCATTGACCAGGTAAAGGAGGCCCAGAAGAGTGATAAAATCCTAGGTGAGATAACAGAAAGGATGAAACATGAGCATGTTGAAGGATTTCAGATCAAAGAGGACGGGAGCCTATGGTTCAAAGGAAGATTGTATGTACCTGATGTTGATGAACTGAGAAAGGAAATTTTGCAAGAAGCTCACAGCTCAAGGCTATCAATACATCCTGGTAGTACCAAGATGTACAAAGATCTCAAGCAATATTATTGGTGGTCCGGAATGAAAAGACATATTGCGTAGTTTATAGAGAGATGTTTAGTTTGTCAACAAGTCAAGGCGGAACATCAACGGCCTGGTGGATTGTTGATGCCATTGGAAATTCCGGAATGGAAATAGGAACATGTCACTATGGATTTTATAGCTGGTTTATCAAAGACAAGCAGTGGATATGACATGATTTGGGTCATTGTGGATCGTTTAACCAAATCTGCACATTTCCTACCTATTTCAAGTGAATCTTCTCTCGACAAGTTGGTAAATTTATATGTGAATGATATTGTCACTCTGCATGGTGTTCCAGTAAGTATAGTGTCCGATCGGGATCCAATGTTTACTTCTAAGTTCTGGACAACATTCTACAAAGCCATGGGTACAGAATTAGGATTGAGTACAACGTATCATCCCCAAACAGTTGGACAGTCTGAGCGGACCATTCAGACTCTAAAAGATATGTTAAGGGCTTGTGTTTTTGATTTCAAGGGAGCTGGGATGGAATGGTAAAGCTAATGGAATTTTCTTATAACAACAGTTACCAAAATGCAATTGATATGGCTCCTTTTGAAGCTTTGTATGGAAGGAAGTGTAGGTTCCCGGTTTATTGGGATGAAGTTGTCTTGAGAACCATCATTGGACCTGAGTTACTCGAGAAAACGTTAGGAAAGGTGAAAATCATACGAGATAGACTCAAAACGGCTCAAGACAAGAACAAAAGTTGGGCGGATTCCAAGCGGCGACCATTAGAGTTTAACGTTGGGGAAAAGGTTTACTTGAGGGTATCACCTACAAAGGGCATTATGAGGTTTGGAGTAAAAGGCAAGCTAAGCCCCGTTTTATTGGTCCTTACGAAATACTTGAGAAGGTGGGATCCTTGGCATATAGGTTAGCATTACCTCCGGTGTTGGCACAAGTCCATAACGTATTTCACGTATCATAACTAAGGAAGTACGTGACGGATCTAAGTCATGTGTTTAAGGCACAACCTTTGGAAATCAATGATGATGTTACTTATGAAGAGATACCAGTGAAGATCGTAGACTGGATGGACAAAGTATTGAGGAAAAGGGTGATCCCTTATGTGAAAGTTCAGTGGAGTAACCACACGGAACGCGACGCCACTTGGGAACTCGAAGAACAGACGCGGGAGAAGTATCCTCAACTCTTTGACTAAGGTACGTAAGTTTCGAGGACGAAAATTTTTGTAAGGAGGGTGGAATGTTATACCCCGTAACTTTTAAGCACAACTTTCAATACTTAGAAGTCAACCTTAAACACAATTTAATTAATTGTATAGGTTATGAGACTTAGTTAATAAAACATAGAAAAATAAAAGAGAGGGTTAAAAGTGAGAATTAAGAAAGTAGGCAAAGTAACCAAAATGCCTTCCCCACTTAAATGATGGGGGAGTTACACATTTAGTATAACTCCCCAAAGGAGAAGGGGGCCCGGGGGTTATAACACAAAAGAGAGGGAGGAAACCGCCTAGAGAGAAAAGGGAAGGAGAAGAGAGAAAGAGGAAGAAGAGAAGAAGAAAAGGAAGGAAGAACGGCCAATCTAGGTTCAATCATTACCGAAATTCCGTAGTACACTCGTAAGCTTATCTAGATTTCAAGGCAAGTAATCTTTCTATACGCTTTACGTAAATTTTGATACAATAGGCCCTATGATCTTATAAAGAGAAAACCTGGATCACACATTAGTAACTTTGATTTGGTTATGTTAAATGCTTTACTATATGAAATTGTTGTTGTTGATTGAGTAAAGTTATGTTCTTTGGGCCAATATCTGAAAATGGTTATGTTGTGATCTTTGTTTTTAAATATGCCCATAAGAGTGTTATACGTGATGTGTTCCTTGTCTTGGTGTAAGTTCTTAAGTTTGGTAACTACACCTTAGATGTTTTGAGAGTATTTGCAGAGAGTTGAAGGATGAATGTTGGCATTGTTGTAGACTTGTTGTGTTGGAAGGTTTGAGGATATCTATTGAAGGTTGTGGGTGATAGAAGGTTTAGAGTGGATACTATTTTACATGTTTGAGAATTAACTCATGTTAGTTGTGTGTTAAGCATGATGAATCTAGGTGTTAAGATGAACCTTGAAGTGTTAAACATGAAAGGGGTGAAGGAGGAAGGTGATGGGAAGAAGTTACTGCAGAAAACTGCAGTTCTGGAACTGCCAGAACACTTCGAACACCTACTTTAGGCGCTTCAAGTCACATTAGGAGCCTAAAGTAGGCGTTGAATGTGACTTAGTGCATCTCCGTACACTTTGAACACCTACATTAGGCGCTTCATGTCATATAAGGCGCTTCATGTAGGCGTTCGATGTGTCACAGCACATTCCAGAACACTTCGAACACCTCCAAAGGCATTCGATGTCACATAAGGCGCTTCATGTAGGCGTTCGATGTATACCAGCACATTCCTGAACACTTCGAACGCCTGGTATAGGCGCCTCATGTCACTTTAGGCGCCTCAAGTAGGCGTTCCAAGTATACTGGAAGTCTTTTTGACCCATTAGGCGCCCTATGTATGTGTAATAACTCTATTATCTCCCTTTGATCATAAAATGCAAGGGTATTTGAGGTGTACTTGAGGAATAGATGTGAAGTTTGATTAAGTAAGAATAAGATTGAATCCCTAATGAGTTGGTGAAACGAACAGACTTAGGAAGGTACGAGCATGGAGTGTTTGAAGGGCAAGATCATGTACTTGATAGGTAAGGTGTGTGTGTATGTTACATGTTTGATATGAAGTTGCATGAGCATCCTGCATCATGACATGAACACTTTGCATTTGACATGAGAATTGGTTTGCGAAAGAACATGTGTTTACAAGAAAAGATTAAAGTTTTCGAAAAGCAAACTATGGCTGCTGATTGATCATAGGCTATAAAAGCCACGTCTGCGAAAGCAGGGTATTAAAGCGTGACCTGTGAATCAACAGCAGGGTATAAAGTATTTTATGGGGCCGTGGACCTATTAGCACTGGGTATAAAGTTATATGTTATGGGGCCGTGGACCTTTCAGCACGGGGTATAAAGTTCTGTTTGCTGTGGATTGATCACCCACAGGGTATAAAGTTCTGCTACGCGAAGAATATGATAAGAAGAGTTATGAAATGTTTTGTGAAATGACACGCACGACATGTTTACGAAAGAAGACATATGCATGGGTGTTGTGTGTGGTTTTAAAGAAGTACATGCATCATGATACACGAAGCATAAAACTTGACATGCAAGAAATGTGACTAGCTTATGTTCTGTTTATGTGCTATGTTATTCTAGTTACATGTTTATTCTCGTAATCGCTTATCTTCTATGTGATTTATCTATTTTGAGGAATTGTTATAAAGATACTATTTGCTAACCCGAGTACCTTATTTTGGGCAATGACTTATACACTGGTGACTCGTCTTGTGTGATCCCGTAAGGTGTATAGACGGGTTACTTGCTGGTGATGTTTTAGCTAAGAACATATACTTCATTTTCTTTCAGGTGAGCCAGAGTATGAAATGATATTTGTCGAAGACGATGGCGAGTGGGCTCAATGGGATGATGGTCATGGAAGTAGATAGATTTTTGATCATTCTAAGTTGGAAGACTCGATCTTTATTATGTTGTACTGGATGATATGCTACACAGTTAGCCGAACACTTTTATTTCCACTGTTTTTCTTTGGTTACATTGGTGTTAATGAAGTTTTAAATTTTACGATGTTTCCGCCGATTTATCTTACGTCATGGATGACGTGCACTTGATCTGCTTTGACGCTTCGTAGTCCTCGTAGTAGACTACGGCGGGTGCACTGGTTCCAATGCCAGTATCAGGCCGGGGCGCTACAGTTCGATGGATGGATTCTTTATTTGAAGTGCCACGTTGAACACCCTCAGATGTGTGGGATCCTGAAGTTTTTGGAAATGGATATAAGCGCACATTTCATTTGATAGCATTACAAACTTCAGTTTTCCAATTGGAACTTTGTAGATTGATGTATTGTTTTAAATTGTATTATTTTTTCATTCATTCTAGTGGGAAAGTCTCCTACTCAATTTGTAACCATGTATTCCTCCGCCACAAGTGAGGGTTCTCTATTATTATATGTGGTTTGCTGTAATTTTCACGCTATACTGTAACGCTTCACAACATTCCAGGCATATAAATATGTACGCTTTTTCCTTTGTCAAGGTTTTATCCACAAGGGTGGTTTTACTTGGAAAGGTTTTAATGCGGCATATCATATATGGATTGGATGTTGGATTTCTAAATTTTTATTCGTTATACTTCCTTTGATGTAATAAGGTATTCCTCCGCCATAAGAGAGGCTTTTATTAATACAAATCTTTTTCCAAAAAAAAATATTATTGAAAGGCGGCATTACCATCCAGGATTTTATTAATAAATGTAGCCCTCACTTGTGGCGGAGGAATACCGTGGTTACATTTGTTGTCCTATGTCTATAGGAGACTCTCGCAAAAAGAAATGCAATTAAATACATAAACCTAAAAGTAAAGAATAGTTGATCCGTGTGGCAGAACTCCAAGATATCGCTCAAATGCCGGCATTCATGTGTTTAGCTCAGCTCCATCAAGGTCGTAGAAGAAAAGTAGAAAGCAAGCAGCAGTTAGTGTAATAAAATTGACAAGATAGATAAAGCATGAGAAAAAAATCCATGTACCCACGTTGCCTTGTCTTGGGATGGACCAAGGCAACAACCAAGATGACACACCAACCCATGTGGTAGAAGTTGGTAGTATGTGATGCGGCTGTAGAGGGGTGTACCTCGCATATCATGAAATGCAGATGACATAAATATATGCTTGTATCTGTTAAAACGTAATAACAAAAGTGTGCGCGTAGTCATGAAGGCTGTGGGAAACAGTTTTAGGAAACAACCGACCAATGTGGGAGACATAGGAATTCTAGTGGGCGTGTAACATGATAATGGTCAGTATTAGGATGCCGAAATGTATGTAAAGTGGTGTCCGTCAGTACTGTGTCTTGGATATATGATGGTAGATCATTGAAATTGTCATAGGCCGTAAATTGTGGCGTTGGGAGCGCAAACTGAGCGAGCAAATAATCTAGAACATTGGTTTCTCGATGTGTATGAACAAGCAACAAGGAGAGTGATTATGTAAGGGACACAAACGCATCAAGTCCGGTGATAGTGAACTGTGTGGTGACGAGAATATTGACAGTAAATCAGCACAGTCCGTCTAAATGGTAACACGTCCATAACGTGGTAGATAGTACATACAAGCAAGAAATATAGATTGTGCCTCTACCCTTAATGGTACATCATGGCAGAGGGGATATGAGATTGGATGCTGAAAGATTCTAGTGGAATTTCTTATAATGGCACCACCACTGGATGCTGACCGTCCAACTGCAGCATCTATGTTCAGCTTGAGCTGACCCACATGAGGAGGAAACCATCGGAGTATACGGGGCTGCAGAAGACGCAATTGCGGAGAGATGCCAACTGAGATGAGATGGGGTATATTTTTTGCATACTTAGTGCCAGACATAGATGCTGCCCATGTGAACAAATCAAAACGGATGGATCGAATAATCAACCGAGGAGACCAATGAGAGGCATCAAAAATGATGGAGGCGTACATTTTCCACACATTCCACAGCAAAACACCCGGGAAGATTCTTTACATGGCGCCCAGAAATGTGGGTTGGACAGAGCACCAAATGAGCAATAGGTATGATCTCCAAGATCCATTAATGAAGGGTGGAATATCTAGCAAAGCCGCTAAGTAGGACCAAATAGTTTGTACCTCTGTGCAAGTGAAGAACAGATGTAATGTTGTTGCATTATCTTGTCGACAAAATGGACAGCATGAAGGAAGGACCTGCTGAAACCTGGCCAAGAAATCAGGTAGAGGGAGTGTTGCCTGATACTGACGCCAAAGAAAAAGCTTGATAGCTGGGCGCTATGTATTATGCCAAATGAAACGATGTGATAGAAGTGGTGGCCTGGCCAAATGCATCATAGAGTATGCGCCACTGATAGTGAAAGCTCCAGAAGGAGTGCGCCAGATCGGATTAGATGACTGCATTGTGGAACAAGCAGAGCAAAGAGGGTGAACTGTACAAATGCGCTTCCAGCCTGCAGAGTCATATATTCGAGGATGAAAGTCTTGGCGATGCCAATAGTGATGGCGCATGTAACAGCCTATAGTGAGTCACTGGTGTGATATAAGTGCCATACCTTGCTAGTAAATGTATTTTGTAAAGCCTGTAAGTCACGCAGACCTAGTCCATCTTCATGTGTAGGCAGCCAAATTTGTGTATGGGAGATCCAATGATGCCAGCCTGGGCCTTAGAAAAATCAGGCAAAACGAGACTCCAGAGATCGAATTACCCCCTTAGGTAAACGCGTCCCAACCATAATGTGAAGTGGAATAAAAGAGAGCATGGAGCGAAGGAGAATGATGCGTCCTGCTATTCCCAAAAATTTTTGCTGCCACCTACGTAATCGATTGTCAACATGAGTGAGGAGCTCTGTATAGTGTATTTCTCGTGTAATGCCTTTATGTAGATATGAACCCAGATATTTTAGAGGCAGCGATGATTGGCGCATGTCCAGGATATTGATGAGATCCCGTCGACGGGTGGAAGAGATGCCTGCTGAGAAGACAACGCCACTCTTATGATAATTCATTGTCTGGCCAGATATATGCTCGTACATGTTTAGGAAATGCTTAACATGTCATAGGTTATGACAATCAGTTGCAACAAAGATGCGTAAATCATCCGCATAAGCTAGGTGAGATATAATGATGGGTATCCGACCGATGGGTAATGGCTGTATGTTACCATGGTTGACATTTTGGTTGAGGGCCCTAGAGAATACTTCAGCAACAATAATAAAGAGCAAAGGTGAAAGGAGATCACCTTTCTTTACTCCTCTAGTAGGCTTGAAGAATCCACTAGGAACACCATTGACTAGAACTGAAAAATAGGTACTTCAAAGATGGTTGAGCACTAATGTGATGAAGGTTGTGGAGAAACCGAATTATGCTAATACTTGTTGCAAGAATTGCCAATTTACACGATCAAAAACCTTGGCAAGGTCAAGTTTGATGATGCAGTTAGAAGATCTGGGGGTGTGATCCAACCAATGAACCATCTCATTTCCAAGAAGGACATGTTCAGCTATACCATTACCTTTTCGAAATCCTGCTTGTTCTGGAGAGATAATTTTGGAAAGGACAGTATTTAGACGTGTATCTAGAATTCTAGTCTGAATTTTACTGAAGAAGGTACATAATGCAATAGGACGATAATCTGCAAATGATGTTTGCATACCGCCTTTGGGTAGGAGAGCAATTAGTGTATGTGCCACTGGCTTGGGCAGTGGAAAGCCCAAGAAAAACCCTTGAACAACGTTATAAACATTAGCATGAATGATGTCCCAGCAGGTTCTATAAAAATGACCATTATAACCATTTGGGCCGGCCGCACTATTAGTGTCCAAAGCCCAAACGGCCTCGCGGACCTCGTCTTTCGAAGGCATAGCCGTCAAATAATCATTATCTGGCCCTATGAGTATAGTAGGTATGGCTTGGAGCAGAGTGGAAGATTGGAGCGTCGGTTGAGCGGAGAACATATTTACGTAGTAGTCGACAACAGCTTGTTGTATGGTGGCCTGGGTATCACAAACATTGCCATCTAGGTGGGTAATTCGATGAATGTACTGTCGTCTATGGCGGTCCTTAACAATGGCATGAAAGTACTGTGTGCTAGCATCACCTTTCTTTAACCATTTGACGCATGCCTTTTGTTTCTAGAATTCAGTTTCCTGATTGCAGGCTGAGCGGAACTAAGCCCACACAGTGTGGTAAGCAAGACGGGTAGCATCTGAAGGAGTATAATCATAAGCAAATTCTGCTCCTTGAACTCTTCGTTTTGTAAATTCTACCCGACGAATATGTTGCCAAAAACATTTTTATTCCAGCTCGAGAGATCTCGTTTTAATGAACGTAATTTGTTGCATAAGCCCCACATACCCCCAGTAGTGGGGTATGAACTCCATGCATGTCAAACGAAGGTGAGAAAGTCAGGATGAGAGGTCCATACTGTAAGGAAACAAAATTGTCAAGGAACAGCCGTTTCAGTCGAGCTGCATTCAAGTAGGGGAGGGCAGTGATCAGAGAGGTGACTCAGCTTGGGCGTGTAAGTTTCAAATGTGGGAATAGATCATAAAATGCTGAGTTCCAAAACACCCAATCAAGCCGACACCAGACTCGCCCTAAGCCTCGGCCTCCCAGCCACGTAAAACGTTTACCAATGTGGGGAATAATGTACCATGCACAATGATCAAATGTGGTATTAAAATCTGCAAGAGATGAGAGAGCTGGCCGAGATACCCCTTTGTGATCTTGGAGTGAGAGGAATGTGCTGAAGTCACCCAATATCACCCAAGGTTCTGTAGTTAAGTCTCCAAACTCTTTAAGATCAATCCATAAACGGCGACGTTCTAGAATGGTGTGCCGCCCATAAATGTAAGAGTGCCAAAAGGTGCGATTTGAAGCAGAGATGCAGAATTGTAAATGGGAAACTTGATCACCAATCCGATGCTCCAATAAGCTAAGAGTGTCTATTTTCCAAAAACACCATATATGGTCCTCACATAAAGATAGACTAGATGAAAACCCCAACTGTATTTGTGCATGTTGCAAGCGGTTGACTGGTTGCTATGGCTCAATAACGATAAGAAGCATAATTAAATGCTGCAGGAGTAGCAAGCGTAATCTAGATAGAGAGGTACGCAGTCCTCTTATATACCATGTTAAGAAACGCATTAAGAAGACTGGGAAAGAGAGTGTAAGGTACAGGCCGAACATCGAGTAATTACCTATCGTGGGGGTCGAGAAATTTGAGCCGCAATGCATCGATGTCGCTTCTTAACGTATATGACGAAACCATGGTCATCTGATGGTCCAAGAGGATACAGAAGCTGTTGAAGCAGATCTTCATCAGACATAGGTTGATTAGGGTGGGACATGCAACGCGCAACATCGTTTGATGCTGTCCTGCATGAATTACGCAGGTCTTCTGGAGTAGAGGTAATTGTATGGTTGGGATCATGTGCCTCGGAATCTGAATGCCCATGGGTTATATCCAAAGAAAGTAATCGTGGCTGATGGGAGTCATCATTTGCACATCCAAGGAGATGCAATTCTTGGGAGAATGAGGGGTCTGCAGGGGGGATATCTGCTGCAGGCAAAGGTTCTGGGGCAGGTGCATTGGATGGCATAGGATCTGAGACATGTGGATCCGAAGAGGGAGCACCTTTTGAAGTTTGCTTTTCCTTCAACTACCAGCTTTGTGTACAAGGACGCATCATTTGGAACAGAATGGCAGAACATCCTCGTATATCACTGCCTGGAAGAATTCATGATCACGACTTTGAATGTGGAGTTTTTGTGGTAAATATTTGGATACATCCACTTCTATGCATACACGAGCCACAGATGGATGAAGCAGTATTTGTGTGGCGGCGTCGGAGTGAATTGGTGTGCCGATCATTGCTGCAATAGTGAAGAGAGCCGATTGGTGATGCAGATAAATAGGGATGCCTGAAAAAGAAATCCAAACTGGTACAATAGGAGCATCATGACATGGATCAAAATCAAACGTGTATTTGGTGACACGCATTGGGAATCCTAGGATAGACCAAGTTCGACGACAAAAGCAATGGCTACAATCCTTTTCCATGTCAAAACGGATGAGTATGTGAGATTTATCCATGAGTCCAATATGGACTACACCTTGGAATCCTATGCGCTCAAAGGCCTTCTTCGACGCCGCCATAGCCGGCTGTCCATGCCAAAAAGATCCGACAAGGGTGCATTGAAACGGAGATAGCAGGGATTCTACCTCTTCGTCAGAGACGCATATTGATGGGAAACCTTTATAATGCAATTGTGGTTTCGGTGAGATTGATGTTGGAGGGGCGCTGCGGAGGACATCAGCCCCGGCGGAGCTGCCATTGAAGACGATCAAGATGCGGCGTCTGAAATCGCCAGAGGTTGACGGCCGCAGGGTTCCTTTTTATATATGTGATATATGTGTGTGTGTGTGTGTGTATGTATAGATGTTTATATATGTACATATGTGTATATATATATCTACCCATAACCCCTTGGCCGTCTTATTCTGTTTCTCGTTGGTGGACACCTTTTGGTATAGGCACACGCCATTGAAGGTAATACGTGATGTTTTTAAGAAAATCGGTTTTCGTAATGATATGCGAATTACTTTGATTGATCAAACACATATTTTACAGAATTTCCGCCATGAGCCCGATTATATTCGGCGCTTTTACCGCCGTTCATAGAGTATAGCCGGCTGCCATATGCGAGTTACGAAATGGATAGTCGATCTCGATCCCACCGTCGACATTCCTATTGTCTTGGTATGGATCGCGCTTCCAGGGTTACCCATCCATTTCCACCATAAGGCAGCATTGTTTGAGATTGTTCGACCCATAGGTGTTTCGATTAAACTAGATGTTGCCACCGCAAATGGTCTGTACCCCTCTGTCGCTCGTGTTTTGTGTAAAGGTCGATGTATCGTAGGATCTTCCCAAGAAAATTTATCTCCAGGCCAAGCAAAAGGCTATTTTGCAGCATGTCATCTATGAAGATTTGCCCTCCTTCTGTACTACATGCTGCCGTTTAGGTCATGCTACTAGTAATTGTGCTGATCATCCCACCTTTGCCCTAAAAGAGTTATCGAAGCCTGCTACACGCTGGACACCAAAGAAAAGGATCTATCAGATTATAGCCACTGAAGCACTTATGGCTCCTATCACTTTGCTGACATGATCGGTATAGGGTGACCATATTTCTGGTCCAGAATCTCAGCAGCAGCAAGCTTTAGAGCCACATAGCTTATCTCTCTAGCCTTGTCTTCCTATTACAAATTTGCAGGATATTACATTGTTGAAAGATGATAAAGAAGATGAAATTCTTTTCTTGCAGAAGGCCCATGACGAACCTGAATATTGTCAGTTTTCGGATTCGGATGTATGTCAACTTGATCAACCATCACTTGATTTGCAATCTCGGAAGGAGTTCTCTGCAAAAAAGCAATTATCATTCAGAGCACATAGGGAAGCGTCTGGCTTTTCGTCCCGTTCATCTTGATAATGGAAAACTTCTGGCAGCAATTACAAACGGTCCAATGACTGATAAGGATGGCTTTCTGCCTGTTCCTCTGTGGTTGTGCAAAGAAAGATTTGCGCCCTCGCCCACCCACCACAATGGAGACGCATAGTTTGACTCGTGGTCGTCTTCCTTCTTCACATGCTCTTTCCTCCATTGCTTCCCAATAAAAGCCCTTACATGGAATCTTGGTGGAATACGAACATCATTGGCTCGTTTACTGGTCATGTTGCATGATCATCGTGTAGACCTCTTAGTGATTTGAGCCAAAGCAGCGTGTCACCAAGCTGCAATTCTATCGTATGAAATTAGGTTTCCATCATACCTTACCAAACTGTGATGGCAACCTTTGGATTTTTTGGCAGGCAACAAGTATGCGGTTACTTGATATTGAACATGGAATGCAAGGTTCATTACTTCGGTTGACATGGCTTCCTCTTCAGCAGAATATCGCATGGACCGTGGTCTACGGCAAACATACTATTCATGATCGTATGGATAATAGGCAGGGATTGTAACACCTTTTTACACTGGAGGAACATCATGGTCGTACCTCTCCCACCCTATGCTCTCTCCTTGATTTTAATGATTGTGTTCGTAACTGTCACTTGCAGGAGCTCCCCACTGTAGGATCTTTATATACTTGAGCACGTGGGAGTGGCACTAATCGTGTCCAGCGCCGCTTGGATAGAATATTTGCCAATATTGTATTTGTTGATCTTTTTGCTGACGTTGTGGTATGTCGTTTGCCACGTGTGTCTTTGGATCACTCGCCACTTTTGCTATCTTGTGATCTGAATAGCAACAAGCCTCCAATACCATTTCGTCTTTTGAATGCATGGGCCATGCATCTGGATTTTCATGCCTATGTTGCTGCATCTTGGAAAAAATATCCGACGTTGGGTGGAATGTGTGATTTATATGCTAAGCTTCGCCTCCTCAAGCAGGATCTCCGGCGGTGGAATACCGATGGTAATATTTTTAGTCAAGCTGCTGAAGTTGAAAAGGAATTCATATAGATGGAGGCTTTATTTGAGAGTGCTCCCACAGCTGAAAATCAGGCAGCTTTATCATTGGCCCAAGCGAATTTACTCCGTACTAATTTGGAGCAAGCGGGTTTTTGGTCTCAGAAGTCTCGACTTTGATGGGTGTTGGAGGGTGAAGCCAATACTTCATATTATCATGCACTCGTTAAGGATCGCCATCGTCATCATCTAATGGCACCACACATAATGATTCCAGTGATTTAGGACGACTAGTTGTGGATTTTTATAACAATTTGTTTACCAGTGAGGCAGTCGAGGATGTTGATGATTTCTTGTAGCATATTCCTCATATTGTTTCTCCGGCGGATAATGCCAGTTCATTAAGCATTCCGAACATTGAGGAGGTCAAGCAAGCTGTTTGGAAATTAAATCCAAACAGCGCTGCTGGTCCTGATGGATACAATGGTTTTTTCTCTCGCTCATGTTGGAAGATCCTGAAAGTGGACGTTTTATGCACGGTGCAAAAGTTTTTCTTGGGTGTTCTTACACAACAATCTATGTTATCCTCCATTAGTACTCCACTGCCCAAGATTTCACAGTCGCAAACTTTTGCTGAATTCAGGTCTATATGTCTCTCTAATTTTATAAGCAAGGTGATCATGCATTTCCTTGCTACATGTTTATCTAGTCTATTTCTTGCTCTCATTTCTTCCAAGAAAATCGGTTTTCTTAAGGGACATGATATTAGCAAGCATATCCTTATGGCGAATGAAATGACACACTTTTTGTCAAAGATACACGGGGAGCGCATGTGATGATTAAATTGGATATAGCTAAGGCGTTTGATAGGGTTAATTGGCATTATCTGCGGCTTTTGCTTAAGAAGTTTTGTTTCTCTGATTATTTTATACGACTCCTCATGAGCACACTGATCTTCGAAGCTCTCTATTTTGATTAATGGTAAGATGTTTGGTTTCTTTTCACCTTGAGGAGGTGTGAAACAAGGTGACCCGTTATCCCCGTTACTCTTTATTCTATGTTCTGAAGGCTTCAGCCGAGGGCATAAACATCTTTTTCGCATTGGTATTCTTTGTGGTTTTAACATGGGTTGGGTTCACGAGGTTTCACATTTGGCTTATACTGCTGATTTACTTATTTTTCTTAATGGCTCCTCAGATAATTTGCAAACTTTTCAAACATTTCCCCGCTTTTATCATCGAGCGTCAGGATAGCAGATTAACTATAATAAAAACCAATTTTTGGCCGGCTCATATGTATCAAACCAACGGCGGATGGCTATTGGTGAAATCATGGGCATGCAATCTTCTTCCTTGCCCATCAAGTACCTTGGCTCCTTTTTATATCGGAGAGTAAATAGGACGCGATATTGTCAATCCCTCATACAACATTTTGATGCAAAATTAGCAGGCTGGGCATATCAGCTACTTTCATCATGTGGCCGATTTGTACTTTTACAATCAGTTTATCTTCTTTACCTAACGTTATGGACGCGACAAGGTTACCCAAGAGTGTCATCGATGTCATTCATCGCAAAATGGCTTCATTTATCTGGGGGACACGTCACCATTGGGTATCTTGGAAACACCTTTGTCTACCTGTGGATGAAGGAGAATTGGGTATCATAAATATCCTGCTCTTACAGCATTCTTACGACCACAAATTATGGTGGAATTTTATATGCATACTCGGTATGGTCCAAGACCTGACTATATTCTGCGCCTTCATGACTCATCGGGTTGGAAGAGTATTTGCTCCATGCATTCTTTCTGTTTGGCACATACTACATTCACCGACCATATGGTATGGCACACTGCATCTTCAGGTTTCTTTTCTTTGCGTTATGGATATGAAGACTCCCGTGATCATCGGCCCACATTATTATCACATAAATGCATTTGGTGGAAATCATTACCTAAGTCAGAAAGTTTCTTTATGTGGCGTTTATTTTATAGAGCTCTCCCATTAGAAGACAACCTAGTATGATTCGTTCAAGTGTGCCCTTCTATATGTCCTTTTTGTAAGTGCTCATCTGCTACATTGTCACATATCTTTCTCGGGTGTATCCATATGAAGAATATTTGGCAAAGAGTAGCGCTGCTTTTGAATGGTCCTTTGCCCGAGTCATCTTTAATTCGTTTGTATCTATTGAAATGGTGGTTATCTTCCTCTTCTACATTGCTCCCTGGGCAATTTTGCATCGTAGCACCTTCCTTTATGTGTTTGGCCATCTTGAAGGTATTCACCAATGCACTTTTCGGTGATGCTGACCTTTCTGTAGCATATACACTTTGGCTCGACAATCCTAGTATACTTAGGCATCTACCTTCTCTAGTGAGAAACATGTTGTTAATCTTCATGACATAACAGCCAATGGATTTTCTCCCCCGCTGAAAGTGTCAAGGGTTCATGTGATTAAATGGCTGCTCCCCCTGGCTGGTAAACTCAAACTTAACGTAGATGCTTCAGCTGGTAAATGAATGGCTTTTGCCAACGCCACCCTAAGAGATCATCGCAGGAGAATGCTTGTTGCTATTTTTTATGTTCTACCTTGTCTTCCACCTCTTATGGCTGACCTCAGGCTGTTCTATAAAGTGTCATTTATTTTTGGCTCCTTTCATCATAACATTTTGGTTGAGACCGACTGTTTAGCACTCACCCAACCCACGAGGGATCTTTTCGGCTCTTATCAAGACAACTTCAATCATTTAAAATGTTTCCTAAGTCTTATGGTAGTTCACTACATCATATCCCACGTGAAGCTAATATGGTTACTCATCACCTGGCGCAACATAGTCATATGTTTCCCTCAACGATGAAATATATCATGCCTATTTCTCTGCCTCCATCAGTGAGAGGCTTCCTCTTGACAGACCAGTCCACTTCAGCTTTATGTAATTATAATTTTATGTGGATTACTATGCACTATTGTGGACACGCTCTGTATCTCTGGATGTTGCCTGTATCTTTTTGGTACAGGCAACGGCGGTATGATACGATCTATTTATTTTTATGAAATTTTTTTACACTTGTGCCGCTCATTTGTTTTTCACTATTTGCTTATACTTTGTTCGCTGAGGTTATGTGGAGGCTTCCTCATTACATGCAGTTATCCTCAAATACATGTTGCCCTTAATGCTTTCTCCTGTATTCATTTTGAATGCAGGCGTCCCCAATATGGCTTTGTTTTTCTTCGTTTCTGCTACTTATCTCAAGTTTATATACTATTATCTTTTGTTCCTGCTCATCTATTTATCATCAAAACTGGGTGCAAGTGATTCGCGACTGCAGGAACAGACAGTTTCTCATCATGCAAGCTTTATCTTTTCCACTTTCGAATTGTATGAATCATTTTAGTTTTGTTTCCTACTGTCTTTCATTTATTCATTGATTTGGGAGAGTCTCCTGTAGATTTCAAGCATATTATGTAACCACGGTATTCCTCCGCTATAAGTGACGGTTATCTATTAATAAAACACCGGACACACCGCCCATCCTTCACCAAAAAAATATCTACCCATAACCGAAAATCTAACCCTACCATTCTACACCTATTATAACCGGCCAATTTTTCCCTCCCTCTCAGAACTTGCGCCAGCCCTCCCATACCAAGAAAACCAGCCAGCCACCCATGGAGAAAAAGAGGAAGAAGAATTTTCTTTGGCAACATAAAAACCATACCACTATATACATAAATATACACACACACACATACACACAAAATAAACTCTACACACATAGCTACAAATCGGCAGGCACTCCTGCAACCACACAAGAACTCGTCCAAACACCACTTGGAGGAAGAAGAAGGAATTTTTCATCAAAAAACCTTAATTTGATATCGGTATAGTATAAACGAATGATATAAGTATTCTCTCTATTTTTATTATGAATTTGTGAAATCAGAAATTATATTTTCGTATAAAATAATAGATCATACATAAGTAATAGTGTATGAGATTGATGAATATATGTTGGTATACATGGTTTATATTTTATTCATTTCATTTCTCCATATTATGCAAGTTTGACTATTGCTTTGTGTGGCATATACTGGTGCTCGATGGTTCTTTCTACGCGGCTTATTTGGCACATACGATGATTCGCTCATTCTGGAGAATTTTGTGACATGGCAATCTGGAATCATTGAAAATACACATTAGTCTCGGTGGATGTATATTTACATATAATTTTAATACTTGCGTTAGATTTCCATTTCATTTTTTGTGCAGGCTTATGCATTCATATCATGCATTTTTGCATTTTCATACAAAATTCTCTCACAATAAATGTAATCACGGCATTCCTCGTTAAAAGTGAGGGTAATTATTTATAAAATCTGGACGGTAATGCCTGTCCTTAAAGAAATGTTGGTCATATGATACATGCATATATACACACACACATATATATATGCGATTTTGATATTTTAGGTTAAAGAATTGAAATAATCTTACGAATATTGACCTTATACTCTATTGATGGTATATTTATATGCATAAAAGAATGTATAATTTTTATGAACACGATATGAGTGTACGAATATCTATCATTTGAATCGTAAATTGCGTGTGAAAAATGCATAATGGCTAAATGGATGGTTGGTTGAGGGAATGTCCGATCGAGGCTGCCTTATGGCATATGTTTAACCCAATTTTGATAGGCATGTGAATCTTAATCGATGGAATTTGTATGATTTTATGTGTTATGAAATTGGTGAATTAGTATCGATTTTTGATGAATTTGATAGTGGTTTAAGAGGGAATTTTGTATGATTTGATGATGGGAGTATGTTGGAAATCGTAAAAGGAGAATTATGATGGTCAGAGCCGGCGAGCAATGGCGGGGCGTGGGCCATATATGCGACAAGTGGCTTCACGTTGACACACATAAGGCAACGTGTCGTGCGCGTGGAGGCACGTGTGACATATATTTTTGATGCAATATGCTAGGCATGAATCATGCTTGTTGCCTGAGGTGTTAGATGTGAAAAAATGAGGTGGTGTGCGTTTTGGAGGGAGAATACGAGGAAGGAAGTGGGTTAGGGGAGTTAGATTTTGGAAAGTGGGGAGGTGGCAAGGATGAAGGAGTGGGGACTGGCAGTGGTACTAGTGGGGACTGGTAAGTAGAGGTCGAGGGTGTTAAGATGAGGGGTGAGGTGGGTTTGGTAGTGGTTTGGGGAAAAAGAGGATCGAGGCAGGTGCGTGTATGCATATACATGTATATGAACATATGTGGGCATGGGCATTTATATGTATATACGTACATGTAAATGGTGGTTATTAGGACATCGATATCGGAATTTGATATGTGATCATATTTGGATATTTAGGTATTCATATTTGGTTGTGATCAGAATTGATTGGTATTTGAATTGATCGAATTTGGTATCGTTTGGAAAATATCGACCATTTGGAAATCGTTTTGGAAAATCGTATCGATAATTGAAAATAGTTTTGGAAATCGTGCATCGCATATTTGAAAATTCACCCTTACAATGAAATATATCATTAAGATGGATAGGTTTCGAATAAACGGGCCGTCCGAGCGTCTAGACACATTTGACTATTTTGATAGGCCGCCTGGACACGTTTGACCATTAGGAGATCAATTTGTAAGTTTAGCGATATAAGTCAATTGTAAGAAAAAGTATCATAGCCATAGCATGAAAATCGTATTTGGTATCGTTATTGAACAGCAAAACATCGTATCGTGTCGAACATCAAATTGCTTTGTATCGAACATCGCATCGTATGAAACTTGATATTTTTGAAATTGAATTTGGAAAATCAAAAATTGATTTGATGTGCATTATTTCATAACTAAATCCGTACAAGTCATAAAGTGTCATAAGTACCAAAGGTAATGAGTATATGGCCAATATAATCGCAAGTACAAAAGATATCATCCGAGCCTACTATCATCATCAGGAGTAGCCTACTCTTGTCTCATCCTCTATAAAGTCTAAGTCGTGCTCTCTGTCCTCTGCTTGATGGTAAAAATAAAGTATGAGTGATAATGAATTACCCCAGCAAATAGTCCATCTATACTAATCATGTGGATCATATATGTGTGACGGGGTGATAAAATAGTACATGCATGAATAAGGAACATAACACGTCTCCATTAACAAATAAAGTGACATGCCATACATATAATTATAACGTAACACATTCACATAAAATTCACATAGTAAGGTCAACAACCTTCTTCTATCTAATTCCACATGGAACCAACCTTAAACATTTTCATTCTTAACTTTCCACTCCATACCTTAAGATCATAATTCCTCATCCTCATATCAATTATGCTTTCATGCATAAGTCCCACTATGATAAACTAAATCATATAATAGGCTCAAGGATGTGTCATAATAATGGCCTGTGGGTTTCATGACATACAGTCTTTAAAATCCATAGCATGATATGTGCTTCATAAAACATTTCCAAAATATGGCATTTCCATTGTGGCGTCCTGCACTAGCTCGCCCGCGTACAGTGCGCCCACTGTACTTCACTACGGAGAGTACCAGGCGTCGATTCGTAACATATCGTAGTCCATAACAATTAAATGGACTTTCCTGCTTACACATCATCAAGCAAGCAAAACTGAGGCAGAATAAAAACTTTTAAATAAAAACATACCGAATATTCATAACATCGTCGACATCCATGTCCACAAAATAAAAGAGATGTCCAAATTTAAAATCCCATCATAAGTTCACCAAACATAAGTCATCATACTAAAGTCCTTAGGCTATCCTCTCTGCGTTGCTGGATTCAGCAGTACCCTGTTTGGTAACTTAATGATTTGAGGGTTTTCTATGTCTTGAAACGTTACGAAATTTTTATGGCAAGTAGATAAGACACCATTATGCATATGTATGACATGACATTACGAAAATAGGCCCGAATTGTGAGGTTTGAGGCCGCGTGAACAGAACGATAATTCTGGAAATTTTTCCAGCTTAAGGAACAAGACTATATATATATTATGTGATGCATCTAGCCATGAGTCTCATAATGCACTTCATGCATTGCATCATCATCATTCACGTGATTTATGAAACTGAGTTCATGTCAAAGAAATTACAAAAAGCGCTTTTAAAGAAAAAATTTTAGTTTTGAAATGAACGACTCCTATTGGTACCATTGATTCTGGCCAGCATAACCTGATCTAGATCTGGGGTTAATTGATCTGTTGATGATTATGACCCTACAGGCCCGGAGAGAACAGACCTGGTTATGATTATTATGACCGTTCAGGCCTGGAGAGAATAGACCTGATAATGATGATTTATGACCGTACAGGCCCGGGGAGAATAGACCTGATGACGATGATTGATTGTATGACCGTTTTCAGATCCGGACATAATAGATCTGAAGGGAATGGTATGACCGCCTCAGATCCGGATATAATAGATATGAATACTCACTCCTCTCGTTTTATTAACGATGATGTTTTGAAAGAAAGAATGAAAGAACTTATCCTCATTTTTGTCATGACGTATCACATGTGCATACGCATGCATTGTAGCGCCCCGGCCCGATACTGGTATCGGAACTAGTGCATCCGCCGTAGTCTACTATGAGAACTACAAAGCGTCAAAGCAGATCAAGCATACATCATTCAAGACGTAAGATAAATCAGCAGAAACATCGTAAAATTTAAAACCTCAACATCATTGATATAACTAGAAAATACAACAGAAATAAAAGGTGTTCCATCAACTGTCTAACATATCCCCCAGTACAGCATAATAAACATCAAGTTTTCCAACTGAAAGAAAGTAACCAAGCATCTATCTACTTCCATGTCCAGCATTCCATTGAGCCCACTCGCCATCGTCCTCGACGAATATCAGTTCATATTTTGGCTCACCTGAAAAGGAAATAGAGTATTTGTTCTTAGCGAAAATATCGCCAGCATGTAACCCGTCTATACACCTTACGGGATCACACACGACGAGTCACCAGTGTATAAGTCATTGCCCAAAATAAGGTGCTCGGGTTAGAAAATAGCATCTTTATAAGAATTCCTCAAAGCAGATAAAACACATAAATGATACACGGATACGAGAACACACATGTACTAAAACAACATATCACGTAAGCAAGTCATAAGCTAGTCACATTTCTTGCATGTCTAATCTTATGCTTCGTGTATCATGATGCATGTACTTCTTTAAAACCACACACATCACCCATGCATATGTCCTCTTTCATAAACATGTCATGCGTGTCACTTCACAAAACATTTCATAACTCTTCTTATCATATTCTTCGCGTAGCAGAACTTTATACCCTGTGGGTGATCAGTCCATAGCAACAGAACTTTATACCCTGTGCTGAAAGGTCCACGGCCCCATAACATATAACTTTATACCCCGTGCTTAAAGGTCCACGACCCCATTACATACATCATATATCCGTGCTGATAGGTCCACGGCCCCATTACATATATCATATATCCATGCTGATATGTCCACGACCCCATAAAATATTTTATACTCTGCTGTTGATTCACAGGTCACGCTTTTATACCCTGCTTTCGCAGGCATGACTTTTATACCCTGCGATCAACCAGCAGCCATAGTTTGCCTTTTGAAAACTTTAAACTTCTCTTGTAAACACATGTTCTTTCGCAAAGCAATTCTCAAGTCAAATGCAAGTGCCCATGTCATGATGCAAGATGCTCATGCAATTTCGTATCAAACATGTAACATACACACATACATCATACATATCAAGTATACGGTCTTGCGCCTCAAACACTCCACGTTCGTATCTTTCCAAGTCCGTTCGTCTCACTAATTCACTTGGGATTCAATCTTACTCTTACTTAGTCGAACTTACCATTTATACCTCAATTACACCTCAAATACCCTTGCATTTTATGTTCACATGAAGTGTATAGAGTTACCACACATACATAGGGCGCCTAAAGGGTCAAAAAGACTTCCAGTATACTTCGAACGCCACATGAGGAGCCTAATGTGGACATAGGGCGCCTATAATAGGCGTTCGAAGTGTTCGGGGATGTGCCGTATACATCGAACGCCTACATGAAGAGCCTAATGTGACATGAAGCGGCTAATGTAGGTGTTCGAAGTGTACGGGGATTCTTTGGGACACATTGAACGCCTACATTAGGCGCCTAATGTGACATGAAGCGCCTAATGTAGGTGTTCGAAGTGTTCTGATGGTTCAGAACTGCAGTTTTTCTGCAGTAACTTCCTCCCATCTCCTTCCTTCTTCAACCCCTTTCATATTCAACACCTCAAGATCAATCTTAGCACCTTGATTCATCATGCTTAACACACAACTATCATGATTTGATTCTTAAACATGCAAACTAGTATCCACTCTAAACCTTCTATCATCCACAAGCTTCTCTAGATATCTTCACACCTTCCAACACAACAAGTCTACAACCAAGACAACATCCATCCTTCCCCCTTGCAAACACTCTCAAAACAACTAAGGTGTAATTACCAAACTTACGAACTTATATCAAGACAATAAACACATCACGTACAACACTCTTATGGGCATATTTAACGACGAAGAACACAACATAACCGTTTCAAATATTGGCCCAAAGAACATAGCTTTCCTCAATCAACAACAACAACAATTACATATAGTAAAGCATTTAACATAAGCAAACCAAAGCTACTAATGTATGATCTAAGTTTTCTCTTTGTAAGAACATAGGGCCTAAAGTATCAAAATTTGCGTAAAGCAAATAGAAAGATTACTTGCCTTGGTTTCTAGTTAATTTACGAATGTACTGCAGAATTTTGGTAAGGATTGAACTTAGGTTGACCGCAAGTTCTTCTTCCTCCTCTTCTTCCTTTCTCTTTTTCTCTTCTCTCTTCCCTCCTCCAGGCGTTTCCTTCCCCTCTTTTGGTGTACTAACCAATGGCTGGATAATGGGGAGGTTATACAATTGTTGCATAACTTCCCCCATAGGCAGTTGGGCACCTTTTGGTATTTGGCCAAGTTCCCTCAATTTCCCTTTTTGTCAATCCCCCCCCATGTTTTGCCTAATTAAACTTCATGACTTATACCTTTATTGAAATTACATTCTTAATTGTTTTCTAATTATTAAAAGACGAACTAAAATTTTTACGGGGTATGACATTCCACCCCCCTTACAATAAGTTTCGTCCTCGAAACTTACCTACCTTAGTTGAAAAGTTGTGGATATTTCTCCCGCATCTGTTCTTCGAGTTCCCAAGTGGCCTCACGTTCCGTGTGATTGCTCCACTGAACCTTCACATAAGGGATCACCTGCTTCCTCAACACTTGGTCCTTCCGGTCGACAATTTTCATGGGTATCTCTTCGTATGTAACATCATCCTTGAGTTCCAAAGGTTGGGCTTCAAGTACATAACTTGGATCCGCCACGTACTTCCTTAATTGTGACACGTGGAATACGTTGTGAACTTGCACCAACACCGGAGGTAATGCTAACTTATATGCCAAGGCTCCCACCTTCTCAAGTATTTCGTAAGGACCAATAAAACGAGGGCTTAGCTCCTTTTACTCCAAACCTCATAACGCCCTTCGTAGGTGATACCCTCAAATAGACTTTTTCACCCACATTAAATTCCAATTGTTGTCGTTTGGAATCTGCCCAACTCTTAATGCGATACTGAGCCGCCTTGAGTCTTTCCCGGATGATTCTCACCTTTTCTAGCATTTTCTCCAATAGTTCAGGTCCGGTGATGGTCCTCACGCCTACTTCGTCCCAATAAACCGGGGACCTAAATTTCCTTCCATAAAAGCTTCAAAAGGAGCCATATCAATTGCGCTGTGGTAACTGTTGTTGTATGAAAACTCCATTAGCTTTACCATTCCATCCCAACTCCCTTTAAAATCCAAAACGCAAACCCTTAGCATATCTTCCAAGGTCTGAATAGTCCACTCGGACTGCCCATCGGTTTGGGGATGATACGTCGTACTCAACCTTAATTCCGTACCCATGGCTTTCTGGAATGCTGTCTAAAACTTGGATGTAAACCGTGAATCTCGGTCGGACACTATACTTACTGGAACACCATGCAAGCTAACAATATTCTCCATATATAAATTCACTAACTTGTCAAGAGGTGCTTCACTTGAAACGAGTAGGAAATGGGCAGATTTTGTTAAACGATCCACAATGACCCAAATCATGTCATATCCACTTCTTGTCTTTGGTAAACCAGCTACGAAATCCATCGTGACATGTTCCCATTTCCATTCTGAAATTTCTAATGGCATCAACAATCCACCAGGCCGTTGGTGCTCCGCCTTGACTTGTTGACAAACTAAGCACCTTTCTATAAATTCAGCAACATGTCGTTTTATTCCGGACCACCAATAATATTTCTTGAGATCTCTATACATCTTGATGCTACCAGGGTGTATTGATAACCTCGAACTATGAGCTTCTTGCAAAATTTCCTTTCTAAGTTTGTCAACATCAAGTACGCATAATCTTTCTCTAAACCATAAGCTCCCATCCCCTTTGGTCTGAAATCCTTCAGCTTGATTATGTTTCACCCTTTCCATTATTTCACTGAGGGTCTTATCATTCTTCTGAGCCTCCTTTATCCGATCAACCAAACTTCGTGTGATAGTCAATGTTGACAAAACGTTCACTGTGGAGTCAACCAAATCTAAACTGAATTCCTCTATTTCTCTTTCCAATGATGATTGTCGCGCATGGCTGGACTTCCAACTTAACGCGTCTGCCACTTTATTAGCCTTTCCTTGGTGGTAATGGATTGTCAAATCATAGTCTTTTAGCAACTCCAACCATCTCTGCTGCCTCATGTTTAATTCTTTTGGAGAGAATAAATACTTTAAACTCTTGTGATCTGTGAATACTGCGCACTTTTCTCCATATAAATAATGCCGCCAGATCTTCAAGGCGAACACCACTGCAGCAAGCTCAAGATCGTGTGTTGGATAGTTTTGCTCATAAGGCTTAAGCTGTCTTGAGGCATATGCGATGACTCATTCATTTTGCATCAAAACAAAAACTAAAAACAAGGTATTAGTCTAAACTTAATTGGTATACAAGATCATAACCTTATACTACAGTTACGTACATAAACCGTTCTTCAACGCATCACTATAAATCACAAACCCATCAGTTCCGGAGGGTTGAGCCAATATTGGAGCTTTCGTTAATCTCTTGTTAAGCTCCGTGAAGCTTTGTTCGCATTCCGCCGTCCACTCGAACTTGGACTTCTTTTGAGTAAGGCGACTGAGAGGTACGGCTATCCTTGAGAATCCTTCAACAAACTTTCTGTGATAACCCGCTAGACCCAAGAAACTTCGTACTTCGGTGACGTTGGTAGGTCTAGGCCATTCAGTTATAGCTTCCACCCTCTTCGGGTCAACAGCAATCCCCTCCTCCGATATCACATGACCCAGAAAAGCCACACTTCTTAACCAAAACTCACACTTGCTAAACTTAGCGTATAATTGTTTCTGCCTCAAAATACCTAGAACGGTTCTCAAAATGCTCAGCGTGAGTTTGCTCGTCAGGAGAATACACCAGAATATCATCTATGAATACCACTACAAACTTGTCCAATTGTTCCCGAAAGACGGTATTCATAAGGTCCATAAAGGCTGCTGGGGCATTTGTTAATCCAAACGGCATCATAAAAAACTCATAGTGACCATATCGTGTGTGGAAAGCTGTCTTTGCGATGTCCTCAGCCTTCACTCTCAATTGATGATACCCTGATCGGAGATCAATTTTAGAGAAGATCTTGGCACCCTTGAGTTGATCAAACAAATCCTTAATTGGTGGAAGGGGATACTTATTCTTGATGGTAACTTTATTCAACTCTCGATAATCGATACAAAGACTCATGCTATCATCCTTCTTCTTCACAAATAAAACGGGCGCTCCCTAAGGTGACACACTAGGGCGAATAAACTTCTTGTCCAATAGCTCCTGCAGTTGTTCCTTTAGCTCTCTCAACTCTGCCGGGGCTATTCTGTAAGGGGCTTTAGAAATAGGGTCAGTTCCTAGAATCAAGTTTATCTCAAACTCAACTTCCCTCGGGGGTGGTACTCCCGGTAAATCTTTCGGAAACACATCAAGAAATTCATTAACCACTGGAATTTGCTCAATAGACGGTACTTCCTGAGTAACATCCATGGCATACACTAGAAATCCCTCAGCCCCCTTCCTTAAGGCTTTGCGTGCTTGTGCAATGGACATATATACCTTCTTGGGAACTTTCTTTCGTTCCGCATCTCCTTGAAACATTACCTCTTCCATCTCAGCACTCTTGACTGTCACTTGCTTCAATCAACAGTCAATGTTGGCGTGATACTTGGCCAACCAGTCCATTCCCAATATCACGTCAAAGTCATACATTTGAATAGGGATCAGTGTCGCGGATAATGTTTGTCCTTCAAACTCTAATTCGCAATCCCGGTACTGATGATACGAAACCATAATTTGATCTCCGGCCGCTTGAACACGATACGGAGTTTCTAACCATTCAGGCAAACTACCAAGGTGTTTAATGAATCTCTTTGCTACGAAGGAGTGGCTTGCGCCGCTATCAAAGAGCACGTTGGCAGGTACCTTATTTACTAAAACCGCACCTAAAGCCATATCAAGTTTTACACAGAAGATTAAACACGTATATACTTAATTCAATAAGGATTTGAACTTAATTTAAATAGTACCAGCCACTACATCGGTAGCCTCCTGCACATCAGTGTCCGTCATGAGGTGTACACGGGCATTTGCTCGTGGCTTTACTCTCGGCTGCTGAGCCGCCTCTCCCGGAATATTTTTCTTCATCTCTGGGCAATCCCCAATCATATGACCCACCTGACCACACCGCTAACATGCTGCTGCAAGTTTCCTACATTCGCCGACATGATTCCTATTGCAGTGTGGGCAAACTCCCACAGCCTGTTGAACCACTGGATTTTGCACCGAAGGTCTCTGAAAATTCCCAGCTGGACCCCTCTTTGGAATCTTGACCCAACGTCCGGATCTGCCCCCAACTTTAACCTCCTCTCTCGACCTCTTGCCTCTATCAGACGACCCCTCACTAACTGCTCGCGCTGCCACCCTGCAAAAATCGCTCTCAACTCGGAAATACGCATCCAACATGTCCTCATAAGTTTTCATTCCTGCGTTTACTATTGCCGACTGTATCCTTGAGTCCAAACTCCTCTCGAACTTCGTCATCTTAAGGCGATTATCTGACATAATCGCAGGGGCAAACTTACCTAAAGCATGAAAACGATCCGCATATTCCGACACCGTCATCCTTCCTTGCTCCAACCGGTCAAACGCCCTTATTTTCTCCAATGTCGCAGTCTCGGGCATGTAATATTTCACGAAAACATCACAGAACTGTGCCCATGAGATAGGTGGGGTCATCCTCAACACCATTCTGGCCCACCATTCGCCAGCTTTGCCACAAAAAGGGGTGTGGCCACATCTACTTTTATCTCTTCAGGCACTTGCAATATCCGAAAACATTTCTCCACCTCAGCCAACCAGTGCTGAGCCTCCTCAGGATCAGTACATCCTCCAAACTCCGGCACCCTCAACTTTCTCATCTCTCCATAAAAGAACCGGATGTTATGCTGGGGCGGTGGAGGAGGCGGAGGCTGATGCTGTTGAGCAAACCTCTGTGCGATCACCATTAGCGCATCAGTGAGCACCTGAGGTACAACAACTTGAGGTGGCTGGTTCTCCTGTTCGTTGTTGGGGTTCCCTGTGTTATCTCTTCTTGGAGGCATTTTCTCTGAAAGATCAACATCGCATTAGCATTCAATAGATACAAGGGGTTACTGAAAGCTTGTACGCGTAAGAATGGGTGAGGTATGTAGTAAAACTATTAATACGAAATTAGATGATAAACGCGCTCGCACACACCCAACCCAGATCATACTCAAACTCTAGAGAAATCAGTACTTATAACTAAGGATCAACCTTAAGGGAGAATCATATCTTAGGTGTCTAAAAGATCATGAACCTAAGTTTCCGAGATAGATATGAAGCCTAGGCTCTGATGCCACCTGTAGCGCCCCAGCCCGATACTGGTATCGGAACCAGTGCACCCGCCGTAGTCTACAATGAGAACTACGAAGCGTCAAAGCAGATCAAGCGTACATCATTCAAGACGTAAGATAAATCAGCAGAAACGTCGTAAAATTTAAAACCTCAACATCATTGATATAACTAGAAAATACCACAGAAATAAAAGGTGTTCCATCAACTGTCTAACATATCCCCCAGTACAGCATAATAAACATCAAGTTTTCCAACTGAAAGAAAGTAACCAAGCATCCATCTACTTCCATGTCCATCATCCCATTGAGCCCACTCGCCATCGTCCCCGACGAATATCAGTTCATATTCTGGCTCACCTGAAAAGGAAATAGAGTATCTGTTCTTAGCGAAAATATCGCCAGCAAGTAACCCGTCTATACACCTTACGGGATCACACACGACGAGTCACCAGTGTATAATTCATTGCCCAAAATAAGGTGCTCGGGTTAGCAAATAGCATCTTTATAAGAATTCCTCAAAGCAGATAAAACACATAAATGATACACAGATACGAGAACACACATGTACTAAAACAACATATCACGTAAGCAAGTCATAAGCTAGTCACATTTCCTGCATGTCTAATCTTATGCTTCGTGTATCATGATGCATGTACTTCTTTAAAACCACACACAACACCCATGCATATGTCCTCTTTCATAAACATGTCATGTGTGTCACTTCACAAAACATTTCATAACTCTTCTTATCATATTCTTCGCGTAGCAGAACTTTATACCCTGTGGGTGATCAGTCCACAGCTATGGAACTTTATGCCCCGTGCTGAAAGGTCCACGGCCCCATAACATATAACTTTATACCCCGTGCTGAAAGGTCCACAGCCCCATTACATACATCATATATCCGTGCTGATAGGTCCATGGCCCCATTACATATATCATATATCCGTGCTGATAGGTCCATGGCCCCATAAAATATTTTATACCCTGCTGTTAATTCACAGGTCACGCTTTTATACCCTGCTTTTGCAGGGGTGACTTTTATACCCTGCGATCAACCAGCGGCCATAGTTTGCCTTTCGAAAACTTTAAACTTCTCTTGTAAACACATGTTCTTTCGCAAAGCAATTCTCAAGTCAAATGCAAGTGCCTATGTCATGATGCAAGATGCTCATGCAACTGTTAGTATATGTGCCCTAGGCCATGATTTGGATATTTATGTTATGCATTTATTATTAATAAAAGAGGTTTTATTATCATTATTGTTGGTTAGTATGTTACACAATTTTGATATATGTCCCTGATTCATTATTGTTATAGAGATAAAATAATTTATAATCAGTATGAGTATTGATTTGATAATCATAAGATGATTATGTGTATGGTGATACGAATCAATCTCATAGATACTTGTTAGAGAACAGTGTATTGGATAGACCCATCATGAGATTACTACATGGATTAGCGTCATAAGTAAATCTCATGATAGTCATGTTTTAATCCTTTGACTTGAGATTGTCATATTTTCCAACATAAGGACTATTATATTTTGACATGATCAAACGTTATTCGTAACTGGATAATAATAAAGGTCATGATTGAATGTGATAGAAATTATGTAGAGGATATTGAACAATCAAGATAGAATTTGTCCCTCTCTTTTGAGAGTGATATCTTTGGGCCCCTCGATTAGTGAGACTGTGAAATGCATGGCCGTGCTCAAATGATTTGATAGTGTGATCAATATCATTTGTTTTATCAGTCTACTTAGAGATCGAGTAATCATATGTTTGAACAATATAAGTATGACGCTGACCATGACTTATGTTCAAACTAGATATCGTGTGACAAAGGGATTAATGCATGTACTATTATTAGGCTAGTTGGACTTTACTCGTATTAATTGGGTAGTCGTAATGCCTTGCTAGAGGCCAATTACGACTTGTTGGTTTAATAGCGATTTAATCAACTGCCAATTAATATGGGCCTATCGAGTCACACACAAGAATGCGTATGGCTGAGATTAATAATATTAATAATATTAATATTGGATATTAATTATTATTATTATTATCGTTTTTAATATTAATAATATTAATATTGGATATTAATTATTATTATTATTATTAGTTTCGTTTTTTATGTATATATTTATATCATCGGATAATAACAGAGAATCCATATTTGATATGGATTTTGATTGGTTTTATCTAATCCTAACAGAATCCGTATCTGGTACGGATTTTGATAGCGTTAACAAATCCGATCAGGAATCGGATTTTGATATCTATATATATGTACGGAGCATGGTGTATCTCGTACACCACACAACCAGTAGAAAACGAAAGGGCAAGAATCGTTTTTGTGAAAACCGAATTCTTCAGCCGCGCCGTTTGAAGAGCTAGCACTCCGGACGGAAGCGTTCGTGTGGATACCGACAGAGGGTGATCGTATTTTCGCACCTTTTCATCTGCAGATTTCGAATCTACGGAGGTACTTTTTGATTTCTTTTGTCGAATTAAACGAACAACATGGATCCTTGGTAGGAAATCAGAGTTCAAGTTTTGTTTTCCGCTGCGCGTTTTTGCAGTGATCTCGGTTGATTTCCTAACAGTGGTATCAGAGCCACTTGTTGATTTCGTTTAAATCGATTATATCATGCTTATGTGATTATATGTTTACTGTTTTTCGTATGGCATGATATGTACAAAAACCCTAACTCGGATTTCATATGATGAGAGAAGAATGGTGTTTTTCAAATCGTTTTCATGAGATGATTTGTATACGGCGGTTTTCGTTTGTCATGTGATGATCAAAACCGATTATGTTTATATTAGATATAAACATACGCTATGTGTAAAACCCTATTCGAATCTCATCTGGTGAGAGCGGATTGATGTTTTCAATTCGTTTTCATGAGATGTTGTGATTCAAGATTGTTATATGTGATATAAAGTTTTCGTTTTTCATGTGATGATCAAAAACGATTATGTTTATATCGATTTGAACAACCGATAATGATTCTGTAAGAGTTATGCATATTCAAAACAGATAGATTATCAATTCGATTGATGGTTCTGTTTTCGGATTTCGAATGGCGGATTGATTCTGTTTCGGATTTCGAATAGCAGATTATCGATTCGATTGATGATTCTGTTTTGGGTTTTGAATGATAACTCTTGGTTCGATCGGTGCTTCTATAAGGGTTTACACGTAATCAAAACAGTAAGATCGTTAATATGATTGACGCGTCTGTGTTAGCGGGACCGCCGTATGCGTATGCCCTATAGTTCGTTACCGTGACATTAAGAATGTCAATATATATTTATTTGTTATAATATGTTTGTGTAAATATATTATAATTGTTGATGTCTTTGCATGGTGCATAGCATGGCCTCAGGACCTATGTGATTGACTTAGTCATATTTCTGTTTTGGGTTATTATGGCCTGCGTGCCGCTGTAGTTTTTGTTGTATTTTATTATACAATTAGTTAGGTTTTTCTTTATTATTGTAATAAATGAAGAATCAAGCTGCAAAAGTGGTGATGGCGACACATACCAAAGACGAGTGGATTCCATGGAGATGGAGGCACGAGCTCAAGACAAGAAGATATGTATCATTGCAAATGTTGTAATAGGAAGTCTTTCACATAGGGTTTCCTTTATGATCTTCATTGGTCTCATGAAGATCATATTTAGTTTGGCCATGCTATGTCACGTTTACATATTTATCATTTTGTATGAGATGCGTGGATGATAGATTATATATGCATATAGGATGCTACGATATAATGATATGCAATGCAAGACATAAATTAAGTTGAACCCTCATCAATAATTTAAGTCTTTATGCCATCCATGTCTTAAACACCTATTAAAACTGGGATTGTATTAAAGTAGGTATTGCCAAAGCAATGTGCTTTAAACATTCCTAGCTACGTAGGATGAGTAATAGTGCTACTCATATGTTTAAAATTGGTTAGACTTAATTGGGCTATCAAAACGGTTTTGGGCCCAAGGCATTAGATGGAATCTAACATACAATGATATATGATGTCATTATTCCATAAATTCTAAGAGTTACATGAGATGTAATTGGTAAAGAAGTTACCTACCTAAATAACTTAATTTTAAGCGTCATGCCAAAGCTGAGTTTAAAATTAAGTCAAATATGGATCTTAGCTCACTAAAATATTTCTTTTTGAGGGTTATGTTTTAGTGAGAGTTTTATAAATTTTAACCTCATTATTAATAAAGTGTTACTTTGCATGTTTTGTATATCATAAATGGCTGCTAATAACAATTCCACCTTATCGCTGCGATCAATCCTTGAGAAGGAAAAATTAAAAGAATGTGGGACTAATTTTGTTGATTGGTTTCGAAACTTGAGAATCGTTCTCAAGCAAGAAAAGAAGTCCTACGTGCTCGATGACCCTGTCCCTGAACCCCCTCCTGCTGATGCTTCTGTTGCTGTTAAGAACAAATATAAGAAGCATGTGGAAGATTCCAATGACATAGGATGTCTAATGTTGGCAACTATGTGTTCAGGACTTCAGAAAGACCTGGAACACTTAGAAGCTTATGAGATGAGTGTGCATCTCAAACAAGCTTTCCAACAACAGGCTAGGCAGGATAGGTTCGACACCGCTGTCGCACTTTTTGACTGTAAGATGTCTGAAGGTGAATCTGTTAGCGCTCATGTTTTAAAGATGAAAGGCTATATAGATCACCTTGCAAGACTTGGATATCCCCTGAGTTTGGAACTCGCCACGGATTTGATCCTACACTCTTTGCCTAGCAGTTTTTCTCAGTTCGTCATGAACTACAATATGAATAATATGGAAAAGTCCATTCCTGAGCTACATGGTATGCTCAAAACTGCTGAGGGGAATATCAAGAAGCCTACCCATGTATTGATTGTCAATACCAAGCTAATGAAAAGGAAAGCTAAAGGCAAGGGTAAGGCTAAAAGTGCAAAGGGTGCAAAAGGGGCAAAGGGTCAAGCTAAACCGAAACCTGGTCCCAAGGCAAAGGTTCCTAAGGAAGGAACTTGTTTCCATTGCAACAAGCCTGGGCATTAGAAAGAAATTGTGATGTTTATTTGGAGGAGTTGAAGAAGCTGAAGGGTAGTACGACTACATCTTCAGGTATTTATGTTATAGAAATTAATTTATCTACTTCTTCTTCCTGGGTATTAGATACTGGATGTGGATCCCATATTTGTACAAATATGCAGGGGCTCAAAAGGAGTAGGATGCTGAAGAAGGGCGAGGTGGACCTACGTGTTGGCAATAGAGCAAGAGTTGCTGCTATAGCTGTAGGGACCTATGAGCTTGTCTTGCCCAATGGGCTTTTGTTAGTTTTAAACAATTGCTTTTATGTTCCTACTATGAGTAGGAATCTTATTTCAGTGTCTGTTTTAGGTTATTCATTTTTAATTAAAAATAAGAAGTGTTCTATTTTTGATAAAAATGACTTGCTTTATTGTATTGCAAGTAGTTATAATGGCATTTATGTCCTTAACCTTGATGATTCCAATGACGGTAATATTTATAACATATCTTCAAAGAGAACTAAGCCAAACGAATTAAACCCTGCATATTTATGGCATTGTCGCCTTAGCCATATAAATAAGAAGCGCGTATCTAAACTCCATCAAGATGGATTATTAGATTCATTTGATCTTGAATCATTTGAAAATTGCGAGTCTTGTTTGCTTGGAAGGATGACAAAGACCCCTTTTACTGGACATAGTGAAAGGGCTAATGACTTATTAGGCTTGGTACATAAAGATGTATGCGGCCCAATTAGCATTAGTGCCAGAGGAGGATTTCAGTATTTCATTACTTTTACTGATGATTTCAGTAGGTATGGCTATGTCTACCTAATGAAACATAAGCATGAGTCTTTTGAAATGTTTAGAACTTTTCAAAATGAAGTACAAAATCAACTTGGTAAGACAATTAAAACCCTTCGATCAGATCGAGGTGGTGAATATTTGAGCCAAGAATTTGACCAACATCTAAGAAATTGTGGAATTGTTTCTTAGTTGACTCCTCCAGGAACTCCACAATGGAATGATGTTTCTGAAAGGAGAAATCGAACTTTATTAGATATGGTTCGATCTATGATGGGTCAAGTAGATCTTCCTTTATCTTTTTGGGGTTATGCCTTGGAGACAGCTGCATTCATTTTGAACCGTGTACCATCTAAAGCGGTTAAAAAGACACCATATGAGATGTGGACTGGTAAGAGACCCAGTTTGTCTTTTCTTAAGATTTGGGGTTGTGAAGCTTATGTGAAAAGATTAATGACAGATAAACCAGCTCCAAAATCTATCAAATGTATTTTTGTGGGGTATCCTAAAGAAACTAAAGGGTACTATTTCTATATTCCCTCAGAGAACAAAGTGTTTGTTGCTCGAAATGGAGTCTTTTTGGAAAAGGAGTTTCTCTCCAAGAGAACTAGTGGGAGTATAGTACAACTTGAGGAAACTCAAGTTCCACAAGATATCGTTGAACCGTCTTTAGAGACGATTTCAGAACCACAAACAGTTGTGGAGCCTGAAAATGTAACACAAGTCCAACGCAGATCTGATAGGATACATCGTCAGCCAGAGAGATATGGATTTCTTGTGACTGATGATAGTGAAGTTATGCTCATAGATCAAGATGAGCCTACTACCTATCAGGAAGCTGTGTCAGGTCCAGATTCAGATAAATGGCTTGGAGCCATGAATTCTGAGATGCAATCCATGTTTGATAACCAAGTTTGGTCTTTAATTGATCCTCCAGAGGGTATTAAGACTATTGGTTGCAAATGGGTTTTCAAGAAGAAAACTGACATGGATGGAAATGTGCAAACCTACAAAGCAAGGCTTGTGGCTAAAGGTTTCAAGCAAACTCATGGTATAGACTATGATGAAACCTTTTCACCAGTAGCTATGCTTAAGTCTATTCGAATTCTCCTTGCCATTGCAGCATACTATGATTATGAGATATGGCAAATGGATGTCAAAACTGCTTTTCTTAATGGAAATTTACTCGAGGATGTGTACATGACACAACCTGAGGGTTTTGTAAATCCTGAGAATTCAAAGAAGGTTTGCAAGCTTCAAAGGTCCATCTATGGATTGAAGCAAGCATCTCGAAGCTGGAATCTTTGTTTTGATGAAACAGTTAAGAACGTTGGTTTCATCAAGAATGAAGATGAACCTTGTGTTTACAAGATGGTTAGTGGGAGTGCAGTAGTGTTTCTGGTCCTATATGTGGATGACATATTGCTTATTGGAAATGATATCCCTACCTTGCAAAAGGTTAAGGCTTGGTTAGGGAATTCATTTTCAATGAAGGACTTGGGCGAGGCTACCTATATCCTTGGTATCAAGATCTATAGAGATAGATCTAAAAGGATAATAGGCTTGAGTCAGAGTACATAGATAAAATGTTGAAGAGGTTCAACATGCAAGAGTCCAAGAAAGGATTCCTGCCTATGTCTCATAGCATTCATCTTAGCAAGAATCAATGTCCTCAGACATCTGATGAGCGAGATAGAATGAATAAAATTCCTTATGCTTCTGCTATAGGATCGATCATGTATGCCATGTTATGTACTAGACCAGATGTCTCATATCCATTGAGCACAACAAGTAGATATCAAGCTGACCCCGGTGAAGGTCACTGGACAGCGGTCAAGAATATTCTTAAGTACCTCAGAAGGACTAAAGATGTATTCTTGGTTTATGGAGGTTTGGATGACGAGTTAGTTGTAAATGGTTACACAGATGCTAGTTTCCAAACCGACATAGATGATTTCAGATCGCAGTCTGGTTTTGTATTCACATTGAATGGTGGAGCTGTTAGTTGGAAGAGTTCAAAACAAAGCACTGTGGCTGATTCTATAACAGAGGCTGAGTATATAGCAGCATCAGATGCAGCTAAAGAAGCAGTTTGGTTGAAGAAGTTCATCACTGAGCTAGGAGTAGTACCTAGCATTGCAAATCCTGTGGACATTTATTGTGACAACAATGGTGCCATAGCATAAGCAAAAGAGCCTAGGTCTCATCAGAGATCTAAACTTATACTCAGACGCTACCATCTCATTCGAGACATCATCGATAGAGGAGATGTCAAGATATGCAAAGTTGACACAAATGATAACATAGCGGATCCATTGACTAAACCTCTCTCACGGGTCAAGCATGATCAACATACTAGATCTATGGGTCTCAGATATTTATAGGCCTAGTGCAAGTGGGAGATTGTTAGTATATGTGCCCTAGGCCATGATTTGGATATTTATGTTATGCATTTATTATTAATAAAAGAGGTTTTATTATCATTATTGTTGGTTAGTATGTTACACAATTTTGATATATGTCCCTGATTAATTATTGTTATAGAGATAAAATAATTTATAATCAGTATGAGTATTGATTTGATAATCATAAGATGATTATGTGTATGGTGATACGAATTAATCTCATAGATACTTGTTAGAGAACAGTGTATTGGATAGACCCATCATGAGATTACTACATGGATTAGCGTCATAAGTAAATCTCATGATAGTCATGTTTTAATCCTTTGACTTGAGATTGTCATAGTTTCCAACATAAGGACTATTATATTTTGACATGGTCAAACGTTATTCGTAACTGGATAATAATAAAGGTGATGATTGAATGTGATAGAAATTATGTAGAGAATATTGAACAATCAAGATAGAATTTGTCCCTCTCTTTTGAGAGTGATATCTTTGGGCCCCTCGATTAGTGAGACTGTGAAATGCATGGCCGTGCTCAAATGATTTGATAGTGTGATCAATATCATTTGTTTTATCAGTCTACTTAGAGATCGAGTAATCATATGTTTGAACAATATAAGTATGACGCTGACCATGACTTATGTTCAAACTAGATATCGTGTGACAAAGGGATTAATGCATGTACTATTATTAGGCTAGTTGGACTTTACTCGTATTAATTGGGTAGTCGTAATGCCTTGCTAGAGGCCAATTACGACTTGTTGGTTTAATAGCGATTTAATCAACTGCCAATTAATATGGGCCTATCGGGTCACACACAAGAATGCGTATGGCTGAGATTAATAATATTAATAATATTAATATTGGATATTAATTATTATTATTATTATTATCGTTTTTAATATTAATAATATTAATATTGGATATTAATTATTATTATTATTATTATTAATTTCGTTTTTTTATGTATATATTTATATCATCGGATAATAACAGAGAATCCATATTTGATATGGATTTTGATTGGTTTTATCTAATCCTAACAGAATCCGTATCTGGTACGGATTTTGATAGCGTTAACAAATCCGATCAGGAATCGGATTTTGATATCTATATATATGTACGGAGCATGGTGTATCTCGTACACCACACAACCAGTAGAAAACGAAAGGGCAAGAATCGTTTTTGTGAAAACCGAATTCTTCAGCCGCGCCGTTTGAAGAGCTAGTACTCCGGGCGGAAGCGTTCGTGTGGATACCGACAGAGGGTGATCGTATTTTCGCACCTTTTCATCTGCAGATTTCGAATCTACGGAGATACTTTTTGATTTCTTTTGTCGAATTAAACGAACAACATGGATCCTTGGTAGGAAATCAGAGATCAAGTTTTGTTTTCCGCTGTGCGTTTTTGCAGTGATCTCGGTTGATTTCCTAACAGCAACTTCGTATCTAACATGTAACATACACACATACATCATACATATCAAGTATACGGTCTTGCACCTCAAACACTACACGTTCGTATCTTTCCAAGTCAGTCTCACTAATTCACTTGGGATTCAATCTTACTCTTACTTAGTCGAACTTACCATCTATACCTCAATTCCACCTCAAATACCCTTGCATTTTATGTTCACATGAAGTGTATAGAGTTACCACACATACATAGGGCGCCTAAAGGGTCAAAAGACTTCCAGTATACTTCGAACGCCACATGAGGCGCCTAATGTGGACATGGGGCGCATATACTAGGCGTTCGAAGTGTTCAGGGATGTGCCGTATACATCGAACGCCTACATGAAGCGCCTAATGTTGGTGTTCGAAGTGTACGGGGATGCTTTGGGACACATTGAACGCCTACATTAGGCGCCTAATGTGACATGAAGCGCCTAATGTAGGTGTTCGAAGTGTTCTAACGGTTCAGAACTGCAGTTTTTCTGCAGTAACTTCCTCCCATCTCCTTCCTTCTTCAATCCCTTTCATGTTCAACACCTCAAGATCAATCTTAGCACCGTGATTCATCATGCTTAACACACAACTATCATGATTTGATTCTTAAACATGCAAACTAGTATCCACTCTAAACCTTCTATCATCCACAAGCTTCTCTAGATATCTTCACACCTTCCAACACAACAAGTCTACAACCAAGCCAACATCCATCCTTCCCCCTTGCAAACACTCTCAAAACAACTAAGGTCTAATTACCAAACTTACGACTTATATCAAGACAATAAACACATTACGTACAACACTCTTATGGGCATATTTAACAACGAAGAACACAACATAACCGTTTCAAATATTGGCCCAAAGAACATAGCTTTCCTCAATCAACAACAACAACAATTACATATAGTAAAGCATTTAACATAAGGAAACCAAAGCTACTAATATATGATCCAAGTTTTCTCTTTGTAAGAACATAGGGCATAAAGTATCGAAATTTGCGTTAAGCGTATAGAAAGATTACTTGCCTTGGTTTCTAGTTAATCTTACGAATGTACTGCAGAATTTTGGTAAGGATTGAACCTAGGTTGACCGCAAGTTCTTCTTTCTCCTCTTCTTCCTTTCTCTTTTTCTCTTCTCTCTTCCCTCCTCTAGGCGTTTCCTTCCCCTCTTTTGGTGTACTAACCAACGGCTGGATAATGGAGAGGTTATACAATTGTTGCATAACTTCCCCTATAGGCAGTTGGGCAACTTTTGGTATTTGGCCAAGTTCCCTCAATTTCCCTTTTTGTCTATTCCCCCCTATGTTTTATCTAATTAAACTTCATGACCTATACCTTTATTGAAATTACATTCTAAATTGTTTTCTAATTATTAAAAGCCGAACTAAAATTTTTACGGGGTATGACATGCATATTTCATTTTTCTATGGCTAGTCGAATGATTGATGTACTTCTACTTAGGCTATGATGATATGGTTTAATATCTCCTAAGGTATGATCTGAATATTCTTCCTTGTCTCTTAAGTTATGATCCTACGTCCTTACGGAAGATGAATTGAAAGTCATGTACGTTGCGGATCCAAACTTTTGGGGTTTGGTTCTTGTGTATACTTTCCATTTAATTCATGATTATTTATGGTATACATGCTGATGACTTTGTCACTCACCTTATTATTTTTCCTCCCAGAGCCTGCAGAGAACAGGGTCGAGTAGATCGATGACGAGCCTAGAGTTCCCTATCCACATGGAACCAACCTTAAACATTTTCATTCTTAACTTTCCACTCCATATCTTAAGATCATAATTCCTCATCCTCATATCAATTATGCTTTCATGCATAAGTCCCACTATGATAAACTAAATCATATAATAGGCTCAAGGATGTGTCATAATAATGGCCTGTGGGTTTCATGACATACAGTCTTTAAAATCCATAACAGGATATGTGCTTCATAAAACATTTCCAAAATATGGCATTTCCATTGTGGCGCCCTGCACCGGCTTGCCCGCGTACAATGCGCCCACCGTACCTCGCTACGAAGAGTACCAGGCGTCGATTCATAACATATCGTAGTCCATAACAAGTAAATGAACTTTCCTGCTTACACATCATCAAGTAAGCAAAACTGAGGCAGAATAAAAACTTTTAAATAAAAACATGCCGAATATTCATAACATCGTCTACATCCATGTCCACAAAATAAAAGAGATGTTCAAATTTACCTTTGTTTCAAGCGCATAAATTCTTATTCAATTTGGGCCAATACCTGTAAAACATAGTAGACATACCAAGAAATAATATTCATAAGCCCAATAGCACATACGAGTCCAAATTTGCAATAATTAAGGTCTCCCAACTCATACCATAATTTTGCCCTGTTTTCCAGTTTTGCAACACAACTTCAATTCGGTTGTTAGCCCTCAAAACAATGGTTCCAAGCGGATTTATTTGCATGGACATGTTCATTTATGTCTTAAGTTATTACCATAAAAATTCCAGAGCAATCCAATCGCTATAAGGGTTCATTAAATTATTTTCCTAAAGCTAGGTGCATGCAGAATCTAGAATGACCAGCTTTCACTAAAATTTTTATTGCGGATAAACCACAAGTCCCTTTTCCAAAATTCCAACTCACAGATTTACTAAACATACAACACTAGATTCCTACCAAAATTCAGCTCATTTGCACGTTCCTAAGGTCCATTTTCAGGTCACATAACACGTCACTTAAATCTGTCAAGTTCCAGTAGTTTTTCCTTTTTGTCACTTTTCTTGTCAAGTATTTACCAACTAAACTTATTCTTCTAAAATGACTTAGTAGCCACCAAATACACCTTTTAACATGGACATTCCAGGTTCTATAACATCTTATAAGGTACATACAAATCATTTCAAAAATAGTCTTGAAACTTACACATAGCACACATCATTATTAAGCATTTTGTACTTAATAAAGTTTACCTTCGGCACAACAAATTGATGTATCACGTGCTCTCCAAAACAGCCCGTTTCTTACACAAGAAAGGGCTCATATTTCATTTTAAAATGAACATAGTATACCCATGTAATAAATCATTCAAACATACAACTTCCATACATCTTTTGCCTCACAAGATTTATTGTTCACAAGAACCAATGTTCATTCCTACCTCCCTCTTCAAGCTATCCCCTTCCATGGTAAGAAGGAGGAACCTTGACATGTTTAACATAGACATACAACCTATTCATATTCAATGTAGGCAAAGAACCCACCTTTGGAAGAATTTCATACATGCAAGTCACTTTTCTTAAGGAACAACTAAGTTCTCATGTTTTAAACGTAGTGTTTCCACTAAGATTCATATCTTGAAAATAGCTAGTCATTCAAGCATACACTTCAAAAAGAATTCAATATTATCTAGAGTATACTTGCCTCTTTAAGCTTGAATCTTCCTTTAGCTTGGATCTTGCATGGAATGGTTTGAAGTTTCCCTCCACTACTTCAATATGACATACAGTTTTTGAGGGGAAAAAGGAGAACCATTAGCTATCCATTTATATGAAGACCGGAGTTAGAGTAAGGCTATATTAGCTTACAAAAATGAGGCTTGAATGGAGTTCAACCCACCAAGGTATTAACACCACTTAGTAGCTTGAGAAGTCTTCACCTAGGGAACAAGGAGGTCACGGTTTTAGCAAGGGAAAAAGGATACCAATGTGAGCTTCATCCTTTGAGATATGAAATCTATTTAAGAAGCTTAGCATGCACTTACCTAGATGAACCTTGAAGATTGAAGATGGAGATATCCTTGAGTCTCCAAACTCCTAAAGACCGTATGGAAGGATGGTGATGGTGATGGAAGAGCTTAAGTGTTCAATGACCCTTACTATCTTGCTTGAGCAATTCTTGAAAGTGTAGTAGGTTGGAGATGGATGAGAAGACTTCTTAATAAAGAAGAAGAAATCTTCATGGTAGGGGAGAGGAGCCGGCGCATGAGGGGAAGAGTGGGGAGACAAAGTTGCATGAAAAGTACAACTTAGTTACTTTTGTCCCCCATGTTTGTCTTTCTTTGATTATTTTATTCTTGATTTTCTTAATAAAATATAAATAGGAAATATCATGAGTCTTTTAGAACTCCTTGGGGTGGCCGAATTTCTTGAGGGTTGGGAGGGTTTATTTTGTTATTTCTCATATTTCATAATTCATGCTTGTATAGTTACACCACTACTTGGAATATCTAATTTCTTATGTAGGCTTTTGGGCTTGCTTTTAAGAAGACCCTTAGGATTAGTCTTCTTATAATTGGAAGAACATTCTAAGGTCCTTTAAGGCCTTGTGGCCGAAATTCTTAAGATCTTGGAGGGGTGAAATAGCCATTTCACACGCTTCATAGCACATACTTATAATATTTACTTTGAGAAACTTAAATTAAAGAAGTAAAAATAAAACTTAATAAAATGTACTTGAAGGATCCAACCTTTCATTAATTCACTTATACAAGTCTCAAGTACAATATGATTTTTCGTTGGGTACAACATCCTCCCCCCTTATTACAAGTTTCCTCCTCGAAACTTAAGGGCACTAATAAAAAAGGTACGGATATAAGCTTCTCATGTTTTCTTCCGTCTCCCAAGTAGCTTCATCAATCGAATGGTGCTTCCATTGCACCTTAACCATAGGAATGGATCGTTTCCTCAGTGTCTTTTCCATGCGGTCAACGATCATCTCCGGCTCTTCTTCGTAAGTCGCGTCGGCATAACCTTTCAAAGGTTGATCCTCAATGATATGACTGGGCTCATGCATGTACCGGCGAAGCTGAGATACGTCAAATACATCGTGCAATTGAGATAGTGATGGCGGTAGTGCTAGCCGGTAAGCGACTTCTCCAATCCTTTCAAGAATCTCATATGGCCCAATAAATCTTTGGCTTAATTTTCCCTTTATACAAAATCTTTTAACTCCCTTTGATGGTGATACTTCCAAGAACAATTTTTCTCCAGCCTGAAATTCCAATGGCCGCCGCTTCTCGTCTGCCCAAACCTTGCTTCTATCTTGGGCTGCTTTCAACCTTTGCTTGATTACCATCGCTTTTTCTCAAGTCTGCTCCACTAAGTCAGGTCCGGTAAAAACTTTATCTCCAATTTCGTCCCAATAAAGTGGAGAGCAGCACTTTCTCCCATATAGCACTTCATAAGGAGCCATCCTAATAGATCGATGGTAGCTTTTATTATAGGAGAACTCCACTAGTTTGAGACTCTTGTCCCAACTTCCTCCAAAGTCAAGTATGCAAGCTCACAACATGTTTTCTGTGTTTGGATGGTTCTCTCCGATTGACCATCCGTCTGAGTGTGAAATGCAGAGCTCATTCGTATCTCGGTGCCCATCGCTTTTTGGAAAGCTGAAAAAAATCGAGAAGTAAATCGAGGGTCGCGGTCACAAACAATGCTCATGGGTACTCCATGTAAGCACACAATCTGATCAACATACATAGTATCCAACTTCTCCATAGAGGCTTTGATGGTAATAGCCATGAAGTGAGCGGACTTCGTTAAACGATCGACTACTACCCAAATAGCATCATGTCCATTCTTTGTCCTTGGCAGGTCAGTCACAAAGTCCATAGTAATGTGATTCCACTTCCACTCGAGAACTTCAAGAGGCTGCAATAATCCAGCGGGTTTCTGATGTTCCGCTTTCACTTTCTCACAAACCAGGCACTTCTCCACGAATTCCGCAATTTGCCTCTTCATGCCATGCCACCAGAATTTTTGCTTTAAGTCTTGGTACATTTTTGGCTCCAGGATGAATAGATAAACGAGAATTATGAGCTTCCCGAAGGACTTCATTCTTTAGATCATCGTCGTTGGGTATGCACAGTCGTCCCTTAAACCACAAGCTGTTATCATTTCTGATTTCAAAATCCCCAGATGGTTTCGTCTTCAACTTGTCCTTAGCTTTCTTCAAAGTTTCATCTCTTTCTTGACCCTCTTTAATTTTGTCAATCAGTGAAGGAATCAATACCAACTTAGAGAGTACGCTATCAATGGAATCAACCACCTCGAGATCAAACTCTTCCATATCACGCTGCAAAGGTGGTTAACGCGGATGGCTTGTCTTTTGACTCAAGGCGTCGACAACCTTATTGGCTTTCTCCGGATGATACTGAATAGTGAGGTCGTAGTCCTTCATCAACTCTAGCCATCGGCGTTGACGCATATTTAATTCCTTCCGAGTGAAAAGGCACTTAAGACTCTTGTGATCCGTGAAGATCTCGCACCTTTCACCGTACAGATAGTGTCTCCATATCATTAAGGAAAAGACTACAGCTGCAAGCTCGAGTGACGTACTGGGTAATTCTTCTTAAACGGCTTCAACCATCGAGATGCGTACGCAATCACTTGATCTTTTTGCATTAAAAAACATCCAAGTCCATTTTTCGAGGCATCACAGTACACTACGAAAATTTCACCCGGAATTGGTAGCGCCAAATTGGAGCAGAAGTCAGCTTCTCCTTCAATTCAGTAAAACTCCTTTCACAATCTGAGGTCCATTCGATCTTTGCCTTTTTCTGTGTCAAACGGGTGAGAGGCATCGCAATCCGAGAAAACCCTTCAACAAACTTGCGATCATAGCCAGCGAGACAAAGGAAACTCCGTACTTCCGTAACATTTGTTGGCCTTGGCCATTCTGTGATTGCCTCAATCTTTTTGGGATCTACAGATATTCCATCCTTAGATATGACATGTCCCAGAAATGCTACACTGTGCAGCTAAAATTCGCATTTACTGAATTTGGCATACAGTTGCTTTCTCCGTAATATGTCTAGGACGATCCTTAAATGGGCTACGTGGGACTCTTCATCCGATGAGTAGATCAAGATATCGTCGATAAATACCACAACAAACTTGTCTAGTTGCTCTTAAAATACTCGATTTATCAGATCCATAAATGTCGTGGGGGCGTTGGTCAATCCGAATGGCATTACAAGAAATTCATAATGTCCATAACGTGTCTTGAATGCGGTTTTTGGGACATCCTCGGCTTTGATCTTCAATTGGAAGTATCTAGAACAAAGATCAATCTTACTGAAAATTCGTGCTCCCTGTATCAAGATATCTTTAGGCAGTGTTCAAAATAGAATTATCATTGAAATAAAAACTTTTAATCGCTTACCCGAAGCTGATTGAACAGATTGTCGATCCTAGGCAATGGGTATTTGTTCTTTATTGTGATCTTTTTGAGTTCTCTATAGTCGATACAGACGCATACTCCCATCCTTTTTCTTCACGAATAGCACGGGAGCACCCCAAGGCGAGACACTTGGGCGAATGAGTTTCTTCTCCAATATCTCACGTAATTGCTCCTTTAGTTCTTTCAACTCTGCAGGCGCCATTCGATAAGGAGCCTTCGATATTAGCTCAGCTCCCGGAATTAGATTGATTTCAAATGAGATATCTCGATCTGGGGGAAGACCTGGTAATTCCTCTGGAAAGACATCAGGATATTCTCGAACTACCGAAACATGAGAAAGGTCGGAAGGCGCTTGATCGACATTTAGCGCATAAACTAGGAATCCTTCGTGTCCTTTCTTCAACGCCTTACTGGCACGGATCGCATTCACATAAATGTTCTTGGGACACTTCCTTAATTTCGAACCTCCAATAAAATTTACTTCCTTACGTGTTGGATCCTTAATAGTAACTAGCTTTTTACTGCAATCGATGTGTGCGAAATTCTTGGAGAGCCAGTCCATTCCAAGAATTACATAGAAATCACTCACAGATATGGGAATTAAATCGGCTTCAAACCGCTGATCATCAAACTCAAGCGCACAATTTTTGAAGATATGATGAGAGACAAGCACCTGATCACCAGCTACTTGAACTCTATAGGGTGTCTCAAGATGGATTGTGTTATGATCGATATTCTTTGCGAATTTCCTCGAGATAAATGAGTGGCTAGCGCCACTATCAAACAGTACATTTGCAGGCACAGAAAATACTAAGATAGCTCTTGAATTATGCAAGATTTATTAAGCAACAATAAATCAACAATATCTTGCAAAAATTTAAGCATTGCATAAATTTTAAAACGTACCCGCCACAACGTCATTAGCCTCCTCCACAGCGGCATCAGTCATAACATGGACCCTTGCGTTAGCACGCTGACGCTGGTTCTTTGGTTGTTGCTGCTGCTGGGTCCTTTTCTCTGGGCAGTCTTTAATCATGTGTCCAAATTTTCCATATCCGAAGCAAGTGGTCCCCTTATCCAGACAATCCTTGAGTATATGGCCCATCTTGCCAGATCCGAAGCACTTACCAGCCTGGATAAAGTACTCTCCAACGTGACGCTTCTTGTAGTGAGAACAGGTCGGAATAGCTGGCTGCTGACCCTGATTATTTGTCTGATTCTTCTGCTGAGAACAGCGCTGAAAACGATTCTTTCCTTGTCGTCTGGTCCTCTAGAATTCTGCTTAGCTGCTTTGCGAGATACTCTATTTCCTGACACTTCCCTTCCTCTCTTCTGTCCCATCTCGTCTCTACGAATAATATCTCTCTCGATTCTGTAGCAAGCATCCAACAGTGCACCAAAGTTAACTGGATTTGCATTAACTAACCATGTTCTGATCCTGGATTCAATCCTCTCTCAAATTTCAGCATTTTGGTCTCCTCGTCATTCATGGTAGATGGCTGATGATGAACCTTCCTAAGGCTATAAACTTGTTGGCATAATCCGGGAACCGTCATTCCCTACCCTTGTATCAATGATTTGAACTCATGTTCTCTTTTGTAACTTTACAGAAGGGTGGTATGTAAACTTGTTAAACTCTTGAAGAAATCTCTCCCACGATATCGTGCCCTTGGCCAAGATTGCAAATTGGCCTCCACCACTGGTTCGCTTCCCCAAGTAGGAATGCCTAACAGCTTTGAGTTTTCACCTCCTCAGGTGCACGAATTAATTCAGAAAGTTTCCACCTCATCCAACTATTTCTCAACGGCATCCGGGTTCCAATTTTTCCCTCAAAGGGCGGGACATTAGCTCTTTCAGTTTCTCAAATAGTACTGGGCATCCCTGACAGGCTCATGAGGCTAGGGAGGGAGCATTATGATGTAACATCACTTGACCGATCTGGGTCACCGTCTGGCAAAAACGTCTTAAAGTCATGAATGTCCGGAATCATCTGGGGTAGAGACCCCTGGGGTGGTGGATTATTCTGGGCCAGGGGTGGATTATGATCCTATGGTGGTGGTGGAAGAACCTGGTCGGGTGGAGTAGGAATAGGCTCCTGCACCTCTGGTCGAGCCCTAGCGGGTCTGCCTCGTGGTCGTGCCATCTGCACTATGTAGCGTTGGAGTTTATTCAAGGTGAAAATATCCAGATAAGCGACATAATTTAATTCGTAATCCAATAGAAATTAAGTGGGCATGCAAGAAGATACGATCGAATTAAATTCTATGTCATATAAAATTTCATAGACTAGGGCTTTATTATCAGGTCTGGACCCTAATTTCCAGTCAAAGTCATCCTAGTCTAAGGTCAACCTCTTCTAAGATCGTGACTTAGGTCTAAGGTCAAACTTAGATTTCTAAAATCATAACTTAATTCTATATTCTGTCCGAATCTAGAGCCTCGGCTCTGATACCACCTGTGGCGCCCCGCACCGGCTCGCCCGCCGTACTTCACTACGGAGAGTACCCAGGCGTCGATTCATAACATATCGTAGTCCATAACAAGTAAATGGACTTTCTGCTTACACATCATCAAGTAGCAAAACTGAGGCAGAATAAAAACTTTAAAAAACATTATGCCGAATATTCATACATCGTCTACATCCATGTCCACAAAATAAAAGAGATGTCCAAATTTAAAATCTCATCATAAGTTCATCAAACATAAGTCATCATACTAAAGTCCTGAGGCTATCCTCTTTCGCACGCATATGGATAGGGAACCCTAGGTTCGTCATCGATCCACTCGACCCTGTTCCCTGCAGGCTCTGGGAGGAAAAATAATGGGGTGAGTGACAAAGTCATCAGCAAGTATACCATAAATAATCATGAATTAAATGGGAAAGTATACACAAGAACCAAACCCCCAAAGTTTAGATCCGCAACATACCTGGCCTTCAATTCATCATCCGTAAGGACATAGGATCATAACTCAAGAGACAAGGAAGCATATTAAGATCATACCTTAGTAGATATTAAACCATATCATCATAGCCTAAGTAATAGTACATCAATCATTCGACTAGCCATAGAAAAATGCATTATCGCATGCATATGCACATGTGATGCGTCATGACAAAAATGAGGATAAGTTCTTTCATTCTTTCTTTTAAAACATCATCGTTAATAAAACAAGAGGAGTGAGTATTCAGATTTATTATATCCAGATCTGACGCGGTCATACCATTCCCTTTAGATCTATTATGTCCGGATCTGAAAATGGTCATATAATCAATCATCGTCATCAGGTCTATTCTCCCCAAGCCTCTACGGTCATAAATCATCATTATCAGGTCTATTCTCTCCGGGCCTGAACGGTCATAATAATTATAACAAGGTCTATTCTCTTCGGGCCTGTAGGGTCATAATCATCAGCAGATCAATTAACCCCAGATCTGGAGCGGGTTATGCTGGCCAGAATCAATGGTATCAATAGGAGTCGTTCATTTCAAAAACTGAAATCTTTTCTTTAAAAGCGCTTTCGTAATTTCTTTGTCATGAACTCAGTTTCATAAATCACGTGAATGGTGATGATGCAATGCATGACGTGCATTATGAGACTCATGGCTAGATGCATCACATAATATATATATGTCTTGTTCATTAAGATGGAAAAATTTCCAGAATTATTGTTCTGTCACGTGGCCTCAAACCTCACAATTCTCGGCCTATTTTCATAATGTCATGTCATACATATTCCACAATGGTGTCTTATCTACTTGTCATAAAAATTTCATAACGTTTCAAGACATATAAAACCCTCAAATCATTAAGTACCAAACAGGGTACTGCTGAATCCAGCAGCGCGTAGTACCATCTTTTTACCTTGTTTCAAGCCCATAAAATTCTTATTCAATTTGGGCCAATACCTGAAAACTAGTAGACATACCAAGAAACAATATTCATAAGCCCAATAGCACATACGAGTCCAAATTCGCAATAATTAAGGTCTCCCAATTCATGCCATAATTATGCCATGTTTTCCAGTGTTGCAACACAACTTCAATTCGGTTGTTAGCCCTCAAAACAATGGTTCCAAGCGGATTTATTTACATGGACATGTTCATTTATGTCTTAAGTGATTACCATAAAAATTCCAGAGCAATCCAATGGGTATAAGGGGTTCTTTTAATTATTTTTCTAAAGCTAGGTACAAGCAGAATCTGGAATGACCAGCTTTCACTAAAAATTTTATTGCGGATAAAACCACAAGTCCCTTTCCAAAATTCCAACTCACAGATTTACTAAACATACAATGCTAGCTTCCTACCCAAATTCAGCTCATTTTCTTGTTCCTAAGGTCCATTTTCAGGTCACATAACCGTCCCTTAAATCTGTCAAGTTCCAGTATTTTCCTTTTTGTCACTTTTTCTTGTCAAGTATTTACCAACTAACTTATTCTTCTAAAATGACTTACTAGCCACCAAATACACCTTTTAACATGGACCATTCCAGGTTCTATAACATCCTATAAGGTACATACAAATATTTCAAAAACATTTCTTGAAACTTACACATAGCACACATCATTATTAAGCATTTTGTACTTAATAAAGTTTACCTTTGGCACAACTAATTGATGTATCACATGCTCCCAAAACAGCCCGTTTCTTACACAAGAAAGGGCTCATATTTCATTTTAAAATGACATAGTATACCCATGTAATAATCATTCAAACATACAAACTTCCATACACTTTTTGCCTCACAAGATATATCCTTCACAAGAACCAATGTTCATTCCTACCTCCCCTCTTCAAGCCGTCCCCTTCCATGGTAAGAAGGAGGAACCTTGCCATGTTTTAACTTAGACATACAACCGATTATATTCAATGTAGGCAAAGAACCCACCATTGGAAGAATTTCATACATGCAGTCACTTTTCTTAAGGAACAACTAATGTTCTCATGTTTTTAATGCGTAGTGTTTCCACTATAGATTCATATCTTAAAAAAAGCTAGTCGTTCAAGCATACAATTCACAAAGAAATCAAGATTATCTAGAGTATACTTGCCTCCTTATCTAGAATCTTCCTTTAGCTGGATCTTGCATGGAATGGTTTGAAGTTTCCCTCCACTACTTCCATATTGACATACGGTTTTTGAGGGGAAAAAGGAGAACCATTAGCTATCCATTTATATGAAGACTAGAGTTTAGAGTATATATTAGCTAACAAAAATGAGGCTTGAATGGAGTTTTCAACCACCAAGGTATTAACCCACTTAGTATCTTGAGAAGTCCTCACCTAGGGACCAAGGAGGTCACGGTTTTAGCAAGGGTATAAGGATACCAATTTGAGCTTCATCCTTTGAGATATGAAATCTATTTAAGAAGCTTAGCATGCACTTACCTAGATGAACCTTGAAGATTGAAGATGGAGATATCCTTGAGTCTCCAAACTCCTAAGGACCGTATGGAAGGATGGCGATGGTGATGGAAGAGCTTAAGTTGTTCAATGACCCTTTTACTATCTTGCTTGAGCAATTCTTGAAAGTGTAGTAGGTTGGAGATGGATGAAGAGACTTCTTAATAAAGAAGAAGAAAGCTTCATGGTAGGGGAGAGGAGCCGGCGCATGAGGGGAAGAGTGGGAGACAAAGTTGCATGAAAAGTACAACTTAGTTACTTTTGTCCCCCATGCTTGTCTTTCCTTAATTATTTTATTCTTGATTTTCTTAATAAAAGTAGAACTAGGAAATATCATGAGTCTTCTAGAACTCCATGGGGTGGCCGAATTTCTTGAGGGTTGGGAGGGTTTATTTTGCTATTTCTCATATTTTATAATTCATGCTTGTATAGTTACACCATTACTTGTAATATCTAATTTCTTATGTAGGCTTTTGGGCTTGCTTTTAAGAAGACCCTTAGGATTAGTCTTCTTATAATTGGAAGAACATTCTATGGTTCTTTAAGGCCTTGTGGTCCGAAATTCTTAAGATCTTGGAGGGGTGAATTGGCCATTTCACATGCTTCTTATCACATACTTATAATATTTTCTTGAGAAACTTAAATTAAAGAAGTAATAATAAAACTTAATAAAATGTACTTGAAGGATCCAATCTTTCATTAATTACGTTATACCAAGTCTCAAGTACAATATGATTTTTCGTTGGTACAACATCCAATAACGTTCAAAACATGACAAATCCATAATCATTCATAACATGAAATTTCCCATAACGTTCATAACATGACATATTCACATGAATTCCAATGTTCCAAACACGGTGTTACATCATATATACATGGATTTGACGGGGACGCGTTATGACAAGATCTGTGTCCCAGACAAGGTGTTTACACTCGGCCATAATGATAACATATGCCCCTGACACCACCACTTCGGTTCTGATGTCAAGACGGCACACCAATAATGTAACATATCATAATCATAACAGACATAGTAATTGGAATCAATCATCTCATGGTATGGTTTGTTACGCATGAAGACTTTTCAAACATATGATGTATAAAACATTTTTCGTTTAAAAACCTTTTGGTTCATTGGCCTATGTATATAGGCTTGGTTTTGGGTCCACTTAGCCATTCTAATTTTCATCAATCTTAAAGCAAACACTTATATGCATAACACATGTCATAAACATAAGAAAATACCATTTTACCCTCCATCACGTGCCTCGGCCAAAGTCCCCCAAAATAGTCCCCTTTTCGGACCTCATCATCTATCATCATTTTCTTAAGCTACACACTTTTTCACATTATCCAATAGCAAGTCTACAACAACACAATCATACCCATTATATCCTAACGACAGCAACAGTTAAGTCGTTAGGTCAGGGAGGGTGAGAAGCAGGCAATTTAGGAGGGTGTTGGAAGGAGAAATTTACTGTAATTGGATGGTGTAGATTCTTACCTTAGGTGTAGGTTGAAGGTCTTGTAGGCTTGCATGTCTTCTTCTCTTCCTAAACTTGGAGAAATCTTCCGCCCTATCTCCTTAGTAGCTCACAGTTTTGGGGGCTTGAAGAGGGGATGAATGTGTCTTTGAAGAGAAGACGTCACACCCTACTTTTTGACCGAACATTGATAATTATGTTATATATGTTAAGTAAGCTATGTAACAATGTAATACAGGTTTAATAAATAAAATTTTAATTACGTAACAAATGAACTGTCTTAAGATACTAATATAATTGGATACTAATAAAGAACTACATAGAATAATGAAACAAGATAGTTGTCCTATTTTACCCCTCCCAAACCTTTATGACCAATTTTTTATAGAAAAGAAATAATGAAATATTGATTAAATTAACACTTGAACAACATGACAAGAGTAGAAATTTTTATATATGAATCAAATGATGATTTTGACCAAGAAATTATAATGTAGTTTTTTTTTCCAAAAATTCCTCACATGTCTTACACACTTCACAAATTAGATTAATCCTCTCATCAACCACTCTCTTTGGCCGCCCACTACATGACAAAGTAGAGAAGAATTGTTGTCTACTGTACTCAATATTCTACAAGTATTTGCACAACAAAATTATACCACAACACATGCTTTACATTTTCCCAACAACACAAATAAAACCCTCTTTTCCCACCCCATATATCCGGCCATCTAAACCACATAGAAGAGAAGAAAGTTTCTTCAACACTATTATTATTCAAAAGCCTTCATTATATCACATGTCCTACCATTACAAAAGGAAGCGAAAAAATCCTCCTTCTCCACCCTAACCATTCGGCCACCCTCAAATGGAAGAGAATAACATCGCAAATTGTTTATTCAAAAGCCACCACCCTTTCACATGTCTTACAAAGTTAAGAAGATGCAAACAAAATCCCTTTCCTAACCCATTTGACCGCCACCATCTTCATAAAAGAAGAAATTATTTCAATTTCTTCCAATATTCAAGTTATACATTAATTATGTTGTTTCCTCTTTCATCTAAGAATGCATGGGAATTTTCTCCCACTCTCTAAAACCACCCTGAACTCGGCCAAGTATTGTTTTATAGAGGGGATTCAATTCTTCTCTCATTCTTTACTTCACATTTTTATTTGCAACAAAGAACAACTCTCATTCATCCTTCAAGAAAGAAACAAAGTCTTCAAACTCACCTCCATTCCTCATAAAAACCGAGAGCAGTTCTGGAAACGATTGCGGTGAAGGAAGGCCCCCTGCCACCGCCAGCACAGGGATCGTGCATCATTTTCTATTTTATTTTTTATCAAAAAGTATTTATTATGAAGCAACCTCACTTTTGGTGGAGGAATACCATATTACAAAAAGTGTCATCATACGAAAATAAATAATGAAGCAAGCTAATGAGTAGCAATCTCCAATCGTATATGATATGTCGCATTAAAACCTTGACAAGTAAAACCATCCTTGTGGAAAAATCCTTCGTGTAGGAAAAGCGTACATATTTATACAATTGGAACATTGCATGGATATAGTTTTAGCGAGCCTATAGTAAAGTCGAAAATGATATGGCGCTGTTGATCCAATCAATTAGGTTCTTGTTGTGAAACAGAAGAATGAATGCCAGGAGGGGTGAATGTGACATCCTGCTGCTGCCATGTCTTGAGATTCGTCGCACCTCACAGCAAGTCACACAAAATGTAAATGTAAGTATTGTGGACAGAAATTGTGCGAAGTTAAGAACTACGAGATAACACATACTCATGTCACCTTGATTCAACAAGAACCAAGACGACAAATGCGATATAAGTTGTCTCCTTGTGCTAATGGAGTCCCGCGAGTGATGTATCTGTATTAGAATGATTGATCTGCCGCCACGCACTTCAACCACGTAGTGTGGTACCTCAAAGAAAGCATACAAAGCAATGCCGCCAATGATATAGCAAGCCAAGAAAAAAGAAATATTTATATATAAACACAAGAGCATATCATGTGAAACTGTCAAGAGGCCCCAATGGGAGGAAAAGAAACGCAGCAGTGTTGCCTGTGCCACTAGGTGACACAGGCAACCAATAGTGATTTTCGCCGACACGATGTGAGACATTAAATAAATGATGCAAAGCATGTAGCTGTACATCCGTATATATTGCTCCTCGAACTTCACAAAGAAGGGCTTGGAGAGTATTCTAACGTCGAAGTCCTGCGGTTCTATAACCATGTCAAGCTAACATGTGAGCCATTGAGTTTGCCTCTCGCGGGATGAACAATCCGTCTCAATGATAATATTATTCCATTACCGCGTAATGAATCAAAGCTAGGGTCAATGTCAAAAACTCTGCACGCAGCAGACTAACCCACGGTAAAGAAAAACATATAGCCGACACTAACCGTCCATGGTCATTTCGCAATACTGCTCCTCCTACCTCTTGGCCTCTTCCCACCGCTGCATCTACATTTAATTTCATTCTCCCCGATGGGGGTAGCTCCCATCTGACAATTTGCGCTCGCTTTGTCCTCAACAGAGGAGAGAAGGATAAGTCAACTAAATGAGGCATATGTGACGCAAACTTCTTTCCATTCATGGCGGAACACCACGTATAGGCTGATGAGCAGGCTTTGTCAAATAGCCACCTATAGACGAAATTATCTGCCCCAAATCGGATTGCTGGATACTCTTTCCATATATTCCATGTGACAAACTATGGGACTACTGCCCGCAATTGGCCTTGCATCGATGCTTTATTAGATAAACGCCACCAGCGAGTTAAGTGTGTCTTAATGGTTCAGCTGGAAGGCATCGGACCGAAGAAGATGATGGCCATTTCTCTCCATAAGGGTCGTATATGTGGACATTAAAGAAACATATGATCCCGTGTACCCAAATTCGGACGACCAAAAGTGCATTGGGAAGGGAATGTCGTTTGCCAACCTCTCAAATTATCTACCACTGGCAAGGATTTCGTGAAAAGCCGCCATAAAAATAGACGCATCCCCAGATGAGAATTTGACCACCAAACATATCGGTGTTCAGCCAACCGATTATCCGACGATGAGATGATGGTATAGGCCGATTTGAGCGAGAACTAGCCATTAGCATCCGGCAGCCAGTGTATGACATTTTGTATATGTTCCACGTTGGATTCCATAAAGTCATTGATACTACATAATCGTTTCTAAACTGGGGAATCATAAATATGCGAGGATATCAAATGCCGACAACCATACTTTTGCTTGCTAAATTCTGCCCATAATGTGTTAAAATGAAAGTATTTCCACCAAAGCTGACAATCATAAGCTTTTTGAATATCCCCTAGATTACGTATGCCCAAACCACATTCATGTGTTGCAATACATATGGATGACCATGAACACCAATGATACTTATCTTGCCAAAGAAAGGCCACTAGTTTACGATGCAAAACATCCATACACTCTTTGGCAAGCGTGAACTAGCAATAATATGAGCGGGCATTAAGCTTAAGACATGCTTTATTAACACCATCTGATCAGCCAATGATAGAAGTTTAGTTGACCATGATGTTAGCTTCGCGTCAAAATGAGCAATCAGAGATCTGTAATACCTGGATCTATTTATGACTTTGTAGAGAAACGAGCCAAGATATTTAATTGGTAAGGAGGACAGCCGCATACTCAAAGAATTTGAGGCGGAGACACCAATGCCCCCCTGCCCACCACTATTTGGCTTTTATGATAATTAACAAGCTGCCCCGAGGCTCGCTGATAAGTAGCCAAAAAAGAACGAAACCTCTCCAAATTTTGAGTAGATCCATTTAAGAATATCAGTAAATCATTCGCAAAGCCCAAGTGAGAAACATGTGGCACTCTAACCGCAGTGAAGCCATGTATCGTACCTGCCTGCATCAATGCATTCAAGCCATGAGAAAATCCTTCTAAGGAAAGAATAAAACAGTAAGGGAGATAAAGGATCGTCCTGCTGTATACCTCGTCTTACGAAAAGAATCCTGCTTGTTTTCTCATTATAAGGATTGAATATCGGGTGGCTCGCAGATTGTTGATCAAGATACGAACCAATCGAGTTGAGAAAACCGAGTGTTTGCAGGAGAAGATCAAGATATCGCCAATTGACCAGATCAAATGCCTAGCCATATCAAGTTTGACCATAACATGGCCTCCTCCAGACCGCCTATCCAATAACATACACCCTATCTTTTGCTAGAAAAACTTGTTCTGCAATGCCTCTTCCTTTCATAAATCCTGCTTTTTCCAGCAATATGAGCCTCGTAGTGATCGGCCTAGCCGAGTAGCGATCAACCTCGTAAGCACTTTAGATATAAAAATTTGTCTAGCAAATTGGCCGAAACTCTGCGAATGTCAGAGGATTTAGTACTTTAAGAATCAAGATAATAGTAGTCGCTGCAACCTGCTTTGGCATCAACACGCCTAAGTAAAATTCTTGAACCGCCATAAGAAGTCAGGATGTATGACCTGCCAAAAAGGTCTATACAAATATCCCAGATCCATCTGCACCTGCCGCACTGGATGGACTAATGATCCACACTGACTACTGACTTCCTGTAGAGTCGGCATGGATTGCAATATACTATTATTCTCCGATGTCAGTAAAGGGGGGATATGCTAAAGAATAGCCTCACAATCATCCCTGTTCCGGCAAGAGAGCTGAATAGTATCTCAATGTCCGCTTAATATCTGGACCAAGTACACATTCTGTACCAACAAGACATAAAATCTGCGTATAGATTGTCGTCTCCTCTTATCCTTGACTGTTTGATGATAAAATTAGTATTTGCATCCCATTCCTTAAGCCATTTTACGTTTTCCTTTTGTTTCCCAAAAAGAAATGCTTGGTTTTGAACAAGCCTTAATTGCGTAACACTGTGTGATGACCTCTTTCGCGTAGTCTCTGTAGGATCAGAATCATATGCATGTTCTGTAGAAATTACCACACCTCTTCAGCCTGCACCATCGTATGAAAGGTGTTGCCAAAACCTTCCTATTCTTTCTTTAAATGTGTCGGTAAAAGACGAAGATAATAAAAAAACCCACATGCCCCCACGGTTGAAAGGACCGCCAATGATGTTGAACCAGAGCATCGAAGTCCGGATGCGTAGTCCAGGCATCAAGATATCTAAAGGAAGCTGGCCCCCTGGGACTGTAGATATCACATTTAACAAAAGCAGAGCATGACCAGAGGTGGCCCTCGCAAGATGTTGCACCTGTGTAATTGGAAACATATCCAAAAAAGATGGAGAACACAAAAAGCGATCAAGCTGTCGCCAAACACGGCCCATGCCATGGCCATCGCACCATGTGTATAGAGACCCTTGAAATGCTATTTCTTGCAAGTCACATGCATGAATACAGTCATTAAATTCTTCTAAGAAAAGCAACGTGAGTGCAAATCAGCCACGATGCTCATCCAACGAGCAAAATGTGTTGAAATCTCCACCCACCAACCAAGGAAGAGTCATCGAGCTATGGAAAGCCTGTAAATCAGCCCACAAAGGCCGTCTAGCGGATATAGAGTGGAGGCCATAAATCGTGGTTAGCCAAAATCTCTCACCCGATGTGGCCAAGTAAACTTTATGGAGGATTTTGCTGGCCCACCTGTTCATCATCCGGCAAAGTATAGAATCCTTCCAAAAAACAAAATATGATCATCACAAGCGGACAAAGCTGTTGAATAACCAAAATGCAATATATATATGAACAACATCGAAGCCCTAGCTTTAGGCTCTATCACAATTAGTATATGGAAATGATGACGACGAATAAGCGAAAGCAAGCGATTCATTGAGGTTCGTATACCCCTAACATTCCATATCAGAATCTTCATTAGGATAACGCATCAAATGAGTTAAAGATGTGCAGTACATAAACTGGTTATTCTTGGCAATGTGGGTACTGGTTGATGGTTATGACGTAGCAACCGCGGGGCAGCAGAAGACTGCGAATCACCATCTTGCTCTTGCAATGCCATTGATCGACTTTGTCTAAATACGTGGATTGAATAAGATTGGACATGACCTCGTAAATATTCCGATCTTGCTCATCCAGTTGATCGACATTAAGCGAGATAACCAACTCACTGTCCGAGAGGGCGGAACCTGCGACATGTAATGGGGGATCACCCATGATACAATCATTGATTCCCCTTAAACAGGAGAAATCTTGGACGTTTGATATGATAGGTATAACTGCCATGTCTGGCGACGGGGCAGTGCAACTACAGTTGGGGTCGACTGCAACATATCATCCGAAGTGTGGGGGTTGAGTACAGCAGCTACTGCATCGACTAGGGTGGCTGAGTCAGGCACATTTTTTTGGCGTCCAGCGCTGTGTTTTGCCTTTATCCGGATACTTTTGACCCATTTCCTCTAGAGTACCCTATTTTTGTGGCTGGCCGTGCTCCATGGGTTTGTCTGGCGTCATTTTGCCACAGTCGGCTTGAGTGCGACACAGACTAAAACATCCTGAGCAATATGCTGGCAAATCTTCATATTCAACTGATTGCATAATGACCCATGTAGGAGCCTGAATGTAAACCCGTTGTGGCAATTCCTTTGATACGTCGAGTTCAATACAGATACTGCAACCGATGGTTGATTGGCGGCCGTGGTTTTTGCGTCTAACTTCAACGGCGTTCCAACCATCTAGGCTATCTGAAAAAGTGCATCTTTCCTATGAAAATGAATTGGGAGACCAGGAAAAATAACCCAGTTCAAAACTATGGGGACTTCAACTGTTGTATCATAGTCCGACGTCTATTTGGTGATTCTCATATGCTTACTAGAAATCATCCAAGTTCGACGTGCAAAATAGCGAAAGTAATCTTGCTCATGATCAAAATGAAGCAGGACGTGCATTGCATCGAGTAATCCAACCTTAACGGCACCAGAGAAACCAATGCGATCCATTGCCGAACAGATTGTCGCTATTGGTGAACGGCCATACCAGAAAGTGCCCACCAGCGTAAAATGATACAGAACAGCCAAAGATTGAATTTCCTCCTCTGTAAATGAAATCATTGGACCTCCCTTGAACTTTTGAACGATCTTCGGCGCCATGATCTAAGGTGTCAATGCAAAAAGTGATGCAAAAGTTTTCGGCGGCACCGAAGTTTCTGTTGATGGCAAGGCCATAGGGTTTAATGGAGATGGGATGCCATTGCAAAGGTACCAGTAAAAACAAAGGAATAAAGCAGGACTCGCAGTCGAGGAAGATGACGGTGGCGGCTACGCCGCCATCTCCAGGAGAACGCACCATAGACGACAAGAGATCATTTTTTGTCATTTTCTATTTTATTTATTGTATATATAGACACACACACACACACACACACATATATATATATATATATTTAGATGAAGTGTATTTTTGTTAAAAGACTGCCTCACTTATGGCGGAGGAAAACCTATTACATGATGGAGTCATTGTACGAAAAAAGCGAGTGCAAAGAAGAAATAATTGTCAACCTCCAATCATATGATATGCCGCAATTAAACCTTGCCAAGTAAAACCACCCTTGTGGATAAAACCTTGGCGAAGGAAAAAACGTACATATTTATATGGTTGGACCGTTGATATATTACAAAGTACATAAAAGAGTGGATTGTAAAGCAAGAAGCTGCGATATCCGTCCCTGCATGCTTTATGAAGCAACATATCTGTGAGTCAGGTAACCGTCTATGTACACATTAGCGTCCATTGTTGCATCCGCGAGCACCATCATGCGGCCACAGCATCAACCATGCATGCATAAACCAAAGGTTAGTGCTGAACATGTATATATCGTGTAAAAGAACCGATGTGCATATAACGAACGTACCGACGGTGCCTGTATTCTTTTGGAATACAGGCAACCACCTAAGAATGATGATCAAAATCGCTACAGTCCAAGCCGAAGGAGTATTTCCTTAGGTGACAAGGTACTCCCACAGGTCATGAGCATAGACCGCAACAAAGAGACCTCGCAACAGCAGTGTTCCATAGCATTCATGAGAAGAGCAAGGTAGAGAGCAATGCGATGCAATATGGAAGCTACAGAAGGAAAAACATAGTACCCGCGCTGCCTGTATCAATAAGTTGGTACAGGCAGATATGTGTCGTTTAGTCGTACCCATCACGTAAATAAGGTGTTGAAAAATCTGTGAATAGGCACCCTCGAGCCACTGTTGGGCGATCCCTCAAGGCAGTAAACCGCTTGAAAAGTTGATGCTGCATAGCGTATGCAGCAAGATGATGAGCAACTGCGTTAGTCTCCCTTGGTATATAAACGAGTTCAAAATGTGTTATATGTAAAAAGGTCCAAAGCCGGTCCAGGTCATCTCTGAGGTGCCCCGTAAGTGAATTGCGATTGGCCAGCATGTGTAAGACAGACACACAGTCTGTCTCAATAATGAGGTCCGTATGAGAAAAGGAGAAATATATAACTGAAAACGCTATCGCCGTCAATAATGTTCCTGTTGAATCACGGACTTTGTATATATATTATATGTGTGTGTGTGTGTGTGTGTGTGTGTGTGTGTATATATATATATATATATATTATATATATATATATATATGGGTGTGTGTATATATAGACACACACACATAATGAGTCAAGGGGGCAGTTTTTAGCCATCCACTTGAGGTTGAATCATTCATTTTCATAGCGATGTAAGATCTTGGTGATTATAACTTCAGAATGTATATTTTCACGCTTCCATCATCTTTTTTGTTTACATGAAACGTCTTCGTGTTCATTATTTTTATAATCATGGATTCATATGCGTGAACTATCGATGATGAAAGACTAAGTGTTTAAGTTATGAAAAGAACATAAAATACAGTTAAGACAAGACATATGGGATGTGTGCGAACTTAGTAGATCTCGGCCTAATGAAGAGTTATGGAACCAATATCTTTCATCACTTGTTGTATGAAGATATAGAATATATATATATATATATATAATATATATATATATATATATATATATATATTTAAAGAAAATATTGATTTTATTAGAATGCCTCACTTATGGCGGAGGAAAGCCTTATTACAAAACGTCATCATACGCAAATAAAGAATGTAAAGAGCTAATGAGGTCTAGTCTCCAATCATATATGATATGTCTTATTAAAACCTTGCCAAGTAAAACCACCCTTGTGGATAAAACCTTGGCGAAGGAAAAAGCGTACATATTTATACGATTGGAAAACCTAGGCAATACAATATTAGCAAAGAATGACTGTGGTGAAACTTGTTGTGAAGTCGCTGAAGCCTTGAATGTCGAAGATTTCATGTGATTGGAAAGAGAGATGCCAAGCCATGTTGTGGAAAATCGTCTGCTAGTGATGCCAATCCAGAACCACCATTGCGTCTCACATGCATTTAAAAAGAGGTTATACTTAATCGTTATATATGTAATGATTAGCAAAGCGTAAAGTAGGAGATAACACATACCCAGGCAGCCCTGATTCAACATGAACCAAGGCGACACCACATCAAGAAGCCTTTCTCCCCACGGAAGATGTATGCTTGTGCCTCGCGCATTCGCCGCCAATGTCGCCTGTGTTGTTGAATAACACAGGCAACAATAATATGTGATTGCCAACACATTGTGGAGACCTATGATCAATGACGAAGGGCCGCAGGTGCAAGTCCATGAGGATGGCTCCTTGTACCTTGCATGGAAGGCGTTGGAGTGTGTGGTACTTCTGGAGGCCAAGAGCCCTGTACCCATGACGGGCTAGTAAGTGAGATGCCAGGTTACCTCTAGTGGAGAATACTGAATTGTTGTCTTATTTAACGTCAAAATTGTAGCTTCTCTTGTGACCTCTTCTGCCATAGCTACCGTAAGCGTGCGAACCGTTGAGAGCATAGTAACAATAGTTTTGACAATCTGTTCAACGATAAGTTGATCATATTCTTTTGCATAAAAAACACTGCAAATGTCAAGCGAGAATCTCAGCCCGCAACGGGCTGACTCGTGGCAATACAAAGCAGACCGCCCAAATCAAGTGGCCCTGATCATTTCTAAGAACTGCACCTCCTGGCGCTGATTTTGCCCAACAACGGCATCAACATTTAGCTTTAGCTTTCCGGATGGAGGCAGCTGCCATCGCAGGCACGCACACGTTTTGTTCGAAGAGGGGGGAGAGTACGACAGATTTACAAGGTGAGGTATTGTTGCCACGAACTTCTTACCATTCATTGCTGAACACCAATTATACACCGTATCGCGGACTCTTTCTTGCAGGCGGTGATAGCTGATTTGTTCTTGGCCAAAGCGGATGGATGCATATTCCTTCCAAACAGTCCATGTGACAATGGAAGGTACCACTGCCTTTAGTGTCCAGACATTGATGTTGTATTTGACCGAAACCACCAACTTGATAACTGCAATTTAATCGTGCGAGATCGAGGCAACGGACACGAGAAAATAATAGAAATATCCATCCATAATGGTCGCACATGCATACAATGGAGAAATATATGATCTTGCATGTCCGAGTCTTGATGGCAGAAGGCGCATTGTGAGGGAAGCACCATTTTTCCAACGGCACACATAATCAATCAGTGGCCAAGCATTTGTCTAGAGCCTCCATAGAAAAAGACGTAGAGCAGGCTGAGACTGTGTCCACCATATATAATGAGAAGCCGGGAAGAAATCATCTGATGCCATGATGGTTGCAAAGGTTGATTTTATTTTAAACTGCCCAATTAACATCTGGCTGCCAATGGATAAAAGCATGCGTACGGGAAGTATTTGCGTCCATGAAACTATGGATATTACAAATTTTCTTCCACACGAGGGAGTCACAGATGTGAGAAATAGATGGCCGATTCCCATACTTCCTCTTAGTAAACTCAGCCCATAGTGATGAAGAGTGAAAATATTTCCACTATAATTGACAGTCATGTGCCTTCTACAGTTGCATAAGGTTCCGAATGCCTAACCCGCCAGCTTCAATAGGGGATATTGAATGCCACGACCTCCAGTGGGGTCTCCCCTTTCCATAAGAACGATGCCAATTTTCAGATGTAATGCATCAATGACACTCTTTGGTAAACGAGAACTCGTAATGATATGAAGCGGCATAGAAACTCAACACAATGCTTTAATAAAACTAACCGACCCGCCATAGATAGCAATTTTGTGGACCATGATGAAGTTTAGCATCAAAATGTGCTAGTGTGTAGTACAATATCTAGCGCGGTAAATATCTTTATCCAGAAAGGAAGCCCAAATATTTAATGGACAAAGAAGATAAGCGGCATACCCAAGATGGATGCAGAAACAACGCATGTACCCCCTCTACCAACCACTATCTAACTCTTATGATAGTTAACTAGCTGGCCTGAAGCTTGTTGATATGATGTAAGGAATGATCGAAATTTGGAATAGATTATTGGCAGAGCCGTTTAGAAAGATTAATAAGTCATCCGCAAAAGCCAAGTGGGAAATCTGTGGCACGCGACCTGCCAAAAATCCTTTGATAGCGCACGATTGCGCTAATGCATTTAACCTGTGAGAGAAACCTTCAGACGATAGAATAAATAATAAAAGGGATAGTGGATCACCCTGATTTACGCCCCCTTCCAACCGAAAAGGTTTCCGTCTTCTGGCCATTGATAAGTAAAGAACAACGCGTGACCGTCATGTTATTTATGATAATGCGTACCAACCTGGGATGGAACCCAAAACACTGCAGAAGGAGTTGAAGATAATGCCAACTGACTCTATCAAATGCTTTGGCCATATTTAACTTGACCATCACATGGCCCCTTCTTGTGCGCTTATCCAAGATGTGAACCATTTTTTGGGCAAGCAGAATCTGCTCTGTAATGCCTTGCCCTTTTCATAAAACCGGCTTGTTGAGGCAAGATAAGGCGAGGCAGGAGCTGGCTCAAATGAGATGCAACCAATCGCGTAATGACTTTTGAAATAAAGTTTGTTAAACATATGGGTCTGAAATCTGCAAATGTTTGGGGGATTCTGTGTTTTAAGAATTAATACAATTGTTGCTGCAGCTACCGTCTGAGGCACCATCACACCTAAATAAAATTCTTGGACCACTTTTAAAACATCTTGGTGTATGGTATGCCAGTATCGCCTATAGAATGAGCCCAGAAAGCCATTTGGGCCTGCAGCACTAGAAGGACTAAGCAACCAGACTGCACTCCTAACCTCTTGCAAAGTTTGCATGGATAGCATCATATTATTATCATCAATGTCTAGGATTGTCGGTATATGTTGAAGGATAGAGTCACAATTTTTAACAGGTTCTTCAGCAAATAAAGATGAAAATATTTTACGCCTTCCACTGTAATATCAGAAGCTTGTATACATTCTGTTCCATCTGTTTGCAGAATTCTGCGTATACTTTGTTGCCTTCTTTTATCTTTAACCGTTTGATGATAGTACGATATGTTGGCATCGCCTTCCTTAAGCCACTTCACATTAGCTTTCTGTTTTCAAAATAGAAATGCATGTTTCTGTGCCAATTTCAATTTTGCTATGCTTTGCTGATGTTGCGCACGCGTAGTTGGGAGGGGTTAGAATCAAATGCACGTTCATGGGTGATAACATCCTCTTTTGGCCTTAGCCACCGCATCAAATATATTTACGTGTAGCACAACTCTCCGACTCTTCTGATAATGGATCAAAGAGTTGGAGAGTTGTGCTACACGTAACCTTGTTTTCTAGGCGATGTTGGGGCTATATTATGTCCGCGGCGTAAGAGTCGTGAGGGAAACGTAAGAGGCTCAACTGGATCTTCCTGCTGTTCTGAAGATCGACCAGTGTCTAAATAGGTGGCATCAAATATGTTAGCCAATGCATGATAAATATCACGATCATCAGTATCCATCAGTTCATTGTCTGACAAGGCAGAGAGTGTTCATGCAGAGGCTGATTGCCCAAGGCACTATCGTCTATTCCTTTGAGTCGAGTGATATCTTGCTCTCTCGAAACTGCAGGGTGATCATCCACTGTATGGGTCAATTGGGCATCCATTGGCATCCGCGGTTGCATGTAATCTTCTTCTAGGGTTGGATTGATCGTTGGTTTGAACAGGCTCAACTGCATGTATTTCATTGGGAGGGTATTTCTTTGGGTTCCAACGCTGACTCTTCCCTTGTTCTTGAGGTTAGTCTCTATAGTATTCTTCGCATATGTAGGGCCACGGTTAGCAGAATTCTCTGGATATAATTTGTCGCAATTATCTTGGGTATGACCAAGCCAAAAACATTCCGAACAATAAGAAGGTAGATCCTCATATTGAACAGGCTGCATGATCAGGCGGGAGGAAGCCTGGATAATCACCCGTTGTGGCAATTCTTTGGAAACATCTAATTCAATGCAAATACGGGCTACCGAAGGACGTATAACGGTGGTAGTGGCCGCATCCAATTTCAGAGGTGTTCCTATCATCTGTGCTATTTGAAAAAGAGCATCTTTCCTGTGTAAATGTATTGGGAGGCCTGGAAAAGAAACCAGATGGGGACAACCGTCGCCTCTTTGGCCGGATCATAATCCGGTGTCCATTTTGTGACTCTCATATGCTTTCCTGATATCATCCAACTTCTACGTGAGAAACATCGAAAGTAATCTGTTTCTTGATCAAAATGTAGCAAAACGTGCGTAGCATCAAGAAGGCTGACTTTAACGGCTTCGGCGAAACCAATACGTTCAATGGTTGAACGGACTGTTGCAAGGGGTGGCCTGCCATACCAGAAGGTCCCGACTAATGTAAATCTGAATGGTGCTGCCAGGGATTCAATTTCCTCCTCAGTGAAGGTGATCATTGGACTCTCCTTAAATTTTTGAATTGTTTTCGGTGCCATGACCGGTGAAGGTGTCGCAAAAAGAGAAGCATATGTTTTAGAAGGCGCCGTCGGCATTGTGGTAGACTTGATCGGCGGGTTAGGCGGGGTCGATGGAATATCAGTCATGGCTGTGTGAATGGCAGGGATCAGGGGAGGCGAAGAGAAGAACGCAGAGCACCAGAGAAAGCGTGGATCGGAGAAGACAGCAGAAGACGACGGTAGCGCCGCCTTCAGGTGCAGCGATGGTAGCGCCGCCTCCATTAATAAAATTCCGCCTTTTATTTAAACATACATATATATATATATATATATATGTATATATATATATATATGTACAGGATGTGAAAAGATCAGATTCATGTATAATAAGGTAAATATATCCTACGGCCTAAAAGACTTACTGCTTGTATCCTTTGGGATCCAGGCAGGCACGGTATGGTTGTGTATCCATTCCTCTACATTCTGTGCTGCTTCTTTCGCATACATAACATGCCTCATTTTCTTTTCCTTGGCACGGCCTGGTTATCACGTGACCCCACACCTTTCCCATCATCCATTCGAGGACTGCATTGCTGGCTCATATACTACTAGTGCGATGGCCACATGGCGAAGAATGTTTATTTTCATGGAGCTGGAATTTCCACACTGTCGCCTTGGCTCCTTAGTCAAGGCGACTTGGGTATGAATTTTGACTTCCTGCTTATGTGTATTACATTACTCACGGCTGTTGGACTAATATACTATATCCACTATCACGAGGTACATTTCATCCTGCTTCACACAATCTCCAATGGTGGGCGTACTACGGCAATATGGCGATCACTTCCAACTTGGACAACAACGACCCCAACATCGGCAACCTACGGCTTCTATACACTACACATCAGTGATAGCTGTATAAATATGTACGCTTTTTCCTTCGCCAAGGTTTTATGCACAAGGGTGGTTTTACTTGGCAAGGTTTTAATGCAGCATATCATATACGACTGGAGATATGTTATCATTGGATTTTTATATCATGTATTCGCATACTCTAACAATTGTAATATGGTTTTCCTCTGCCAAAAGTGAGGCCTCCATAATAAAATTTTTTGTTTGAAAAAAAAAATCCTACGGCCTAAATGCGTGTTTACTAATCAAAGGATTTTATTACAAGTTTGTACAGACATATGTATGAAAAGTAGCATGATCTAAATTATGATTATTTCATGTATTCTATTCTAAGTATTTAAGTGTACTTGTGAAACATGTGTACTAAATGGTTTATTTTTTATGTCATTGAATTATATATTGAATATATAGATTAAGGAAGTGATGAATGAATAGTACACAAAGGGGGCTGTTTAATGCGGCTGGCCGAGAGTTAGGAGGAGAAAAGGGGAATTGGATTTTCATGATTTAAGCCATGGGTCATGAACATATGTATAGAAGTTGTATGAAAGAAGAATGGGAAGAAGTTTGATGACAAAATAAGGTGCTGAAATATTATATAAACCGAGGTTCATGCATCCATTTTACATCTCGTGATATGTTTTAAAAGTTCATCCTTGTATGTGGAATCATATTGTATAGTCAGATATCCCATGGCATGTTTATCATATGTACATGATGATTTGGAGATCCGTCATGACATCGGAACCAAAGTGGTTGATGTCATGGACATATGTTATGTTATTGATGATTAGAGAGCCGCATGACATCAGAACCTAAGGAGGTCGATGACACGAGCATATGTTATGTTTCTTTATGGGCCCGAATGTAACACCTTGTCCGGGTCAAGGGATCTCCGGCATATCGAGTCGCTGTTAGAAATATATACATATGATGTAACACCATGTTTGGAACCTTGGGATTCATACTTGTATATATGACTATATAGGGGATCCTTACAAGGTAAAGTGCTATAGCCATCATATGAAATGCCATGTTTTGAATGATTACAAAAATATTTTGCGTTGAAGGATTTATGAAATAGGTACATAGACATCACGATTGATATTTCATTTTTATGAACATGTTATGGCATCATAATTATAAAAACGTAAGTGTTATAGCGTTGAATTGATATTGTCGGGACATAAAGCATATAGAGACATGATTTAAGTATAGGTATGACATTGTCTTAGAGATTGGCTTCATTACCTAAGAATGGATAGGTATAAGGTTGTATTTCATGGAACTAGTTAAGGAAAGTTACCTTTGTTAATGATAGAAATTATTAACTGTTGTATGTGATATGTTTTTTATATGTACATGTTATGTATTATATGAATGTTCTTATGATTTAATGAGCCACGGCTAGATTATCCTGAGAGAAGAGATTATTATGTTATAGCATTAGTGTAATGTTTATGTATTTGAGACTTTGAAGATTCGAGACATTTGGTTTGTAATAACGTATGACTATTGTAACGATACGCATGTCAAATTTATTAGGTTTACCTTTATGTCGCTTCCGCTATATTGAACTCGGTATATACCGACAGGCACATGTATGATATCGACGTCTTGTACTTCTCGGAACAGAGTACGGCAAGTGAACCGTCCCGGGACACTAGTCCGGGGCGTAGTGCTACAGGTGGTGTAGCGCCCCGGCCCGATACTGGACATCGGTACCAGTGCACCCGCCGTAGTCTACTACGAGAACTACGAAGCGTCAAAGCAGATCAAGCACACGTCATTCATGACGTAAGATAAATCAGCGGAAACATCGTAGAATTAAAAACTTCACTAACAATAGTATCCCACATGAAACACAACAGAAATAAAACGTGTAAGGGAGAGTGTCTAAGTATCCTTCAATACAAAGTTTTAACAGTAAATCCCTAAACTAAAGGATAAAGACTGTAAGCCTGTCCATTTTAGTGACTATCGTCCCAATGAGCCCACTCGCCGATATCTTCTACAAAAATCATCGTGTACTTTGGCTCACCTGAAAAGGAGATAGAATAATTGTTCTTAGCGAAAACATCGCCAGCAAGTAACCCGTCTATACACCTTACGGGATCACACACGACGAGTCACCAGTATATAATTCAATGCCCAAAATAAGATGCTCGGGTTGGCAAATAACATATTTATAACAAGTCATCAAATCCATATAAGCCACATAATTAACACACAAAATGAAACCAACACATGTAGAGCCAAACATACTACATAAACAGAACATATGCTAGTAACATTTCTTGCATGTCAAATCTTATGCTTCGTGTAACATGATGCATGTACTTCTTCAAAACCACACACAACACCCATGCATATGTCTTCTTTCGTAAACATGTCATGCGTGTCATTTCTCAAAACTTCTCATAATACTTCTTATCATATTCTTCGCGTAGCAGAACTTTATACCCTGTGGGTGATCAGTCCACAGCAAACAGAACTTTATACCCCGTGCTGAAAGGTCCACGGCCCCATAACATATAACTTTATACCATGTGCTGAAAGGTCCATGGCCCTATTGCATATATCATATATCCGTGCTGAAAGGTCCACGGCCCCATTACATATATCATATATCCGTGCTGAAAGGTCCACGGCCCCATTACATATATCATATATCCGTGCTGAAAAGTCCACGGCCCCATAAAATAACTTTATTTTCCGTGCTGATAGGTCCACGGCCCCATAAAATACTTTATACCCTGCTGTTGATTCACAGATCACGCTTTTATACCCTGCTTTCGCAGGCGTGACTTTTATACCATGCGATCAACCAGCAACCATCGTTGCTTTTCGAAAACTTTAATCTTCTTTTCAAACTCGTATTCTTTCCGCAAACCGAAACTCATGTCGAAATGCAAAGTGATCATGTCATGATGCAGAATGCTCATGTAACAACATATCAAACTTGTAAACATGCACACACACTTTACATATCAAGTACAAAGTCCTGAACCTCTATCACATCCTGCTCGTATCATTTCATGTTCTTTCGTATTACGAAATCATCTCGAGTTCACACTTAACCTTGCTCGTTCATACTTCCTCAAACACACCCTTTTCGTACCATTTTGTGCTCTTCCATATTGCTAACTCACTTTGGATTCATACCTAACTTTACTCATTCATACTAAATGTTTGCAACTCAAATACACCTGATTCATACCACTTCATGCTCTTTCGTATCGCAAATCCACTTCGAATTCATACTTAACCCTACTCATTCACACTCAATGCTTACAACTCTAGCACACTTTCAAAACACTTTGTAATTTATGAGCAATGGACGATAATAAAGGTATCTCACACACATCCTACATATAAAGTAAACAGTCTTGCACCTCAAACACTCCCAGTTTGTATCTTTCCAAGTCCGTTCGTCACACTAATTCACTTGGGATTCAATCTTATTCTTACTTAGTCAAACTTAGCATCTATTCCTCAATTACACCTCAAATACCCTTGCATTTTATGTTCAAAGGAAGTGTATAAGGTTGCTACCCTTACATAGGGCGCCTAAAGGGTCAAAAAGACTTCCAGTATACTTGGAACGCCACATGAGGCGCCTAAAGTGACATAAAGCGCCTATACTAGGCGTTCGAAGTGTTCGGGGATGTGCCGTAGACATTGAACGCCTACATGAAGCGCCTAATGTGACATAAAGCGCCTAATGTAGGTGTTCGAAGCGTACGGGGATGCTTCAGGACACATTGAACGCTACATTAGGCGCCTAATGTGACTTAAAGCGCCTAATATAGGTGTTCGAAGTGTTCTGACGGTTCTAAACTGCTGTTTTTTTGCAGTAGCTTCCACCCAACACCTTTCTTCTTCAACCCTTTCATGTTCAACCCTTCAAGGTCCATCTTAGCTCCTGGATTCATCATGCTTAACACACAACTAACATGATTTGATCCTTAAACAAGTAAACTAGTATCCACCCTAAACCTTCTGTCACCCACAACCTTCAATAGACATCTTCAAACCTTTCAATGCAACAAGGCTTACAACAATGTCAACATTCATCCTTCCACTCCCTGCAAACACACTCAAAGCATCTAAGGTGTAATCACCAAACTTAAGATCTTACACAAGGACAATGAACACATCACGTATAACACTCTTGTGGGCATATTTAACAACAAAGATCACAACATAATTATTTTCAGATATTGGCCCAAAGAACATAACTTTACTCAACAACAACAACAATTACACATATAAATAAGCATTTAGCATAGACAAGTCAAAACTACTAATGTGTGATCCAAGTTTTCTCTTTGTAAGAACATAGGGCCTAAGGTAACAAAATTTGCGTAAAGCGTATAGAAAGATTACTTGCCTTGGAATCTAGATGCGCTTACGAGTGTACTGCGGAATTCTGGTAAGGATTGAACCTAGATTGGCCGTTCTCCCTTCCTTTTCTTCTTCTCTTCTTCTTCTTTCTCCTTTCTCCTTCTCTTTCCCCTCTAGGCGTTTTCTCCTCCTTCTCTTTGTTTGTAACCGGCCTCTTCTAGACTAATGGGGAGTTATACTCATTTGTGTAACTCCCCCATCATTTAAGTGGGGAGGGGTATTTTGGGTATTTCAGCATAATTTCTTAGTTTCACTATTTTGCTCATTTTCTCACCTCTATTTTATCCACTCAACCTCGTAAACCTATGCATTTAATGAAATTATATTTAAAGTTGTTTTCTAATTATTAACGGTCGGACTTAAAAGTTACAGGGTATGACATTCCACCCCCCTTACAAAAAGTTTCGTCCTCAAAACTTGTGTACCTTAATTGAAGAGTTGAGGATACTTCTCCTGCATCCGCTCTTTAAGTTTCCAAGTAGCTTTCCGTTTCATGTGATTTCTCTACCGGACCTTCACATAAGAGATCACCCGTTTCCTCAACACTTGGTCCTTTCGTTCTACGATCCTCACAGGTATCTCTTCATATATAACCTCACTATTGAGTTCCAAAGTTTGTGCTTCGAGCACACTGATCGGATCCGTTACATACTTCCTTAACTGAGATACATGAAATACCTTTTGGACTTGCACCAATACCGGAGGTAACGCCAACTCGTATGCCAAAACTCCAACCTTCTCAAGTATCTCATACGGACCACTAGAACGGGGTCATAAATTGTCCTTCACTCCAATATCATAATACCCCCTTTTTTTAGGTGATATTCTCAAATAAATCTTTCCGCCTACATTAAACTCCAAAGGTCATCGTTTAGAATCCATCTAACTTTTGTTGCGGTCCTGAGCCGATTTGAGTCTCTCTCGAGTGATTCTCGCGCTTCCTAATGTCTTCTCGAGTCATTCATGTTCGATGATGGTCCTCCCACCGAATTCGTCCCAATAAACCGGGGAGCTACACTTCTTTCCATACAAAGCTTCAAAAGGAGCCATATCAATTGCACTGTGGTGACTGTTATTATGATAGAACTCCATTAACTTCACCATTACATCCCCAAATCCTTTTGAAATCTAGAACACCAGCTTTTAACATGTCTTTTAGGGTATGCGTAGTCCGTTCAGACTGTCCATGTCTTAGGGTGGTAAGATGTACTCATCCCTAACTCCTTACCCAGGGCTCTCTAGAATACTAACCAGAGCTTGGAAGTGAACCGTTGGTCTCAGTCAGACACTATACTTATTGGAACATCGTGTAGGCTGACAATGTTGTCCATATCTAAATTAACCAACTTCCGAGAGATACTTCCCTCGAGACCGATAGGAAATATGCAGATTGATCGATCGATCCACAATCACCAAAATCATGTTATATCCACTTCTTGTTTTCGGTAATCAACCACAAAGTCCATAGTAATAAATCCCTATATCTACCCTGGAAGCTCCAACGGTATCACTAATCCACCAGGTTGTTGATGTTCAGTCTCAACTTACTGACACACTAGACATCTCCCAATGAACTCCGTAATATGTCTCTTCATCTTACACCACCAATAATATTGTTAGCGATCCTTGTACATTCTGGTGCTACCATGATTTATTGATCACCTTGAGCTGTAAGCCCCCTCGCAACATTTCTTTTCTTAGCTCATCTAAATCATGTACACACATTTTTCCTCTAACATAAGTTCCCGTCCACCTTGGTCTGTAATCTATAAATTTGACTATACCCCAGTTTCCCAGCAATATCACCCACAGTCTTATTCTTCTTTTGAGCTTCTTTCAACCAATCCATCAAACTCGGGGTGACGGTCAATGATGCGAAAACATTACCATAGAATCAAAAGAAACCAAGTTAAATTCTTATATTTCTCTCTCAACTGGTGACTGTCGCGCATGGTTAGATTTTCTGTTTAATACATTGGCCACTTTATTAGCTTTTCCTAGATGGTAATTAATGGTTAAGCCGTTGTCCTTTTGTAGTTTCAACCCCCTTAGCTGTCTCATGTTTAGCTATCCTGAGGCATACGCGATAACTTGTTCGTATTGCATCAAAACACAGTCTACAAGTGAAGCATCAACTAAACTCAATTTGGATGGAAAGTCATAACTTAAGCTATAGTTTACGTACCTAGACTGGTTTTCGACACATCACTACATATCACAAACCCATCAGTACCAGAAGGTTGAGCCAATAATGCAGCTATGGTTAACCTCCTCTTAAGCTCCGTGAAGCTTTTCTCGCATTCTGCCATTCACTCAAACTTGGACTTCCTTTGAGTAAGGCAATTAAGGAACATCGCTATTGTCGAGGATTCCTCGACAAACTTCCTATAATAACTATCTAGACCCAAGAAACGCCGACTTCGGTGTCATTCGTAGATCTAGACCACTTGGTAATAAGTTCAACTTCCTTCAAATCAACATTAATCCCCTTGAAAAGTTATATCTTCCATCCCATGATTCTTAACTGTCACTTGTTTTAATCGATAGTCTATGTTGGTGAGAAATCATAATTTGATCTTGGACGCTTGGTCACAGTACGGAATCTCCAACTATTCTGGTGAACCACAAAGGCGCTTAACAAATCCCTTTTTCCACCAAAGAGGGGTTCACGTTGCTATTAAAAGAACATTGGTGAATATCTTGTTCACTCAAATTGTACCTCATGCCACCACGGCGACTTTCCAAATATCCATGGCAATCATGACATTGACACGGACATTCGTCTTTGGTTGCTGAGCCGCTTCTCCCAGAGCATTCTTTCTCATCTCTGGACAATCTCTAACGAGATGACCTACCTGTCCGCATCGATAACACACTCTTGCCAACTTCCCACATTCACCATCATGGCTCTTATTACAATGCGGAAAACTCCTACAGCCTGATTTACATCTGGGTTCTATGGTGGGGGTCTCTAAAATTTTCCCGACCGGACATCTCTTCTGAATCTTGATCCAAACATCCTGGCCAGCTACCAACTCAAATCTCTTCTCTTACCCTCTTACCTTTGTCAGAGTATCCTGCATCGGCCTCTCTTGCCACCACTCTACAGAAATCACTCTCGACGCAGAAGCACGTATCCATCATGTCCTCGTTGGTTCTCATCCATGCGCTTACAATTGCTGACTGAATTCTTGAGTCCAAACCTCGCTCGAACTTTGTCATCTTTGAGCGATTATCAGGCATAATCGCAGGAGCGAACTTACCCAAAGCATGGACATGGTCGGCATACTCTGACATTATCATCTGACTCTGTTTTAGCCCGTCGAACGCCCTTATCTTGTCTAAGATCGCTGTCTTGGGCACGTAATACTTCAGAAAGGCATCACAAAGTTGTATCTCAGAGATTGGTGGGGTCCACAATTAAAATTATTATACAAAGTTAAATGATATACGCGCTCGCACACACCCAACCCAGATCATACTTAAACTCTAGAGAAATCAGCACTTATAACTGAGGATCAACCTTAAGGGAGAATCATATCTTAGGTGTCTAAAAGATCATGAACCTAAGTTTCCGAGATAGGTCTGAAGCCTAGGCTCTGATACCACCTGTAACGCCCCGGCCTAATACTGGACATCGGTACCAGTGCACACGCCGTAGTCTACTACGAGAACTACGAAGCGTCAAAGCAGATCAAGCACACGTCATTCATGATGTAACCGATACTGGACATCGGTACCATTGCACCCGCCGTAGTCTACTACGAGAACTACGAAGCGTCAAAGCAGATCAAGCACACGTCATTCATGACGTAAGATAAATCAGCGGAAACATCGTAGAATTAAAAACTTCAATAACAATAGTATCCCACATGAAACACAGCAGAAATAAAACGTGTAAGTGAGAGTGTCTAAGTATCCTTCAATACAAAGTTTTAACAGTAAATCCCTAAACTAAAGTATAAAGACTATAAGCCTGTCCATTTTAGTGACTATCGTCCCAATGAGACCACTCGCCGATATCTTCTACAAAAATCATCGTGTACTTTGGCTCACCTGAAAAGGAGATAGAATAATTGTTCTTAGCGAAAACATCGCCAGCAAGTAACCAGTCTATACACCTTACGGGATCACACACGATGAGTCACCAGTATATAATTCAATGCCCAAAATAAGGTGCTCGGGTTGGCAAATAACATATTTATAAAAAGTCATCAAATCCATATAAGCCATATAACTAACACACAAAATGAAACCAACACATGTAGAGCCAAACATACTACATAAACAGAACATATGCTAGTAACATTTCTTTCATGTCAAATCTTATGCTTCGTGTAACATGATGCATGTACTTCTTCAAAACCACACACAACACCCATGCATATGTCTTCTTTCGTAAACATGTCATGCGTGTCATTTCTCAAAACTTCTCATAATACTTCTTATCATATTCTTCGCGTAGCAGAACTTTATACCCTGTGGGTGATCAGTCCACAGCAAACAGAACTTTATACCCCGTGCTGAAAGGTCCACGACCCCATAACATATAACTTTATACCCCGTGCTGAAAGGTCCACGGCCCCATTACATATATCATATATCCGTGCTGAAAGGTCCACGGCCCCATAAAATGACTTTATTTTCCGTGCTGATAGGTCCACGGCCCCATAAAATACTTTATACCCTGCTGTTGATTCACAGATCATGCTTTTATACCCTGCTTTCGCAGGCGTGACTTTTATACCCTGCGATCAACCAGCAACCATCGTTTCTTTTCGAAAACTTTAATCTTCTTTTCAAACTCGTATTCTTTCCGCAAACCGAAACTCATGTCCAAATGCAAAGTGATCATGTCATGATGCAGAATGCTCATGTAACAACATATCAAACGTGTAAACATGCACACACACTTTACATATCAAGTACAAAGTCCTGAACCTCTATCACATCCTGCTTGTATCATTTCATGTTCTTTCATATTACGAAATCATCTCGAGTTCACACTTAACCTTGCTCGTTCATACTTCCTCAAACACACCCTTTTCGTACCATTTTGTGCTCTTCCATATTGCTAACTCACTTTGGATTCATACCTAACTTTACTCATTCATACTAAATGTTTGCAACTCAAATACACCTGATTCATACCACTTCATGCTCTTTCGTATCGCAAATCCACTTCGAATTCATACTTAACCCTACTCATTCACACTCAATGTTTACAACTCTAGCACACTTTCAAAACACTTTGTAATTTATGAGCAATGGACGATAATAAAGGTATCTCACACACATCCTACATATCAAGTATACAGTCTTGCACCTCAAACACTCCCTGTTTGTATCTTTCCAAGTCCGTTCGTCACACTAATTCACTTGGGATTCAATCTTATTCTTACTTAGTCAAACTTACCATCTATTCCTCAATTACACCTCAAATACCCTTGCATTTTATGTTCAAAGGAAGTGTATAAGGTTGCTACCCTTACATAGGGCGCCTAAAGGGTCAAAAAGACTTCCAGTATACTTGGAACGCCACATGAGGCGCCTAAAGTGACATAAAGCACCTATACTAGGCGCTCAAAGTGTTCGGGGATGTGCTGTAGACATTGAACGCCTACATGAAGCGCCTAATGTGACATAGTGTGCCTAATGTAGGTGTTCGAAGTGTACGGAGATGCTCTGGGACACAGTGAACGCCTACATTAGGCGCCTAATGTGACTTGAAGCGCCTAATGTAGGTGTTCGAAGTGTTCTGACGGTTCTAAACTGTAGTTTTTCTGCTGTAACTTCCTCCCATCTCCTTCCTCCTTCAACCCTTTCATGCTAAACCTCTCAAGATCCATCTTACCATCTAGATTCATCATACTTAACACACATCCAACATGAATTGATGCTTAGTTATGTCTAGTAATATCCACTCTTAACCTTCTATCATTCACAACCTTCAAAAGATACCATCAACATTCCCAACACAACAAGTCTATAACAATGCCATCATTCATCCTTCAATTCCCTGCACTTACTCTCAAACATCTAGGTGTAGACAACCACACAAGAATAGAACAAGACAATAAACACATCAAGAATACACTTTCATGGGCATGCTTGACAAACAACAAAGCACCACATAACTATTTTCAGAAATATGGCCCAAAGAACAAGACTTTACACAACTAGAAACAAAAATGACATATAGTAAAGCATTTAACATAGACAAGTCAAGATTACTAATGTGTGATCCAAGTTTTCTCTTTGTAAGAACATAGGGCTTAAAGTATCAAAATTTGCGTAAAGCGTATAGAAAGATTACTTGCCTTGGAATCTAGATGCGCTTACGAGTGTACTGCGGAATTCCGGTAAGGATTGAACCTAGATTGGCCGTTCTCCCTTCCTTTTCTTCTTCTCTTGTTCTTCTTTCTCCTTTCTCCTTCTCCTAGGCGTTTTCTCCTCCTTCTCTTTGTTTGTAACCGGCCTCTTCTAGACTAATGGGGAGTTATACTCCTTTGTGTAACTCCCCTATCATTTAAGTGGGGAGGGGTATTTTGGGTATTTCGGCATAATTTCTTAGTTTCACTATTTTGCTTATTTTCTCACCTCTATTTTATCCACTCAACCTCGTAAATCTATGCATTTAATAAAATTATATTTAAAGTTGTTTTCTAATTACTAATGGTCGGACTTAAAAGTTACGGTGTATGACATCCTATCTCTAAAGCACCTTATCGAATGGCCCCTGCTAGGTTGAAGGAGTTGAAAGTGCAGTTACTAGAATTGATTGAAAAGAAGTTTATACACCCCAGTGTCTCACTTTTGGAGCTCCGGTTTTGTTTGTAAAGAAGAAGGATGGTAGTATGAGACTGTTCATCGATTATCGAGAACTGAATAATGTTACAATCAGAAACAAGTATCCTTTGCTTAGGATCAATGATCTATTTGATCAACTAAGAGGTGGTAAGATGTTCATCAAGATTGACCTTCGATCCGGACATCATCAGTTGAAGATTAAAACTAACTGTTTTTTGGACTCGATATGGTCATTACGAGTGCATGGTGATGTCCTTTGTATTGGCTAACGCTCCGTCAACATTTATGGATTTAATGAAGAGTGTATTCCATGAACAATTGGATAAGTTTGTAATTGTATTTATTGATGACCTACTGGTATATTCGCCCCATAAGGACACTCAACCAAACATTTTAGGATTGTTCTGAGTACATTACGGGAGAAGAAGCTGTATGCTAAGATCAGTAAGCGTGAATTCTTATTACTTAGTGTGGCATGCTTGGGACATGTAATGTTACACCCTGACTCTCGCTACGTGTGTAAATTGTTTATATCGTTGTACCGTACTCGGTGTAATACATGCCATGTGTGCCTACATGGAATTCGAACCTTGCTTAAGTAATATACTTAGTGTGGGAATGATTAAATAGGGTATAAGTTAAGGCACAAACTTCAGTCAAAATTAAATTAAGTAAGAAAGAGTGTAGGACATAGAGAATAAAGTGGACAAAATTTTATCTAATTATGCCCGCTAAATGAACCCTAACCGTGGCCCTATCATGCATAAATGGAAAAATAAATTTATACTTCTTCCATTTAAATTCTTATACAAGTTGGGGAAACAAATTATTAAATTACAAGTGGGCAAATTAAGCCCACTTTCTCTCCACTAACCTCAAAAATTCTTCCGAAAAACCCACTCACACCCCCTACCCACCTTTACCGCCATCCCTCTCCCCACTTGCAAGATTCTTCCACCAAATTCCCCACACATCATCGCACCCTCTTACACATATGAAATTCTCCTCCAACCAAATGCTTTTAATGACATTTTCTTCTCCACTACCCATAAGACCAAATGATGACATCCTCCACTCATCCCTCCTTATTCTCGGCCAACTCCAATGAGCCAAGGGAATAAAGGCTTAAAATCATGACAACCCCATTTCATTTCATCCCAATCAAACTTCCAACCCCCTCTCCTAAAAATCTTCCTGATTTCTCTCCCCTGCTCTCTAGTCAATGTTCTCTCACCCTCAATTCTCCCCTTGCATCCGAGAGCTTCACTAGCCAAAAAGGAAGAGAAATTCTTCTAAATTCAAGTGAGAATCAAGCTTCCAAGTTAAGGAATCCTTGAGGTAAGAACTTTATCATTCTTCTTGCACACCTCTCTCATCATCCATCTCCTCACAAAGATTCGAAACCCCTCTGATTGTAGGCTTCAAATATAAACAACATCAGGGTGGTGGAAGGAGTTGTCTAACTTAAACAAGTAGGAATCTTCGAGGTGTTCCAAAGGTGAGTCATCTAAAGATTGAACTTTTAAACCTTCCTAATGTATTTTTCCTCAAAATGACCAAATGTTTCCTCCATTTTAGGCCTCTTGACCGTGGGATACCCAAGGATAAGAAAACAAGAAACCTTTTCCCTCGTAAGTGTAAGAATCAATGAAAAGGCAAGTATTCTTCTTAGCTTCATCATTTATGTTTAAAAATGAGTCATCTATGTTCATCTACAATCCTGGATCATGCATGCTTATGTTGAAATGGTGTTTTCACTACAAACCTGAAGAAAGTGTGCTTGCATGCGAATTCTATGAAGTCCTATGTGTAGTACTTGAATGTATACATGCATATGTCTAAGATGGTATATAAATGTGTCATGCATGGTAAGATTATGGTATATTCAGCTCTCATATGTTCATGCATGTCATATTAAATAGGGATTTCACAAGCATGCTCCATTTTCATGAAAAATGTCTTAATACACATTCTTGAAAAAGTGTATAAAGAACATAACTTTGATTCATCTTCATGTACGTATTCATGGTGATCAACTTTGATTCTCTATGATTTTTAGTGTGTTTGCATGTTAATGGACATGATTTAGCATGGTTATGGTGCATAATAATTTATGCTATAATGCATGGCCACAAAAGTTTGTTTCTTCGATGATCATCACCTCATTTTCATGTGTTTCCATCAAAAGATGGGGTTGTTTTGGCCTCCATCATTAGGCATGATTCATCTCCATCATCATAATGTATAATCTTGATAATCATGGCCTAAGAATGTGAATTTTCATATGTATTTGCATGTGATTTTATCATGAACATCACCATGATCATGAACCTCATGATCATGGTTGTGATGGAAGGCCCCAAGCATGTGTCTTGATATGTTCAAATCACAAGATTAATGCATCAACAAGAGAATTATGATCATTCTAGCATGTATGTCCCAAAGAACAAATTGAAAATCATGTTTATATGTATGGCTACACATTCGGTCTTAGGACCATGAATGCATGCCAAATATGTTATTGAGTATCTACATGATTACATATATGGAATGATATGTATATTGTATAATTTATATGGAATGAAATAAAGAAAGGAGAAAATAAGTAAAATGAGGAGATAATAAAATGGAACAAGTAAGATAAGGGGCTATTTTGAGACACTTTAGGCGAAACCCTAGTCCCGGGCAGGGCTCTATAGGTGTTATCCGAGCCTAGGCTCTAGAACCACAGTGGGAAACATAAGATAAACAACGTCATGTACTTCGGATATGGTCTTAGAGTCTAAGTTCTGATTTTAGATTGAGTGTGCCAGCCTTAGCATAGATCTACTAGAATGGTTTTGTAAGGATGCTTAAAGTAGTTTTGCCTGACTTAGTACCAGACATAGCACGTAGATTGTTCTTTTCAGAATATGAATAGAACATTTTATTTGCATTTTGTTTATGTTTTAAGTGGACTGATTTTGTGAAAATGATTGTGATTGTGTCGATTGATGGCATTGCGGTCACGCAGTAGAGCGAGCTGATAGATAGGCACAACTACCTCCACCACCGCACGCACCACCAGTGGAGGATCCGGTACAGCCACCACTGGAGCACATTCCACCTTCGTATGCACAGGCTCCTAGAGGTATTCCACATGCATTTCTCGATGCCTTGATATAGCTGGGCCAGGCAGTCGGGAACACGCAAGCTACACCTGCACCACCACCCTCACATCTGCAGCAGCAGCAGATGTGCACCTGATTCTTTTTTGGGGAGCTGAAGAGGTCCTGAGAACCCAATTTCAAGGGGGACTAGATCCAGACGAGGAAAAGAAGTGGCTTTGTGAGGTAGAGAATTGCTTCGATCTGATACAGGTGCTAGACAAGATTAAGACGTAGATTATCCAGCCGTTTCTGATTGGCGAGGCCAATCAGTGGTGGAAGGCGAATATCCAACCACTGACCAGGCCAGTTTTGTAGATCAGAATTGTGGAGGAGTTTCGGAAGTTTTATATTCTGCCGTCCGTGATAATCTGCAAGATTAGAGAGTTTGAGTCTCTAAGACAGGAGGCAGGCATGACGGTTTCAGAGTACGCAAATAGATTTACAACACTGGGCCGCTATGTTCCTTCAGTGATGGCAGACAAGAGGCTCAATATGATCAAGTTCGAGCGCGGCCATAATTCATGGATCTGGACTTGGATTGTCAATGCAAATCTAGGTAATTTTGGTGAGCTGCAGGATGCCTACTTCAGAGTGGAGCAGGACATTTGATGAGAATCAAGGGTCCGATGAGGATCAAAGATCCCATTAAGAGGTCAAGGGCCCTATGACAAGAAGGAGGGCAAGAGAACTTTGTCATCAAGTTGGAACCTTCTTGCATAAGCATGTTCAAGATCAAACTAAGGTTTGATGGATTCATTTCATTGAACCCACCATTTGAGCATTTATGAGTGTGCGTGTGTGCGTGCATTCTTTAATTTGAATTTTGTCTTGCTTTCTTGTGATCTTTGTTTTATGTGTTTGCTTTGTAGGTAAATTAGGTACATGGAAGATCCAAATAAAATGGAGTCCCAAAAAGAGCATTGTAGGCGTGTGTTGCAAAAGAAGGAGACAAAAGGAATGTTATCTTGAAAAGAATGTTTGTCTCCATAAAGACAAATTCAAATTTCTCCAAGATGGAATTCCTTGTCCAAATTGAAATCAAAATCATCTGCAAAGATCACAAACGGGCCAGCCATTTTGAAGTGCAAGGATCAAGTTCTACTTGAATTTAAACTTGAGGGTAAACTTGAATTTAAATTCAACCATGATTTGAATTCAAGTTTCAACCAATCGGAGACTTAAATTTCAAGAAGATTTCAGCCTATATTTCCAGCCATGAACACGCCATCTTGGAGGATAAAAGAAGGATAGATTCCAATTCAAATTGAATCCAAGTTTGAATTCAAATTCAAACTAAAATTTGAATTCAAACTTCGACTATCTTTTGAATTTGACTCCAGCCATATTATCATCATCAAATCAGGTCTCAAGACACCTCTTGGATATCTTGAACGCGGATGGAAGGAGTGAGGAAGGGGATTCAACAACCAAACTCAAAGTGCACTCAAATTCAAACTTAACTTGAATTCAAACTTCACCAAACTTTTGAATTCAAGTTCAAGCACCTCCTACTTTTCAAATCATCTCCTCTATGACATTATTTGGACATCGAACACGGCTGGATACATTGAAGACAACATCTTGCAAGATTTTCAGATTTTAGCTAGAATTTGTTTTAGTTTTGAATTCAAATAACTTTCAATTTTCAAACACTTGATAGCTAGATTATTTGAAATAATTTCTCTTCATTTCAAGGCTGATAACTTTCAGCCTACAAATATAGCTTTTTGGACGCATGGAAAAACAACTTTGGATGAATAAAATTTCTTGATATTTTCATCACTTATCGTGAGACTTTGTTTTTTTGGGTTTGCATTAAAAACCTAAGTTAAGATCCTTCAAAGTCAAGCATTGTGAAGGTGTTGCCATTGCTTAAAGGTGCCGTCCAGGAGGGCCATATTGGTTTGCCTTATCAACGACCATCTTGAAGTGTTGGTCTTGCTCTTTGGTCCACACGTTTTTATCAGTAAGGAAGCAAGAGGAAATCTTCTTCCTTGTGCCTAACCCTTTGTGAAGGACTTTTGGAAGGTGGAATTGTTGGAGCCCACATCTTGTACGCATGAAATTGGTATCAAAGCAAGGTTGCTCTATTCCACCGTATTCTATCCTTTTCTTTTTGTTTGAGTCTTTTCATTTCAAGTTCAGTTGTGTCATTCTTCTACGCCTCATTCTACACGTCATTTGTCAATCACACAAAAAAACATCCTAGGGTCTAAGTATTAGTCTTTTGGTGCATCTTGTCATTCATCATTCAAAGTGTCATTCTTTTCTTTTCAATCTTGTCACTATTTGATCTTTGCCATTTAAACTTGA